>VZSF01003743.1:1183214-1344307 GCA_013398295.1 Chionis minor | reverse complement strand
AAAAAAAAAAAAAAAAAAGGGTGGTGGGAGGGGAAGAAGATAGTTCCTGTAGGGCTGCTGAGTCACTCTTCAAGAAAATGCTTCAGCCCTGTGCCCAGGGACACCTTTGCAGACGTTGCACAGATGATGATAAAACTAGCTTTAGTGAAGAAAAACAAAAGTTGAACCTTAAAAAAAAAAAAACAAACAAAAAACCCCCCAAATTAAATCAATATGATATTTTGCTTCCTTCTTGGCTCTTTCTTCAGGCAATGCTAATGTTGCTGTGCTCTTTGAGACGATACCTTGCCTTTCAGAGACTGACTCTTGTGTGGTAGAAGAGCTAATCTTACGTTTGGGGTCCCTGCCGCCTGCACATCTGGGAGCAGATAGCAAATGTGTTATATCTCTGTGACTTTTGATGCTGCATTTACTTTTCTGTAGTCAGCTGTTTCCTGTGAGAACACAGGTATTGTATAATTATACTGAAATATTAGATGTTTAGAAAAATTCAAGAGTGTTTCCTTTAGAGATCTGTAATTTGCTCTTGGTCTTCTCCACCTGGATGGGGCCTTGTTGCTATACAGCTTTGAAGAGTCACTTAGGCTGGGATGAAAAACTAACACACAAATCTTCAGCAGCCATCACACATCATCTACATGGTAGGAAGGATTGGCCTTATAGTAGAATGAGGGGGTGTGAGTTGTGCTGAATTATGTATCAGCATCCTGAAAGCCACATTCAAAAGGAGATCACAATCACATTCGTTAATTTAAAAAAAATATTTTGAATGAAGAACACTGCTAAATGTTTAGCTTGCTGTAGAAACATATAGTCTCAATTTCAAAAGAATTGAAGGTTGGGTTCAATTGGAAAAAAAACCAAAAAACCATGGTGTGTTTAAAAATTGTCACAGTCCCTAATCATGTAAAATTTGGTTAAAAAATATTTAGAAAGGGTCTTTGTACTATTACAACTTCTATTCTGATTCAGAAAGAACACTGGAAACAACAAAACATATTATGAGGTGCTGTTTGCTTTTTCAGTGTTGTGAGTTTGAAATATAACTAAATCTTTAAAATGCTAGAATAAGATAAGGTGGGAAGAGATTCTCAGGCTGTCTCTGCTTAGTAAATGTAAACAGCATTTATGTCTATTTAGAAATTCTTGGAAAAATGTGGGGTTTTTTTAACAGAATAAAACTATTTCTGACACTATCAATTCCTTAAAATATATTTTACACTTAGTTAGGAAAACAGAGAAAATATTAATGGGTGGTGTAAGATTATACAGGGGGTTATCCAGGCGTTACCCCGGGATACCCACTGGATTCTCAGAACTATCCAGAGGTTCCCTCTGAGAGATGTAATGCTGCTTTTAGATGTAAGTTATACAATCAGGTTTTAATTGTGGCCTTGTCCCACTTCCTGATACTTGGATTAAATGAATCTGTAATTGTTTTGAATACTTCAGTTGCCCTGCATTAGTAGTCAAACCCTTAAGGAACTGCTGTTTTATAAAGTTTCTATTTATAAATCACAAATAACAAAGGCTCGTGTGAAAATCTGTCCACACACAGGTAACGGCTTTTTCAAAAAACCTGGCTGGGCTATAAGGGAGGAGTGAAAGCTTCAAGAAATCATTATATTGAATTTAGTCGTTATGCACATTTTCATCCTGTTTGTGCATCGCTTGAAATAATACCATAAAACTCATGCACCTCCACTTTCTCCATGAAAAACTTAACGGGCAATATTTTACTTATGTGTTTTAGCTAATGTTTTTCAGAGATTTCCCATTACATGACGCTCCTTCTGTTCCTCTCCCTTATTCTCAGCTCTGTTGGTCCCCATTAGTTTGCCTCCCTAAAGATTTCCAGATCCTCCTTTGATCTGCTTTAACTCTGCAAAAGAGCAGCAAAATACCCGGCTGTTTGGTGGTTGGTGATTTGTTTATTGGGGGCTGTGTGTCGGTTGGTTTGTTTGTTTGTTGTTTTTTTTTCCTGTAGAGTTTTCTACCTTTTTAAACAAAGACAGCAAACGGGCTGGTTCTCAAAGACTGCCTGATAAACCAATACAAAGTTAAGTGGCGAAGGAGAGAAAAGTGGGAAGGGGCAGCAGGAAGTGTACCTTTCGGTGGTGGTGGTGAGCTGTTGCACCACACAACGTGACCCCAGACTTCTGCATTTTGAGCTTTCTTTACGTTAGGGGTGTATTTACAGCAGCAAATTGTTGGTGCGTGCTACGCAGGGCCATCAGGACCATGGCTATGAACACAGGCAGTGCATAGTGAAGTCTGTGGGTTAGTGCTGGTACTAGTTAAATTAAATTCTCCCTTGTTGCTGGGGACTATAGTGAAGACATAACCTTCATCTAGTGGCATCCAAAGACTTCTTAAGCCATGGCGTGTGTAGCTGCCAATCTAAGATAAGCATATAGGAATGCATTGGTTACAGTATGTGGCTGCCTGCAATAGGAGATAGGATTTTGAATAACAAAACTGGAATTTGGCTGAAGGGATTTGATCGTATAAAAAAGTTTCAGAGAAATGTGAATGATAAGATATCTTTAGACCATAATATGATTGAACTACGGCATTAGTGATCTTGCAGCCCACTGTAGCCTATATCCTTTAATAATTAGAGAATCAAGGAGAGTGCCTGCATCCTGAAAACGACTTTCAGAGGCCTTTGTTTAAGGTAAAAAAAAAAACACAAAACAAACCAACAAAATGAAACCGAAAATAAAATATATAAATACAAATATTTTAGAGTATGCAAATGACATCATGTTGATGCTAACGGGGATGTTTTGCTTCCTTATCTTTTGTAAATGCCTTACTTTCTATATCTGATAATTAAAGGAACAGTTTTATTTTCCTGTTATTTTTCCCATATGTCACAATGTCATCCCTGAGAAACTGACCATAACTCTAATAGATTTACTTTCAGTAATGCCTCAGTAAATATCTTTACAGAAAAAACTGCAGACCTTTCTCAGCTTCTGCTCCAAAGAACAAATGTTAGGTGTAAGGTTCATTCTCAGACCAGGCTGAATTCTGTTCCCTGCATTCATTTCACAATCAACGTCGTATGCAAGCACATCACCTAACCCTTGACTTCATAATATTAATGAAAACAGTGTAGCAACAAAGCAAATATATCATTATTAATTGTTGTTTGTGAAGTACTTTGGGATGCTATATTTGGATGAAAGCCAAGCACACAGACAAACTTGTCTATTGACAGGAGGAGATTAAATATCTTTATCCTTTTCTGCTTTCTGTTAGTGAAATAATTTGAATGAATTCTCAAAAGAATATGGTATATTATTGTTCAGATAAGCAACCAAATGTTTGGCTTGCTATCTACAGCTTAGATGAACTACCCAAATTTTGTATTGAAAATTGGCTACAAATCTCACAGGAGTTGGCAACCCATTGAGGTTTCTGATATTCTATGTTGGCAGGAAGGCGAAAACAAAAGAAAAGGCTTATCCAAAAATGTTGGTCTTCCAAAAAAAAACCCCTGTTTAGTTCTGCACACTGTTCTTGGTTTTGAACATGCAAAATTCTGCCAATCGCAGTCCTGCTAAACAAGACCACTGCTGGACTATGAGCTGTCATGCTGATTTTAATAGGTAAACTCCCCAGCAAAAATGTTATACATTGCAAGGGGGCTGAGAAAATATCTATTTTCTAAAGGTAACTTGCCAGCTATTTCAGACCGTGACACGTTCTGCAATACTGGTGGCTTACTGAAACCACAGTGCTGAGTGAAAATGTAGAGAAACCCAACTATGTCTGCTGTGGGCAGGACACACCACATTGGGCTTTGTCTAGAAAGGAGAGGTTCAGTAGAACCCTTTATAAGTTAAATAAATTTATTTTGTAACATTAACATCTCCTTTTCTTGCTCAGAAGTAGTCAAAAATATTTATTTTAATTAGTTGTAGTCTTCAAACAGCCTTTCCTTTCTTTATAGGTGAGAAAATCTTGAAAACAACTTTGAAATATCTGTGACAGTAGTAAGGTTCATTTTCTTGTGAAAATGTGCCAGAAAGTTTATTTAAATAACTTTAGGATTGAAAACAAAGGAAGCAGATGAGAGGGCATTTTTATTTATTTACTTTAAAAAATAAAAAGCAAAACACCAACATAAGAAGTCACTTGAGATGGGACTTTCTTTTCTAAGGTCACAGCTTATGTCTCAGAGCTGTACATCTAAAGCACCCGATGTCCTCTCACAAGTGCCAGCATCCCTCAGCTCCAACTTCCATCAAGATCTTCAGGCACCTTAGAGTGCACCTTAGGCTTCCAAAATGCTGCTTTGTTCACTCTCACTGCAACACGATGCCAGACATTAGTGAATCTGGCCCATCTTCCGTTTATGCCTTAGTACTCATGAAATTGTGTGTATTTACCAGTTTTCATTATCTGCAGCTATTTATTCTACCAAGACGACATTCAGCAGCGAATAATCTAGGGAGCCATTTTAGCATTGCCCTAATTTATAAAGGTCAAGACCTGGTGCTATCTGTCCACAGAACAAATAATTGCTGCACAAATTGGGACAGATTGAGTGATCTGAACTTTAGACAGCACCATTAATTTAGGTAAGCATCACTCATCAAACTAATTAAGCATAATCGGTTTTTTTTCTTTGAGCGTGGAACACTATGGCCATTATGACTATGCTAGCCTTGAAAGAGTCTTTACTCTTCATAGAAATAAGAAAAGTTTTTCTTTCCCTAAAATCATTCTTTATCACACTGCTGATGAAGGACAGATTCAGATATAATTGGGTGCCTTTCTCAGCTGGGAATGAAGATTGTTATGTTTCCCAAATGTAGGGAAAAAATCATGCCAGCTCATTTTGTACATCATGAATGGCACTTCTTAAGTTGGTGGTTCCTTAGTGAGGCTGCTTGACCTTATAAAAATAGCCAGGTAGTTAATGTACCAGCACTGCCTCAGTTGCAGGACGTGAAGCTATTACTGTCAGTACTGTTTGAAACAGTACAGGTTCACTTGGCGTACAGTGTCTGGGGCAAAATGTCTCCATCTGCACAGACCTTTAGAATGTGTATCTTTAAAAGGATCTTTGAGTTGCTTCAGTGGCTGATGGCAATTCTATGTTTCATAGATGTTCCAAATGCTTCTAACCAATATTGGAGACTCAAGCCTGGAAACTGGATTTCTTTAGGATTAAGAGTTTACCTAGGTAATGTGAAAGAACTTTTGAATGAAATCTCTGGTCCCAAGGTCTGGATCCCACCGTCCTTTTTTACACTAGAGGCCAGGAGACAAGACGTGTACAGTTTATGCGTATCCCTGATGTCATTGCATAGACATTCACATTGACAGCAAATTACTTGATATAGCACAACGGATTTCTCTAAGGATCTTTAAAAAAAGAATTCTTAAGAACAGTGTTCCAGCTAGAATGACAGGAAAATGTTAGAGCATGATGAGTTTTCTGCAAGGATGTTACTTCATTCACAAAAGGTTTCATCTCACCTGATTTCCGAGTTCAAAACGTGTTCAATGAAGCAAAAGGAAGCTTAGACACAAGTTTTACTGCAGAATTTTCCCCCAGAAGGTAGCACAACATTCACAAGCCCTTACTTATGTCTCACATATCCAGACATCCTTACAACAAAGTAACATAGGGTCAACTACCTTGGACTGTAAATGGAAATACTGCTTAAAATTTATGTGAGATCAGGTTTGTTGGAATTTGGCCTGGGATTCAATAAGTGCCCAAAAAGCTGGGCATTGGTACATAGTGGAATTTAAAGAGAAAAATAAGGAAAATTAAGTGTGTGATAGCTTATAACTTTTTATTTGCTTTGTTCTTCTGAAACATCAAATTAACAGCCAGGAGGTCATGTCATCTTTTTGTTTCCTCGAGATGTTTCTCCACTGCAGAAGAAAATATGCTAGCAAAGTTGTGAGGGAAATGTATGTTATTAATTTTCTGTGTTCTGTGGGTAAGTGGGAGATCCAAGTTGCCAAGTCTTCACCCAAGAGGACTTAATTTATTTAAAATATAGATCTGGTTTTTTTCTTTTTAAAAAAATCACACATTTTTTATAGGATGTAACTGCGAATCTCAAAGTATTTTAGACAGCTCTGTTTTATATAGCTTTTATTATATATAATTACGTAACTGGAACAGGTTGCTCAGAGACGTGGTGGATGCACCATCTCTGGAAATATTCAAGGTGAGGGTGGATGGGACTCTGGGCAACCCGATCTAATTGAAGATGTCCCTGCCCAGTGTAGGGGGGTTGGACTAAATGGCCTTTAAAGGTCCCTTCCACACCAAACTATTCTGTGATTCTAATTATATAAAGGTACACCTCTAGCAATTGAACAAGGTTTGTAGTGTTTTCTGGGTGTAATCTTGCATTTCCACCCTTCAGTGCACTCCTATATGTAGCCTTACAATATGTGGGAGACAGAACAAGATTTTATTGACACTTGTTGCTCTCAGTACCTTTGTAAATCATTGCTTTAGAATACAGGAGCACTGCCAGATATGGACAGGAATGGACTGTCCCAAGCCTGGAAGCCCTCTGCCTATGTTAGTGCACACAAGTGACACCCTGAAGTGTGAAGCCCCGACTCGTGAAGGTTATCAGCCTGTCCCAGGGGTTGCTGGTTTGATTACAGAGCTGTGCTAACAGCTTCTGTACTAGGTTGGTTGGTGTCTGTCCAGCACGGAGCATCAAAAGATCATGCCTATGTCTGTGATGGTCCTTGTAAATACATGCTTAGATTTTCTCAGGCTTTGGGTTTTGGAAGACACAGTGGTTTCTAGGTCTGATACATGAGATTATATAAATGCATATGTAAATACCTATACTTATAAAACTGTACAAATATGAGTGTGTGACAGATAGGATGTGATAAATTGCAAGACTTAAAATATTATTTATTGAATCACAAATATAATACATGATAACCTTACAATTTTAAAAAGAAACAGCTGCAGTTTTTTTGTTAACAGATGCACCCTATGCTAGTAGGAGTTTTTTCCATCAGAATACTGTGTCAAGAAGAGGAAAGAAACACACTATCTGTACTAGCAGTTTTTTCTTAATTACGTTTACTATGATTTAATTGAGTAAGAGCAGAAAAGCAACTTAAAGTACTGTATATGTAATGGCAGTTTGTTCCCCTGAAGAAATTTAGGGATACATCTCTAGGTTTCTGTATGTGTATCGTGTCTCGGATCAAATTTAATAAAATTTAAACTGACTTTGATCATGAGGATTTGATCAACATGTTAGTGCTGCTACATAAGCATACAGGGATTTTTGACTTTGGGTAACAGTCAGTACCATTCGTTAGGTTAAGTTCCCCAGAGTTCCTTACCTGTTCAAAATGCTTCTAAAGGGGCTGTGCGTTTGCCAGTATTTATATTCCAGGCTATTTTCAGGAGAAAAGTGCTACCACTGAGGTTACGTCTAATCAATACTCACATTAGCAGTTAGCTTGGTGCAACACATGTGGATCTGTACAGCAAACCAGTTGGTTGTGGGGAACTGATGTCGACACAATGCATATTTCTTTTTTTCCTATGGTTTGCTTTTGGATAGCTCTAGTCTGGTCCCTTAGGCTGAACATCTAGTAGGAGATGGAGCATATTGGGTGCCCTCCTGGAGACCATCTTCCATCTTATTTTCTCAGAAAGAAATCCAATTAATGAGATTCTTTTGCAATGCAGAAGAAAACACAGGAAACAGGTGTGATTGGGAGATCTGCTTCTATACTGCAGTCCTGATTTGAGTGATAAACGTGGATGTATCTGCACCCCTACTTAACTCTGTCTCCCTGTTCCAAATGGGATCTGTGTGATAACAGCTCTCTTAAGGTCTTCATATTTTTATTTTCTCTATTTAAAAAGCATCAGAGGAGCTGGGCAGGAGGTGGCTTCTAATTCTACAAAGTACTTTGATTGCCTTTTTCCTGTTTCACCACCAGGAAAAGGCTGACAGCTTTTAAACATTGTCATGAAAAACTAGGTTAAGGGAGAAAGATTCTCTGAAAACTGCTAGCAGCATATTTTCTGAGAAAGGTTGGTCTCCTGAGAAAACTTTTAGTTCCAGTGAGTGAATCTGGCAATTTCGACAAAAATGCTTTATCAGCTTAACTTTCCATTGCAGCTTAACGATGTCGATAAATGAACTTTGTGAACCAAATGTTTTGAGTTTTTGTTACAATTCTGATTCTTACTTTACAAATAAGATCCAAAGAAACACGAAGCAGCTGGCATTAGGAGAATATTATCCCAATAAATAGAGATGTAAAGATGTAAGGCAGTTGCCTACAGTACTCGCTACTTAGCATCATCGGGTGTTATGGAAAGACTCACAGACCCGAGTATGGAAAGGAACATGAAATACTAATGTAATTCCCACTTGCTTGCAATAAAGTGCGTTGCTGAAATCTATTATCCATTGAAACAGTGTTAGTACTGACATAACTTGTCAGCCATTTACTAAATATTTAATATATAATCACGATTAAATATTTAATATATATGCATTAATATATAACCATATAGTATTACCATCTCCAAGTATGAAGACTTTAAGAAATGGAAGTCTCTAACTAATAATAAATGTGTTTAGAATTTTTATGCTAAAGAATAAGAGAACATCTATACTATCTGGATCATCTCTGAAAAGTCTTCTGCCATTTTTGCTTGTCTTTATATAGAACTTTCCCTAGTACATGCAAAATGCTTTACATTTGATATGTGAATGACTGATAATTCTTTGCCTCGTTATATATGAGATTCAATAAATGTAGAGCTGAACACATACAATAAGGAAATTAATTAAATAGTGTTAGATCTTGTAGGTTATTTGTTTTTTGTTGTTTTGTTGGTGCTTTTTTCCCCGCTAAATTACTGGTGGTAATGATACTGTTGAAGACAATTTTTTTAGTAGTTTGATTACGAAGGGCTTTTTCTGTGAATAAAGGTGTTACTTTACATGACTAGCTGCTCCCCTATAGAGGAAAAATGTTGAAGATATTATGATTGGAATTTTATTGTTTCTCATTCTGGGCTTTTGCCTATGCTTACCATGGAGCTTACCAGAGACATTTGCTATTAAGGATTACTTCAAAGGAAGTGGGAATACAAGGGGAGCGCTCCACATGTATTTGAACTCACTGTTAAAAATAAAAGTGCGTATTTTCTGGACTGATCTTTGTCCACATATTTGCTCTAACGATAAATAAAACAAAACAAAAATGTGTTTTGTTGCTTTGAGATGCTACTGTGAGTACTCTTGACCCTTCATTTCAGCAGGTGCTTGTATGGTACAGGTAGCAAAGAGATGATGCTTGTACTCTTTTCTGTTACAAGACCGTATTTTTTAAAAAATAGGTGCAATATTTAAATAGCATTATCTTGAGCCTTGATCAACAAAGAATTAAACCTTGGCTTTGAAGTGCTTTGCCAAGCCATATTTGAGTATATGGTCTTCTGTATCTGTGGTGTCTGCTGAGGTCTCCTGTATGGCACATTAGATTAGTCATCCCTGCTTCGCATAAAGTGCAGACACTGATCAAGGTTGCTACATGTCTAGAATAAGTAGCACGTATACACAGGCTATCAACCAGGATTATTCTGAATTGGATATCTTCTTATTCAAGAGTTGTTAAACATTTTCAGAGCAGATGTCCATGTGATGATCTGAAAAACTGGTCTAAAATATAGCCTCTCTGAGTTAGAAAATGACAACTTTCTTTCCTAGTAGATATGGCAGTGGCAGTGGATTTATGGAGGAGTAATTTCAGTCCAAAAATTTTGAAAGAGCCACAGGCTGCCAAGATGAAATGTGTGCATGTTTGTGGTTTTTTTTCTCAGAAGTTTCTTCTCTGTGTTGCATTGCAGAAAATGCATTGTTACAGGATGGAACTGAAAGCTTATGGTTGTATGTGTTATTTTAAGACCGTTTTGTTGTATTGGCTTGGAACGAACTGGTAAGACGCGTTAGAAGTTGCAATGTTTTAAATAGTTTGGAATAAGTATCCAGCTAAATGAAACAGAAAAGATCCAGTTCTTTGAGGGACTTACATGGTTTCTCTTGCTAATGAGATTTGTGTACTCAGACAAGTC
Source organism: Chionis minor (assembly GCA_013398295.1). Taxonomy (NCBI): domain Eukaryota; kingdom Metazoa; phylum Chordata; class Aves; order Charadriiformes; family Chionidae; genus Chionis; species Chionis minor. Next base: position 1,334,190 of record VZSF01003743.1, on the reverse strand, counting down.
CACTGATGTGTTTGGAGCCTCAGGGTTTTTCTTTGGCCAAGCCCTTTGTAGCAGCACAAACTGAAATCAATCTCAATACAGCAGGGAAAGTTGACAGGCGTGCTATTAAGTAGACTATTGATTCAGTGAACATCTGTGGGGCATAACAAAATGACCATAGGAACCTTTGGTTACTTGCTCACGGTCATCTTTAGGCAAACCTTGTTTAGGAGAAAATATTCTTTTTCTTCCCTTGGTTTGCATTGGTTCATCAGTGTATCTCCCATCCTTGCTGCCTTCATTAGCACCTGTGTTGTGAAGTGATTACTGTAGCTGAGGAGATTAAAATCTTGCCTGTTAGGTTTCAAGTGCATCATCACACTTCAGGAATCTTTTTAATTAAAGCCTCTGAAAACCGTATTTATTCATTAAATTCAACACTTAGCAGCTGTAGTGAGAAGTAGGCCTCTTCACAGGAGAACGGCTGAACTACCTGAAAGAGGACAGAGCTTTGAGAAGATTACATATACTCTAAGAAGAGGACAAGGGCTAATTTGCTACTGATGGAGCTTTCTAAAGCAGTACAGGCCACTTATCTGCATTAGTTTTAACGGCCTTGACTAAATTCCGTGTTCTGCTGTAGCGATAATGAATGTGTGTGACTTCCAATGTCCTTGTTATGGCAGTCAGTAGAAAAGACATTCAGTTCAGACATACAATGTGCTGTGGGTCAGCTCTTGTATCAAAATTATTAATTCCTGAAAAACACAACAAATGACTCAAAAAATGCACTGGAAGGTTATGTTAGACCCTGCCTGAACTTGCTGCGTTTAAGCTACCAGCACGTGAACGGTACCACCTACACCCTTTATGCGAATAGATAAAATAGCTGTCATCTGCGGTGCACCCGAGGGACATCTTCTTTCTGTTAGCTGAGATAAGTTGCATTAGTATAGAAGACAGCTTTTAGAAATCTGATAGGCTTGTATTGAGGCAGCAAATTAGCTGTTAATTGGCTCTATATTTACATCTCTGATATAGAGAAGTCCTGGACCATATCTAAAAGAAGGCAATAATCTCCACGCTCTACTTCAGCATTACCTTGTCTTAAGAGCAGGGGTCACATTAGAGGGTGCTTGTGCACTGATAACAAGGAGAGGAAGGCAGCTGAGTGTAGTGATGAAAACGGTGTCACACATCAGTACTCCACCTCCTCCACATCTCTGTGTGCGGTGCAAAGACTTTTAGAGGCATGATAACAGGATTTCTGGAGTTTCAGGTAACAGTGTCCTCTCTGAGCTGTTTTTCAGTATATTGTGGAGAAATGCGCCTATTGCCTCTGTGCAAAAGGCATGAGTGAAATAACCCGATGGGTAAATCAGTTCCAGTATGGCATATGCTGGACTGTTGCCTGGTAGTTTTAGGATAGCATGCAAACTATGTGTAAAATTGGAGTAAAGAGACAGCTGGTGCAGTTTTTCATGGCTGAGGGAAATCTTCATTGTTGACCAGCATGTATTGCATCTGTCATGTTATTTTTTGATTCTAAAGAATAAAAAGATGCTGCAATGTGTCTCTAGCGACTCTACTGTTTTATTTATAATAAACCAAAAACTTTGTGGCATTTTGGTGTATTAAACACAAATTAGCCTATTTACAAAAATTCATTTCCACTCTCTTCTTGATGTAGTGGTCCACGCTTTACTCTCTTCATAATCCATACCAAATTCACTTATACATCTGTATTTGTTTTTTTGTTAATTGATACAGTTTTAGGAGGAATAAAGGAGAAATTTCTGCTCGTTTCCTTAAAATACATTATTCACAAATTAAAACAAACAAAGTTGTTCTCTGAATTATCGTCTGACCTCATACAGGGAAAGCAAAAACTTCCTTATATACAATATACACCATCAGAATTAGTTGTCAGTGACAAAAGCGAAACTACAATATATCTTTTCTATATGACATTCAGAGGAGCTTCTTTTGGCAGTTGCTACCTCGCAACCACACAGTTTCATACACTTGCTGACACATCATTAAAAATCTATCATTGTTAGTAATCTGTCATCACAGAAATCAATAGATGAGCTATGCTAATCCTGCAGAGCAAGAACATGTAACAAAGCAATACGAAATAATAAAAAAAAAAGCTGCATTATGTGGCACAATTATTAATTCCAAAGCAGATTGCTGGGCTGGAACAAAAATTGCAAGTTAGAAATGAAGCTGGTAGGGTGTACAGTCTGAATTCTGAAATGCTCTTGTTTTAAAATGTCATGGCTGTATCATACAGGAAATTCTTTTTATCTGTTTGAATAAGGTGTTTGTTCTTGGTGCTTTCATTTCAACCAAAGATATTCTAAATTCTAGCTGTGGCCTGTGATTTGCTGGAATGAAGATTCTTCTTAACACACAATTTAAAAATTATGGTTCAGATGTTATTTTGCAAATTTCTTTCATTCTGTGGAAGAATAATCTTTATCTTTGTATAAATTACTGGCTTTGTCATAATTTGTTGCACCTTCTGACACGTAGCCACTGAAAATATGTTTTCTGCTCTAAATCTCCCTAGTATGAAGGCAAAATAAGAGACAACTTCAATATACAAATTTGTATGCGTAAGCTACTAAAGATATAAGAGGAGGAAATGGAATAATACAGTAGAATTAGAGCAGTTATGCAGCTATCAAAAATTTATGAAAAAGGTTCTGCTTTATACAGCAGGTAATACCAAGAATACAGATCGTCTCCTTGAAAAAGGTCCTAGGGCTTTCCCAGAGAAAAGAAGTTGACTAGTGTCTGTCCTTTCCTTACTGTACTTAATGTGCGGTGGTGGTTAATTACTATATGCTAGAAATCAGAAACCTGTTAGTATCTGATTTAATAGCATTTTCTCTGGGCTTTTCACTTGCTACTCTATAAGAAATAGCGTCTATTCCAATACTAAAGCAAAAACCAAGGGACAAGGATAGAGCAGCAAGTCATAGATGATAGTATAAAGCCTATTGTATTTGCGAAGGCATGAAGTGCATCTCTTTTAAAGCTCTGACACTACAGAGGTCCCAGGAATTAGAAAGGGAAATCTGCTGGGGTTAGTTTCATTTGTGGCAGAGCAGTGGGATCTAAAGTATTTGGAAACCTAATGCACCTTTTTGTGGCCTTTAGACAGACTTAACATACAATGCTAAGTAGTAAATAAGCTGATCTTTTCCCTCTGTCCTTCTGCATTTTTAGTACCAGTATAGACTCCAGGACAAGGAATGTCTCTCATTTTATTTTTCCAAGCCCTCTGTGGGGAGGGCCAGATATTACTCATCTTCTGCAAGAATCTCACTCGTAGTTCCTCACTGGAAGTACCATCTAGAAACCCATCAGCCTAGGGCAGGGCGTAGGGCTGGCCACTCATTTTGGTAAGGCACCAAACTATAACAAATTATACAATTCCTGCCCAAGCCTCTGGAAATAGAAAAGCCGAGATTTTCAAATATCAGAAAAATGTGCAGAGACCTTGCTACAGAGGGGTGATGCGGGAATCTCAAATCTATGGGGAAACTAAAAGAGTCGATAAGTTCATTGAGTGCGATATTTTCTGCATCTATGTATTGCTGTCCTCAGAGCTTCCCTGTCAGGGGTTGGCACAGGCAGCTCACATTTCCATTTCAGTGGTGTTATGTCCTATATTGACCATGCCCAACTTTGAGATGCACTGTCCTCGGGGGATCCCACTTTATCTGTACGTGTAAGACCTTAAGACAACTTCAGACCAGGTACCAAGTGTCTGACTGCAGATTAGGCTGGCCAGATTTGAAAATGCTGCGTATCCTGAATTGCATCCATATAATAACCTAGTTCAATTTCCACTTTGATATTTAAAGGTGAAAAAAAGCTGCCTCAAAAGGTAGGTGAAATACTTCTAATGTCTTACAGTTTATGGATTGACCTTAACAATATAACAACCCAAATCAGCATTTTTTTAATCCAAAAATGAATGGTAATCGCTTAAAAAGAGAACGAAGCAAGAAAGAAAAGAAATATTTAGCCCTGTAATGAAAGAGATGGACTGACTGTGTATGTTAGCTGGGTGTTATGTTTTCTATATTTCCATTTACTCGTACGTCTGCTTTTTTCTCAAAAGTATAAGAAATCAAAAACTACTTACTTCTTAGTAAAACTGCTCTACCTCCTTAAAAGGTAATGTGGGACAGGTGATCTGTCCCAGCTCTCCAAACTGAAGTTAGTGAAGGAAATAAATAGGAGAGAAACATAGAATTGGGGGAAGGAAGAAAATACACTATACTGAGGTGGGCCTGTGCCAACCTCGTGACGTTCAATAAGGCCAAGTGCAGGGTCCTGCATGTGGCTCGGGGCTATTCCATGCACAAATACAGGCTGGGTGGAGAATGAATTGAGAACAACCCTGAGAAGAGGGACTTGGGGGTGTTGGTGGATGAGAAGCTCAATGTGAGCCAATAATGCGGACTTGCAGCCCAGAAGGCCAACTGCATCCTGGGCTGCATCAAAAGAAGTGTGGTCAGCAGGTTGGGGGAGGTGATTCTGCCCATCTGCTCCACTCCTGTGAGAGCCCACCTGGAGGATCGCGTCCAGCTTTGGATGCCACATCCCTAGAAGTGTTCAAGGTCAGGTTGGATGAGGCTTTGAGCAGCCAGGTCTAGGGGGAGGTGTCCTTGCCCATGGTAGGGGGGTTGGAACTAGATGATCTTTAAGGTCCCTTCCAACCTAAACCATTCTATGATACTAAACAACTAGAGAACAAGCAATGTGAAAATAAAAATTGGCGAGTATAGTGAGAAAAGTAAAGAAGGGAAGGAGAAGTGAGAATATTAATGAAAGTTGAAAAGGGCAATTTAAAACAATTGGAGACGTAAAAATGTCTAGACAAGTGAGAAAACAGTAAGGAAGTAAAAGAAAAGTAAAAGCAGTATGCCCCAAAGGTGAGAATTTCAAAGGGAAGACGTGTAATTAACTAGAGTTAATAAAAGTTGGACTATTAGCTTTTTTCTGAGTCTCTTAACATCTCCCTCGTCTTTGTCACAGTGGTTATTTCATCATAAGAGAAAGAGCTCCTTAGAAATTCTCTGGTTAAAGTTCAACTGGTTTTGACACATGTTAATTTGTCAAAGACAAGAATTTCACTCAAAGGGAAAAAATCTGACAAAATATTGTTTGGAATTGGGGGTGGGAAAGAGAGTGGAAAGCCCGCGGCCAAAACGTGAGACAACAGCCTGCTGGCGTGTAAGGACCCATCCTGCAGACTGGGAATTTAAAATTGCCTGCTACAAACTGAGCATGTCTCTTAACTGCTGGGCTGCTGGTTTTCCTGGGAATGGCCTTTTTGCTTGGTTTTGTTTTGTGCTATTTTGCCTTTGCACAAAACATTGGGAAAGGTCAGATCCAAACTGAGCTCCTAAATCTGTTTTGGGGTTGGTGTTTTTTTGTTTTGTTTTTTTTTTTTTTGGGGGGGGAGGTTTTTTGGGTATGTTTGGGTTTCCTTGTGCGTGCATGGATGACAACTCCCATTGTTTCATCAGTTGTACATAGAGCGTCATTAAGGTATATTTTCTGGTATATATTTGCCACCACTTAACTCCAGAGGTGCTTTGTTTATGTGCTGTATTTGAAAACCATGGGGAACTTCACACTCTGGGGTTGGTGGTTAGCTAGTACCTTAGCATTGGAAGCAGTGTTTGGAAAACATCCTCTGTTTTCACTCTCCTTTAAAGATAAACATTTTCTTTCACGCTGCGCTATATTTATACATAATTCATTATATTAGTCCTGCTCTAGTTTTTGCTCCACCTTCAATATTGAACTCTGTTTCTCATTATCTCTCCCTTTTTCCAGTCCAAAGTGTCGTCATCTTTTTTTTTTCCCCTACAACTCCTTTCTTTTTCTCCAGACAACACCCTTTCTCTAGCCTTTATTTTGAACATAACAAACACTTTAGATTAATTCTCCACCTTCCACAGGTGCCTGCAGGACAGGAGACTGGAGAAATGAATGCTCCTTATTATCCCTTTTGTGCATTTGCCAACCCCTGTCTTTGGTCACAAACTTTTTGTCTCAGCCTTTTTTTGTTGTCTGAAAGGGTAATTTATGTGTGTATGCATATATATATGTCTATATAGGTGTATGCACACACGTACACACACAAATATGTATAAATATGTATTTGTGAATTTAAACATCTCTCTTGGTAATTGTCAGTTAATAGTCTGCTCAGTCAATAGTATGCAGTATTTGTTTTTCTGGAGAGTGAAGTGAAGGCTTTGAACGTGTTTTGCTTTCACTGGGGTTACTAGAAGGGACACATACAAATTTGGCTGGCCTTCAAAACATTACCAAACCCCTTCTAATTACTGTCATTGTGTCACCACCTCTGGGGTTCTGCCTTCTGGCAGAGTGGGTGTGCCGTGGTTAGCTTTTGTTTTAATGCTATTAATAGGGAAAGCACGGAAAGAGCATGCACAAACCCTTGAGTGTGGTACACACACCTGGGAGTGTATGAAGCTTCCCGGTGTCAGATCCATTGTTCCCCAAGCAGAACCATTTGTTTATAATTGGAATAATAAGCAGATTTTGGCAGTCCTCCATGTGAGGAACATGGGTAAGAAACAAGTGTCAAGCCAAACGCAAGTGTTGCTTGAAGCCTCAAATTAGACTTGAATATGCAGTTATAAAAGGGTGTTTTGAAACATCCTTTGTCCCCATGAAGTTTTCAGTCTCAGAAGCACAAAGAGCTGGCGGTCAGGGTTCTGCAGGCTCTGACTTTAGTACATTATTTTTCAGTACATTTCAAGAGCATCTTTCATTCAACAGGTAGAATCACAAGGTACTACTTTGACACTGTGTTGATGAAAATTTGCTTTTTTGGGGGTGAAACCTGTAACTTTGTTCCCTTAAGTAATAAATAAAAGACTGGGTGTTTATCTTGTTCTAGCTCAACACAGAGCTGCTTCATTTTCAAAGCTGCTGGTGGCTGTGGGTGGGAGGCTGTCAGGCGGAGAAGCCCTACAAACCTTTGTCCTTTTGAACTAGGTTGCAGAAATCTTGCATCAAGTCATAGTACTCTTGCGTTGCTTTGTTGAGTAACTAGGTGACAAAGTGGCATGGTGAAGTGGAGCTACACAAGCAGGGTAATATCCAGCTACCACAGAAATGGTCAGCAACTGGATGTCGAGTTATAAGGAGGTGGATTGCTTCTTCTTATCACGCAGGAGGATCCTGGGTTTACTCTGCTCTAGTCCCTTGTATAGTTCTAATTTCTTTCATTACTTAGCTGCTTCAATTCTTCCAACTCATGTTTCTCCTGGCTCTAGTACCCCACAGAATGAAACAGTTTCTTCAGGACTGGTCCTGCTTGAATTCAAGCAGGGGCATCCAGGAAGAGAAAGTTGAGAAAGACAGAAATCTGATATATAGAAAAGAAAAGGGCAGGTGTATCAGAGTTCCTGAAGCTTTTAAAATCTTACAGTACATAAACAGAGCCAGTTGCAATATAGTTTATAGAGACTCTCACTGAAACTTATAATTAGAGGTTACACAAGGGCAGGTAGCATTTCAGAAAGAAACAGGTAAGACATCTGACCCAACATGCCTGCTTACTGAAATGGAACGGCCTTAGGCTCTCCTGAGATCATCGCAGAGCAACTCCCCAGATTTCGATTAAAGGACTTTCCTTCACCTCTGTGAAGATTTGTCCTTTAAGAAAATTAAATATTGTGTCAGTCTTCAAACTTCTGGTTTTCTGCAAGCTCAAAAGCTCTTTGCATTATTTAAAATGTTTTAAAAACTGGCAAAATCACTTCCCAGACTTGGGGGGAAAAATAAATAAATAATCCATTCTACATTTGGCCTTTGCTAGCTGGTGTGCTTATTAGCATTCTTGTTCTCACACTATGTTCTTTCAGTGACAGCACTTTCCCCCACCTCAGCTGATAAAATTTAGCTGTATGCTTTTCCTTTATGCTTTTCAACAGCTACTATAGAGGCTTACAATTGGAGGCATTTGAAATTGCCTGTCAGCATTTCGCGTTGCTGGGTTTTAAATCAGTCTAATACGAGAACACTTGCACTTTGCCGCCCCTTTGATGGCGCTGAGATCTTGGGGTGCTGTGTACAAACACAAGTTTAGCATCACGATCCCATGTTGTTGAGGGGTAAACTAAGTGACCCATCTGGCCAAGTTGATACAGCATGCCACCTGCAGAATTCCTGATCTAACTTATACTGATTGAAACAAATAAAAATGTCCTTCTCATTCACTTTTAATCTTTTCAGTCTTTTAGTCTTTCTGGATAACTGGTGAACCCATCAGACCGGTTTCCTTGGCTGCTGTTACCACTTTTTTTTTTCCACGTGAGCAAAACACTGAATTCCTTCAGCACAGGGAGGAGAGGGAGAAGAAGGTGGCTTCGTCTGAGGAAGGCAGTTCAGGATCAAGCTGCTCCCCTCCTCCCCAGTGGACAGAGAGGAGGAGAGTGTGCCCTAGTCAGCCTCTGGAGAGTCACAGGTGACAGAGGGTGCTAAACCACGGGTAGAGCAGAGCTTATGCCCTGGCTTTAATCCAGTAATTTGATCCATTTAATTGATTGCACACATTTAAACCTTAGTCATCAAACTTGATAGTGTGAGGCGAGGGACCTGAAATTCCACATAAGTCTCTCGGAGACTACTGGAAGCAGTAATGCCATGGTGGAGAATCTGCTTCTCCTTTGCGTTTTTGAATAGTACCTGAATCAACTCATAGATTTTGCAAGTGTGTCAGAAATAGATGCTCAGGGTGAGATTTTATAAACTAGCTGCCCTGATCTAATACAAATCTGTCATTCTTCTTGCTACTTAGTCTTCCGCCAGGTGAGTGAACTACAACCATCTCCAACATGCTGAAAACAGTGGGGCTGCATCACCGGGTACAGGGTTGGGGGGAGAGGGAGATCACCCTGTTTGGCTGGCAGCAAGCCATTCCATCTGTGAAATGCCACCCCCCTTCCTGAGCTGTGGAAAGGAGCAATAAGCAGTGTTCAAAGATGGATGCATTTATTTGAGTGGTGTAGATTGTCTTAAGGAAATCCTGTGCACGCTGAGAGTCTCCTTTAATCACATGTTACCACCTGCATAGCATCCCTAAAGTTGTGTTGGTTCAACTGTTTATGAGGATGTGAAGCAAATGGACCAACGAATCAACCAGGCTGGAAAATAATCCAGTAAAAAGATGGTATGCTTAAGCTTGATCGGTTCTGGGTTAAAAATTAGGTCTACTATAGCTGCCTTCTTTATTCCTGCACAATAATATTTTAATTTTCTGGTCTCCTTGTGCCTTTCCTCCCCTTTACAAAACCGTAGGGATCCAATTATTTTTCCTTTGTTTAAAATAGTGAGAATTTTGTTATGTTTGTGACCCAGGAAATAACAGATCTGGAGTCATTCGGCTCCCCTTTCCAGAGGTGTTTATCCAGGGCTGCATGGTTACTACTGTGGGGGCAGACTGAGGCTATGCCTGCCATTCAGTAACTGTGTATGAGAAATTTTCTGTTCAATATTTCAGTGTACCTGTTCAGATGCAGTTTTTTCCTGGGAAGGCTCGTTGTTTCCCCATTGTGTTATGGTCCCAATCTGGTATGAGTGTTTTATGTCATTTGGCTAATAGGCCTAGAAATATGTGTTATGTGAATAATCGAAATGCTTTTTAATATGAATAATAATGCTATAGGAAAAAAATTTGGGGGTAACAACAAGGATGGGGAATGTGGAGGTGCTTAAATGAAAAATAATGCAGGAGATATATATCTGCATAGGAGGTAGTATGCATCTTACTGTATTTTCTGGATTTATTCCAGTTTGAATGAGGCCACTTGTATTTTTTTAAGCACTATTTGATGGACATGTTTCAAAAGACAACTGGATTTCAGAGTAATTCTATCTTTTGTGTTAAAACATAGTGATATATAGCACATTGTTGTGACCTTGTACTAAAATTTTCTGTGATTTCACATCCATGTTTTTCATATTATCATGTTTCACACTAACACAGATTCTACAGCCTGTGGAAGGTGGGATTGTCCTAGTTGATGTGTTCATAGAAATGACAGTCTTTCTAGATGGACTTCTTATTTTTCCCCAGTGTAAATGCAATCCTATTCTTTTGTGTTCATTGTATTAATCTAGAAGATGATCCCATCTTCCTAAATCTACACTAACTCAAAAATGTCAATGTTTTGTAGCAGGTTAGCTAAATGTGCTGATTTGACTCTCAGGATAAAGTAGCTTTTAGATGGCAAGGCTGTTCCACTAGCATACTGTTAATATGTGGAATACAGTGCCATGAGCAGTGCTAAAGTTAAATATTTTTAAACATCATAACTAAATAGTTTTTGACTCCTTATAAAATAACAAAACTTAGATCTTTATTCTATGAAAATATGTGTTCATACTGTTGATGTAGTGATACCCATATGCCATAGTTATCCTTGCATTCTGCTTATTCTCTACTGGGATTTTTTGCTAAGGCAGTGTCAGGAATTTTGTATATTGGCTGGAATGTCAAGATATATGACTGGGCTACAAACAAGTAGAAATCCAAATACACCCAACTGAATGAGCACAGTTAGCTTTTATGATATTCTTCTAATGAATTTGCACTTCTGTTTGTTGTCATAACTGCTCTATGTGCATAAGTTTATATATGTGCCTGAGAGGGGTCAGACTTGCAGTGCCGTACAAACCACATATCCTTGTTTAATTCACTGAAATCCCAGAGAAAAACTATGACAATTTTATAATGACCTGAGCTGTTTACCTTAAATGGAGGTAAATGGAAATTTAGCTTGTAAGATAAAGATATGTCGAACAGTGAATGCAGTCTTCCAAAGGCTGAAGTGTTATCTGAAATGCTGAGGTCTTGGGTTTTTGCTATTACTCTTATTTGAAGCAGATTTCTTTTGTTCCAGGATGCTGTATATTGCTGTGACTGATCCAACTCAGTTACTTTGAAATGAGTATGCAATTATCCACTCCCCTACTAAAAGTGGGATGAGCCTTTGACAACCGCCTTTTTATTTTTTTTTTTTTAAAAGCCATGTAACAATACCTAATTATTTCTCAAGGAATCTACTTGTAGTCTAAATTTAGGAATTGTTTCTCAAGCCAGCTGTTCTCAGTAAAATTGAGAAATAGAATTGACTTAGTGGTTTGGTGACCAAGAGTAAAGATGTCCTAAATGTTATTTTGCAGTGTTTGAAACCCAAATTTAATTCCCAAACAATCTGGCCTTGTTCAGAAATAAGAATGATAAAACATCTGTAGAGTGCGATGGCAAAAGAAAAAAATCTAAGGTTGAAAGCAGGAAGGACAATCAAAGTTAATTTCTGGAAATTTGTCTCTCCAAGAAGTGCCTAGATTGGGTAGAAACGGTATTTTGAATTATTATTATGAAAACTATAAGCAGTCACTGAAGGCGATTATTCTTTAAAGAAACCACAGTCATTGCCATTTAAATGATGCAGGGCAGTTCTGAAATGAGTTTTTCTGCCAACATGGCTTTCTGTGGTTTCCTTCTCCTGGCTAGAATAGAATATGAACTTATGTGACATATAGTACATATATAATTGAGTTAAAGTGCATTTGCAAAAGACAGGCTTCTTCCAAGATTTAGTGTGTTAAGTGGATACATAAGCAGCAATTGCTTTTATTCTCTGGAGACTCTGTAGCACATACAGCTATAATACAAAATCCAAAACCAAGTGTTTTCCAACTTGTTTTGCAAGTGTACTGCCACCAAAGGAGTAGTAATCGGCTCTCAAGACAGATTTGTGCAAGGGAGGAGCACCAGCTGCTCAGGAAGCATTGTACACCAGTTTCAACTCCTTGCGCCAGTTTTGTGACTAAGAGCAGGGCATGAAACTGTGCTTGGGTTCTCAAACCACAAGTGTGCTGCTCGTAGCAGAAACTGGAATAGCCCGAGACTCCTGCAGAGGTACTCTTGAGTAACAAGTTTGCAAATAGCCATACTTCAGCTAAGAGGTGTGGTGTGGAGTTGTTTTGTTTTGTTTTAAAAAACCCCAACCTTACAGTCTCTGAATGAGGGGCATAAGATTAGTGGGGCAGACTTCACACAACAGCCCCATTTCCGCAGAAAGGGAAAATCCCCATCTGTGGAAGTTTAAGAAGAGTTTTACCCCTCTGCAGCTGTATGTAAGGATGAGAGTAGGGCAGGGTACTTAAACCTCTGCCTTACAAAAGTGCTATTCGAGAGCATTGTTGTGAGGTGAGCTTATTTGTGTGCTTGTTTTTAATTAGACCAGTTCTACAGCAGTCTAAACACCTATGAAGGCTGTCCTGATGGCCTGGTATTTTCAAGCATGCATTTGCTTACAATGCAGTGAAATTAAAAGAAAAACAAAAGTATTTGTAAGCCTATTTTCAAAGGACTTGTACTTAAGAATTAGGTATCTGTTCTGATTACCTTAGCAATATTAACAAGAAATTTAGTAAAGAAGAATAGATTATTGAGTTTTTCTCTTTTTCTGAAGCTGTTTCCTAGTTCTGTTTCACTTTCAACCACAAAATCTTGCAAAATAAACCATATTGCATTATTGCATAGTTTTAAACAACTGTTCCCCATCTTGCACCTCACAATGATTTTCTTTTGCTTATTGAGGATAACACTACGCCAAGTAAAAGCTCTGTCCCTTGCAAGGCATTTTTAGTCCTGCAGTTTTAATGAAGAGATGTTGAAATAATTGGATTCTGTACAGCTGAGCACCTGTGATATATTGAGTTCACCACCTTTGTCTCTGCTATTTACCACTACAATAAATATTAGCAATGGGGACTGTACAGACAAGGCCATGAAGGATCTGCAGCTATATTGGAAAGAACTTGGGATGGTAATTGCTGAAAATCTACAGGTAAACAAAGACTCATCAGGAGTGGGCATGTAATGTGGTCATGATCCAATTCTTTATGTATAGTATATCCTATAATAATAGCATAAAATACTGTGAGACACTCTAATCCCCTCTTAGGCCATATGGAGTCATGCTGCTTTGTGTTGAGAGCACGTACCTAGTGCCAAACATGGACGGCCAGCTCCACTGCATTCCTCCAAAATAGTCGTTGGTAGATGTGCCTTCTCCTATGTTTGTTTGTGTGGGGGTTTTTTTTGTTTGTTTTTGTTTTTTTAATTTCATGTAGCCAATCAGGAGTTACTTATTGAAATTGTGAAGCATGTGAAAGAGTAAGACAATTGACTTTTACTTTCTTTTAAAGTAATACCACAAAACGAAAGCTGTCAGCTAGGTCAATACTGCATTTCAAAGGCAATTTTAAAATCACCCTGCATGGGTTTCACCTCTAAATTTTAGATGTCTACACAGCAGGTGTCTGCAGTTTAACAGACCATCTGATCTCTCTTAACAGCCATGCAATGTAGCTATAAGCCCACACTCACACACAGGCTCAGGGGAAGTACTGGTGCACAGCAGGACACACTTGTGAACTCGGACACCCTGCTGGCCTAAGTACCCCCATGGGTCCTGCACGTCCTTCCAAGGAGAATGGATGGGACTCTCCCTGCCTGGCAGCATTGCCATCTGCTTGTAGGAGGGCAGAAGAGGTTGCCTGGTGCTGCTTTTATACAGCAGCAACATTGTGCCCTGAACCTTGCCGTACCTTAGCTTTGGGGCCAGGAAGAGCCACTGTAGGCAAAGTGCTGGGTGCTGACTTGGGCCCTGGCCTGGCCATGAGCAATACAGTATAAATGTTATCTTTGAGCCTAGGTTGCAAAATTCCCCTTGCTGGATCTTGACTGTCTGAACGTGAAATCTGTCAATGAAAGTCAGCACAACGCAGCTGATCACAGGACTGAAAGGCCACTGACTTCATCACCCTTTTGTTCCACCAGCAACTTTTATTCTGGCAGTTGTGAAGGACCTCTTGTTCATTGTACCTTCACTCGGCTGAACAGAATCCTTCTGTTCTGGTACCAGATATTCTGCCATCTGTCTATCACCAATTGACTAGGATATACAGAAGTTCTGGTTTATTTTCTTTCCCAGTTCCGTTTGTAATGTAGCTCAATTGCTCTCTGTGAAGGGTAAAATACTGAAAAAGAAACCTTCGTTAACTGCCATTGGTGGAATACCATGGAATCTGGTTCCATAACTCACCTACTTAATTTAGGTTGGAAAAAATGAGGTATTTTCTTTTTTCATTGAATATTTACTCTTTCTATAACAGGCTTCTAGAAGGTTATGATGCTGTATTGGCAAAACATTAAACAGAGTAAATGCAAGTACAGTTGGATTTTTTTCTTAATTGCTGTCTGAAGTCCATAAGCTTGTGAAGTGAGTGCTTTCCCTTCCCCCTCTCTTTCTTAGACTCCACAGTGCAAGAATTCAAGCTCTTTCCTCTTCTCTCCTCTCTTCCTTTGAAAGGCATTTATGTTACTATGGTGAGGAAAGCATGTAGGGTTTAGAGGTGCAGACTAAATATAGCTATTTTCATAATCCATTTTAAGTATTATGCCAATAATTTGTTGGAGTAATTCATATTACAGCAAGCAAAATCTATTTGCCCTAAACATATGCCACATACACATGCTTAACAAACATCCTAGGAGATCGAGAAGGGAAACCAGCCCTGGCTTTAAACCAGCACCCACTTCTCCTGAATCCAGAACTGGCCAAGTCTAAAATAGCAACCTTTCCTTTTCCGGAAGTGATTTTCTGGTAAAAGTAAGGGAGAGGAGAGATGTTTTTAGGCTTTCACAATTTCTTCACCCCAATCACTTTCTTTTCTCTCTCTTCATGGTGGGTATGTATACATAAACAAACATGACTTACCTGATTGGGGTTATAATTTAAAACAAAAGATAAAATCAGAAAATAGCGATATTAAATCTGGAAAAACCAGTACATTTAAAGAATAATTGAGGCTCTATAGGAATAAAGTGCTGAATTGTATATTATCACATTCTAACAATAATTTATTGAAGCTCAGTCACGCAGCTCCAAAATAAACCTGGAAACAGGCTTTCCATTTTTCTGACTTGTTTGCTTGGTTTATATTAGAATATACGGCTGGATAATTGTGCTGGAATTGTTTTCTGGTATGTATTTGTAAACACTGGCCATAGTATACGTAGATTATTTGGATGGATGATCCCTTAAATTACAACCATATTCACAAATAAACTGACAAATAACCTTCTCAGTTAATGGCCGCTGAAGATCTTAATGCATTAAAGTCAGTCTCTGAATAATTCACTCTTTCCTTTTTCCTAGTGTGGATAATAAGTGTACTGTGAGCTCAGAAATGTTCTTTCCAAGAGAATGGTCAAGAGTAAGCTCAAGGGGGCTCAGCTGATCTATTTGCATGCTTGGTCAAGTACATTGAGAATATCTGAAGGATCTGCATCTTAGATGGTGTATAATATCACTTAGGAGAGGCTGGAGGAATAATTCATGACTGCGTTACCACTTTTTGTGTGAAGGTTTCCTGAGAAATTATCCTGTCAAAAGCCTGCAGTAGCGTGGTGGTGAATCAGACCATCAGTTTCTGGACAGCTCTGGTGCAAAAGACCCGGCTGTGTACAGTTTGGTGTCAGTGGCTGGTGGGGCATGGGCACCCCCACCTCAGAAAGACACTGAGGGCTACTGAGGTGAGATGGCTGCTGAAGAAATGGTGTCTGAACTGGGAGCTCTTGCTGGTGGGATGAGGCTGCAGCTTTTGGGGCAAGCTCAGGCAGCGGCTGGGAGCTGGGCTGTACACTTGCACAAGCTGGGGTGGAAAGTCCTACTGATGGCTCTGTCTCACTGGGTTAGGGTTTTTTATGTGGAAGATATATCTTGTTGGAAACCTTTACAGCTCCATTTATTGCATCAGGCACCTAAAAAATGGGGTGTGCATGATTAGTAACCATATTTGAGGAATTGCCTTAATTGCTCTTTCTCATGACATATGAGATGAGTGAGACAGAACCTGAGTCTAGAGAGGGTCATTCAGTCACCCCAGTCGTGAGACTGTCCCTTGTCTGCTTTCCTTCCTGAGACGCAGCACACTTTCTGCCTTCAGTGTCAAATGATTTACAAGTCCCCCAGGCACCTTAGCCTCCTGATCTCCCTGGCTTTGTTCATTCCCTAGCAAAAGGAACTTGAATGAAACTGCACCGTTTATGCAGTGTGACCTTATGTATTTAATGGGAAGTGACACAGGTAAGGGACAGTTGCTCATCATGCCCTGCAACAGGTGACCTGCTATCCACGGATCCACAGATCTTGCAGACTGTTGTCTTCAAGGTGAGCCAGCTCACTGCATAATCAAAGAGAAGATTCTATTTGGTTTTTCTTTTTTTTTTTTTTTAGCAGGGTTAATTTTCTCCATAAATATTTACCTGCATATTCAGGGTCCTTTAATTTAATGGAAGGGAAATAGCAGGAGAACACGTCCTGGCAGAGGTGGAAAAGTAGAGTGGCACTTTCAGCAGTGTGTGCTTTATGCCAGCTTAGGCTTCATGTTGGATATTGTGTCTTGACTGTGACCAGAGTGTTCTGCTACCTTTTTCTTTGTTCTATGATGCGGGTGTGTTTGCTGAACACTGAGAAAATGACTAAGTGTGATAAAGCTGGATTTTAGGAACTTCCTTATTAATCAGGAAAACTTGTGGCAAAGCTATGACAAGCTAAAATTGTGGTGCTATGAAGGCAAGGTTTCCATTCAGTGTACTCCAATACTCTCCTTTGAGCAATCTTATTCGCAGAATTCCACCCTAGTTGGAGTTTTAGTGGGCTGTCAGGCATTGTGCATTTAATTTCATGGGGTTTTTTTGAGTGATATCTGAAATATGAAACAGTATTTTCTACTTAACGCTTCAGAAGTTAACACCAGCAAGTTAATCTTTCTAGTTTGCCTGTATTTAAATCCTGGAAAGCCTGGTGAAGATTGTGTTAGTGAAATCTACTCAGATTAACAAAGTCAAGAAACAAGTACAGATTTTATTATTGGACAGTAGGTATGGCAATGCTGTTCAGTGAGGTAACCAAAGGGAAAAAGAAGTAAGAAAGACCTGCTTCTTAAAATATAGTTTCTCTGTTCTTGTCAACATGACTTATCTATACGTGTGATTTTGGCAGTGTAAAAGGAAGCAATATTTAAACGTTTCTAAAAAATCCCTAAATTTGATAGTTTTTATGAAAGTAAAACAGTAGCTTGCCTGGCTTCACAGAGTGCGTCAAAACTCTAATTCTACTAATACTTTCATATCAGTCTTGTGACCATGACTTTCAGTGAGCTACGAAAAAAAATTGTAGCTTTTTTGCAAGCTCTCTGAGCTTCTCATTACTAATTATTGTCTATTTGTAAATGTTGTACTGCGGTGTTCCCATTTCATTTATATCCTAGCTCATTGCTCTTAAATATTTCATGACTGTATTGTACTTACTGATAATAAAAATACACCTATAAGCAAAAGTTTAATTTCATTTTCACCTTTCAGAAATATGTACACCTGGCATCAAAACCAGGATATTCTAATTCATTATTCTGTGGCTATGCTGCATGCAAAATTGGGTTGATAAGTGTTCTAGTGCAAGCAGCTTTATGCTTTCATTTGGTCAAACCCACCAGAGATAATGACTGAATCGAGACTAACAAAAGAAATACGAATATGCTAGCAATGCATATCAAAACAGTGCTTTATTTGCATAAAGATGATTCTCCATATCAGATACTGTCAGTATTTGTATGTTTGTAGGCATGCATCTAAAATGAAGTAATTACAGTGTAATGGTAAAGTTCCAGACTTTGATCCTAATTTGACTGAAGTCAGTGGAAGTCTTGCAAAAGGATGAAACCCTTTAAGCCTGTTAACTTTTGAGTAATTAGAAACTGCTAAATTGGATCTCTCATTAAAAAAAAAAAACCAAACCAAACTTAAATTTCCCAGACTTAGTGTTCTGACAGTATATAAGAAAAGTTTGCCTTGACCAACCAAATGTGAATTATGGGCATTACCATTATTTGTATTATTTGCAGGGGAAAAAGTCTGTTAGGGTTTGGTTTAGGTTGGTGTTTCAGGAGCAACCAAGCTGATCCAGTGTAGCATTTCTATTGTGAAGGGGATGTGTTGCTCCACCTCTTCTCTTGCCTTTTCCTGCAGGTTGACCCCCGTGCCCCACTCCCTCGCTGCTCTGGCACTCGTGCTGTGCTTTGTGAAGCTGTTGAACTCAGTAGCTCCATAGAAAACTATCCGGTTGTTTTTGCCGAGTTACTTTCCTGCCAGGTTAGCAAATTGATTTAATTCACAAAAGGGGTTGGAGAAACAGCAGAACGGATGTGAAGGAAGCTGGGTGGGGGAGTGTGAGGACATGAGTGAGGAGAGCTTTGTGGGGGGAATTCTTCCCCTTCAGTGATTGCAAAGGGTGAAATTGCCCGAGCTGGCTAGCAAAAGCTCACCCCTGAGCTGGCACTGGCTGGACAGGACTTTGCTCAACCCCTGTTTTCTGTCAGGGCAAATCCTTTAGAGTTACAAATTTTGGGGTGATTATTACTGAAATGTATTTTGGGTAGTGGGAGCTGATGCCTGAAAGGCTGGAATGAACTTTTACCAAAAAGATTTTGATGCATTCTCAAAGAGCTGGAGCTGCCTTTTTGGGCTGATAGTTTAAACACAGCTGCTGTCTACAGTCCTGCGAGATGTAAAGTTTGCAGCTGTGTTTTCTGTTGGGTATCAGTGTTCCTGCTTAAAGAGCTTTCAGCTCATGAAATCAGCTTTCGTACCCATGGAATTTTTAGATTTTTTTTTTTTCTTTTTAATAGTAACTAAAGGAAATCTGTGCTTTTCTGAAGTCTTTTGTAGAGGGAGAAAAACAACAACAAAAAGCCAGATGCTCTCCAGTTTTCTCAAAAATGGAATGTTCCTATGATTAGAGAGCTTCTGTACTGTGCTTGGATGCCAGAACCCAGTATTTTCTGTTCTTTTTATTTTTCTTTAAGTCCTTGCTTGCATCAGGCAGAAGGACTTCATGTTGTTTCCCTATGTTGCATGTAGGAGCTGTAAACAACTAGAATACTGTTTTAATTCAATGCTAGAGGATGCCTGATGATGTGCTTTTGGCCAAATTAGTTCTCCAATGGAGTAGTAGGCCTACCTGATGCCTAGAGATGTAACATAACTGGGTACGCACCTCCACAAAAAAAAATCCTTAAGATGTTATTTTTATTCCCATTTTCCCCATTTTTGTTCAGAAAATTACCAACCATGTGTAGCATTATCTTCCTTATTTCAGCATTAACATGAAATACAGATCTATGGAGGAACATTCTGAAGCCATGTTTACTTTTTCTTTGCAAAGAGACAAGATATTTCTGGAAAATGGATATTATTTTCACATACATCTGAGTAAATATATTTTAAATATAATTTAGAGTACATAAGGCCCACACACTTACATAAATATTTTCCCAGATGTGAAATGCCTACCTGTCTTCAGGGTAAGAAATATTACTGCATTATTCCCAGATAATTTATATATTTATTTATTAACATATCTGAAAGGTTACATCGGGATGCTCTTATGATTAAAGTCTGAAAGTGTGGGGACTGACCCCAGCTCTGCTATAGTTTTCCTTTATCACTAGCTAATCTGTGTGTAAGGTTAACTTGTCTTTTTTTTTTTCTCCTCATGTGAGAATTTTCAACCAGAAAACCCTAACCACAGTCTGTTTTTCATGGTATTTTAATGCAAACCTTTGAGTTCATGAAAAACTTAAATTAGAAGTATTTCAAACAAAATATCATGAATATTAGACAATTTCTTCATAAACTTTTTTTACTGAGAGGTTTTACTGAAGAGCAGTTAAGAGGAGACATCATCAGTCAACCCTGTTCTTTGTGCCTTACGCTTTGAACCTGTAAGTCAGGGCAGTACTGTCTCAACTGTTTGTTTGTGTGAGATGTGGCCAGTGGAGTTGTGTGACCCCAGGCCAGAGGCTGGAGTTACAGCTCCTCTTTCCGGACAGGAAAAATTTAGTAAAAAAACTAGATAGGTATGAAGCTTTTCAGGATTTCTTGCAAAGGGGATGTGGCACCAGAGCCTGCAAATATTCGCATGGAAGTCCATAAGGCAGTCAAGAAGGAACAGAAGAGAAAGTGACAATGTATGTGGTCATTAGGCTGCACAATTTTGTCAGCTTGAGGAAAGACATGGTAAGCAATGCAGTAATTCCTGACTGCAACCTTAAATAAAAATGTAAATGGGGTTCCTCAAAATCCAGGTGAGGGTCCTGGAAGAAATTAAAAGAACTGAGTAAGATGTTTGGCCCCAAGTGTGTGAAAGTGCAGCCCAGCCCTTCAGTGAAGAGACAGGGCCTTTCCTAATTAGGCAGAAAGACTTAAACATCACATGGATCCGAGAAAAAGGTTTTGGCTCAAGTTGTATTTAACTGTTTTACCTGGCAAAATGATTATGTTTGATATGGGGAAGATCTAAGGAATTTCAAATATCCAGCTACCCGTGAGCTGTCCTGGTAAGCTGCTTGGAAACCTTCCTCACAAAGCATGTTTTGAGGTGTAACAGACTACCAGGTTTTGAAGTGTTTGAAGATCTTGGGGGAGATAACAAGTAATAACACTTAGTTATTGTCATTCCTTCATCTTACTCTTTATTTTTACAATCAGAATTAGTCTTGCTAAAAAACTTTGTTTAGCTTCAAAGCACAGATATGTCTCCTCCTCACTATAAGCACTTTGACTGTGGGAATGAAAAAACTGTAAGAACTTTCTGCCAGAAGCAAGACAAGTTGCCTTAATAAGACTCAATTCATAATTACAATTTTCTCTCTTCATGACATTTAAGCTATCTATTTAGAAGACGAAATGTTTTATAGGTTAACCAAACCCGAAGATGTCTTAATAAGCACTTATAAAATGTTGAAAAGGTCTGGAATAGAGGCTGGGATCCTCCATGTTCCTCTGTACCAGGAATCTCTGGTTGTCCCTGTAAGAGGAGCAGAAAGGGGACTGTGAAGAAATGGCCCAGAGAGATAAGAAGTATAAAATGGATTTCTTGTACTGACATGTGAGGTGTTCTTAATTTATTTAGTGTCCTTAATACACGCTCTTTGTGTGCTGACTTGTGCGTCCTTTTCATACACATTTAAAGATTAATGGCTTATACTGGAGAATGAAGTGAATATAAGACAGATATTCTCATTAATTATCTGCATTTCTGTTTCTGACTCAGTAGCCTCACAGCAAAGCTTTGCATTTAATGTTTAATTTATATTGCTACATATTTCCTTTGGAAACAATAGCATAAAATAGCATTTGCTTTTTACAGAACCTCTAATTTTACAGTCATTTCAGGAACGCATCTAATAACTGGAAAGACAAAGACTCAGTATTTTAAACCCTCTGCTGTGTCTGCAGTTTAGAATTTTTTATCTGCAGAAGGGCAGAGGAACTGAAAAAATGTGCCGAATTGATACCACATGTAGCTTTTGTTTTGACAGTGATGTTACTAGCATTTTTCTAGGTGTCATGTATATGATAGACCTATGCAATATTGAAATATCAAATCACGTCCAAAGTTGATATCCCCATTAACCAATATTTATGTGGAACAGAAGGAAATCACATGAGCAATATGTATGAGGTGCAGATATGAAATTGAAATCTCAAACAGTGAAAGCTGAGTTCGAGAACACAAATGGACAGTGCAGTGACACAGCCTGGCCAGTAAGAGTGAGAGAAATTATTGGATGAATAGTGTCTTGTCAGTGGTTCTGTCCTGAAAATAGTAAACTCCCCACACCCACTCTGGTGGCATGTGTTACATATCAGACAGCATTGTTAATCTGAGTACTGACCAAGAACATGAAAGTTAATCAAAGTCTGACCAGACTTGACAAAAAAAAAAAAAAGAAAAGTTTTTTTTTTTTTTTCCTTCCCCCTGAGCTTTACTGATGATTTTTCTGGTTAAGACACGCAGTGGCTACTGAAGGATTGTAAATGTGGAAGTTCAGTGTGTACGAACAGGCAACTGAGAGAGAGAGTGAAGGAGGGGGGTACCCTAATAAACTTTTCCATGAACTGGGCTCACGAACTGGCTCGTGAATTAGGTAGTTGTAGAGCACAGCATTGTTCTTATGAAACGATCTCACGGTCTTCATTTCAGGATTATCACCACTGCTTTTTTAGCTGATTTGTCCCAAAAGCAGAAAAACAGGGGAGAAAAGCCAAACATTGTTGATTATTCTCTGTCTTAATTTAACCCTTGAACGGAAGTACTACAACTGTTGCTGCTGTGTCAGCTTCTGTCTTCAGATGTTTGTGCACCTTTCCCACTGTGGACAACAGAAGTGACAGGACCAACCAAAGAGAAGTCATGACTTCCATCTCTTGCATGTTAAAATAGAGGTGACTGAATCAAATACTGTTTTCCCAGGCACCTGGTGTGTTTATGAGGTAAAGCACCTTTAGGTCTGGCAAGTGGCCACACTTTCTTGGTGGCACATGGATGGTGGAGTTGCCTAGCAGATGAAGGCATTATTCACATTGCCCTAATACCTTGTTATAACATGCCACCACAGCTCTATGCCTATGGCCAAAGTGCCATACCACAGATTCCTCTCCAGCTCCTGGGGAAACATTGTGCCTTCCAGGACAAACAGTAGGAAATAATCTCTCCGCTGCTATCAGAAAGAAGATCTTTGCAGGTCCTCTGCCCCTCAGCCTCCCTTGCCCATGGACCTGTCAGAACAGGAGACCTGTGCCTCAGCTGATCGGGAGTCTGGCTCGCTGCCTGCGAAGCAAAGACTATGTGCACAGCAGCGCTGAAGCACAGGTGTGAGTTTGTTTGGAAGCCCAAATTACCTTTTGGATAGTGGCCCCTGGCTACTGTCTTGTGTAGGCAGGTTTGTGTGTGCACCAGGAGACCAAAGGAAGAAAGAACGGTATGAGAGACGGGGAGCAAAGGAGGATTGATGGTGCAACGTGGTGCAGGCTGCTCTGGCTGTGCAGGCAGATGTGCTTCCAGGGGGTGAATCCCATGAGGGGTTCAGCAGGGCGGTGCTTGCCCGGGGGCTTCTGTCTTTTCTCCCACCTTGAAAAAAGCAATGAGAGGGGAAGGCTTTGGACCAAGAACAGCCTAAAGGAAGCTTTTGGAGATCTCTGGTTGTATGCCCCTGTTGCCTGATTCTTCTTTTTGCCTGTGGAAATAGGATTTCATATGTTCTCTTTTGAACAGATCTACTTATTTGCAAAGACATCATTCCATCATTTTGCGCTGCAGGCAGGACCACACTGAAAAGATTAATTGGTTAGGTCAAAAGGGAAAGTGATACTTCTTGATGAAGTTTGCATTGGAGTCTTTACTGCCGGAAAAACACATACAATGAATTGATTATGCCAGCTGGGGATAAGCAGTTTTCTTTTTCTTCAAGTGGTCTCTTAAAATAGTAGCACATTTCAAAAATGTTGCATCTCTGAGGGTAATAGATCTTCTATAAGAAGGGCTCTCGGAGTGGATGTCAGCATTACAGGAAAACAGTTCAACACTCCTTTTAGATGAAAAGTGGTTAGATGTCCTTCATTCCTTCAAGTGTATGTGTTTGTCTGTTGTGTTTTACTTCTACCCGTATATAGTTGACACTTCTCTGCCTGGTGGTCCAGGCTTGTAAAATAGCTCTCTCAAGTACTCTGAAAGGCTGTTCAAAAAGAATGTTGTAGCTTGTGCTGTTTTACTAGTGGTGAAGTCTGAATAGAGTCTATAAATAACTAAATGCTGTGATGTTTCAGTAATGGCTATTTTGTTTCTATTCACATGGCATCTGGATTTTGGATAATATTATTCAGCCCTTACCCATTCTTGTCATGCAAAAACTTATTCACCCATGGGGAAAGATGCAGAAACAAAAAGGCAATGTTTTGGTTCCTACCCTGACATAGGCAGAGAAAAATATTGCATGCAACACTAAATTGTAAAACTTTGTTGTAGGTGTTGTGCATTAACTTTAGTTTAGTGATTTGGAACAATATGGGCCTTACTGAAAAAAAAATTCCTTTGAAGTTACTGGTAGCAGTTTCTTATTTCTCTTGAACTTATATTTTGGGGAATGGGGGTTGTTTACTGAAAAATACAACCAGGTGAATGAGCAATAATGCATTTTTGATGGGCTAAACTTTCATTTTTGTTCTGTGTACAATTCTGAAGCTTCTTGAGTTGATTGACTGCTTTGTACTTCTTCGTACTAGAACACACATGTACAGACAAACTGGTATGGCTGTGTATTAAAGTCTGTACACATGTGTGCTTGTGTTAAAGTGCTGAACCCCAGAAACACTCTATTTTAACTGTGCATAGCAGTGACCACAGATTGGAGCCGAGAAACTTCTAAGTTGCAGACGAGTTGAGAGCAAACATTACTGGACCTGNTTTCCCCCCCCCCCCCCCCGAAATATGGAAAAAAAAGCAAAATAAGGCTACAGGAATGTGTCTAGCTTTGCACTGCATTAAAATATTTATTCTGAAATATTTAGTGCAGATCTAAATGTTTAACACCAAGCATGCACTTATGGGGTTTTCTATGTTTCTGTTAAATTTTAGATACAAATTATTAGATGGTGGCAAACGGAAAGGATACAAAACATCATATTCTTTGTAGCTTTCACCCAATATTTGAATTCTCCCATAATGTGGAGAAGCATTTGCTGTTCTGGTCCACAGAACTCAGTGTTGTCCAAATTGACCATTATATATATGAAATTTCTGCATTGATGTTTCTTAGATGGAGAAAGTGCAGTACGTGCATGTGAGAGCCACGGCAAATTAGAAAGCAGGATTTTCTGCTCACCTTTTGATCTCTCAGAAATAAGTGACAGAGATTCATTTAGCTATATTAAATCTTCAGGGAAGACTAAGAAAAATTTAACCACATTTAGTAAGCATCAAATTTGCAAATTGTCCCTGTAGATTCTATCTAATGCTGTGAATCCATAATGAATAGTTCTTATAACAAAATTATCTTTATTGTGCCGTATCAGAGCCCTTACAATATGCTGCAAAGTGTGTGCTGATAAGCAGGTGCTTTTTAAAGATTGTGGAACTCTGAAGGAAGGGTGAAATTTTGGAGACTCTGAAAATCTGTGTGCTCCGTGACAGAGCTTTCCTCATCTGCACTGCTGATTTATGTTGTGTTACTAAACTTTATCTGCCAAACATAAGCACATTATCATCCTCTAAAAATTTGCTTTTTAATATGAAGTAGATGGGGAATTTGTTATGAGAAAGGTGCCATTGCATGCATGCATGCATTTACACCCTGAACTCTGTGGGAGGAAGGCAGGACCACGGGGTGTTACATGATCACTCAGTGCTCTGAGTGCACCTACTGGGTGACTGGTGTCACCCAATACTTTCAAACATATTCAGATTTTGGGCATTCATCAGAAGAATAGATGGATGTCCTTTTGGTGAAGACCAATGCTATCCTGAGGTTTATTGAGTACAGTGGACCCATTATGGATATGCCCCATTATAATTTATAACTATGAACTGAACTGCTGGATGTTGTTTATTGTTTGGTCGTTGTAGTGTGTTGTTTTGCTGTGGGCTTTTTGGTGTGATTGTTGTTTCTGTTGTGGGTTTTGTTGTTTGGTTGGTTGGGGGATTTTTGTTCTTTTTTTTTAACCTGATGCCATGTCACCTAAATAAGGCAGCAAATTGTTTCTCTGAGATCTACGAGTGGATCCAAAAGGACCTGTTGGAAAGGCTTCATACCGTGTGTTGTTGACAAGAGTTCCATTTGTCTTAACTTAATTTGATGAAGTAAAAAGCATTTCAAAGGCATTTTGTTGATCTGAAGGAAAATGAAACATTTCAGTGAAAGTCATGTCAGTATCTGCACTGTCTTGGTGGGGTTGCTCTGACACCTGCACATGTACTTCTCTGTCTTTAAATAGGATTTGGAAATCTCTTAGGATGACTATTCTAGTTTGAAAATCAAAGTCATACTAAAGCTGAAGCTACAATCTGGAATGTAAGAAGCTCCCGAGTAGCCCTAGTTATGATTATCACTTTGCAGGCTGTGTTTGTCATGTAATTGGTTGGTTTTTAATCTAGAACTTGGTGTGGTATTGGTTTTCAAGTTGCACTGTTAAACTATATTTTTTTGAAAGGAAAGTATTTTGATATACCAAGCTTACAAAAGTGATTCATTTTCATCCTCTTAGCTCAAACTGAGTTTTCTAGCACGTGGTGGCACAGCATACAGCAAATTTATTGCCTGGGGCAGTTTTAGACTTTCGATAACTTTGTCACTGAGAAAGAGACAGCTGGATTTTCTATGTGTATTAGCAGGACTGTGCAAGTTTTGACAGTCTTGCCATTCTCATAACTCACTATCTCTCATACCTTCAGGCACGTAGATTCTCCTTGTGGATTAGAATGTTTTAATGTGAAAACATAGTCATTGTGAGTTGTGTTTCTTGTAGAAAGTAGCACCTATGAAGCTAAGGATGGGATAGATGCTTCTAATGCCTGTTGATTTCTATGAATCTACAGCTGCCATCCTATCTCCAATCCATCTCCACTTACTCTTGAAGGCTTATTCTCGGACTTTATCACACTTTTTCTTAAAAGCACAGTCAGATTAGAGAGATCAAAAATATTTTACAGTCTCAACTAACTGAACAACAGGATAGTTGAAGAGAAAAAACAAAACACAAATCTTTACCTATTTACTTAAAACTCGGACATTAGGCAACAAAGTATTGCAGAAGCAGGCCATGTCCCAGAAACAAGTCGACTTTTTGAACATAGTATGATGCTTGGCTCTCTCTTGGGAACAGATGATCTGCGCTACTCTGGAAGCTGAAACACCTGAATTTTCTGGCTTATTGGCTCAACTGCATGGAACAAGCTGTTACAATGGGTGGGCAGGGCTGCAAAGCCAAGCCTTTTGCCATGTGTCTCTGGGTGGCAATCTTCTGTGATGATACTTTTATGCTTTTGAGTTTCCTTTGTTGGAATTGCCCTTAAACTTCAAGCAGAGTAGTGTTTGAGATGCTTCAGGACTGCCCCAGAAGCCTCCCTTCCCTGCCCCTTTTTTCAAACTGGTGGCACAACAAGAATGAGCAGGGCTGGTACAGTAGTTAGGTCCTGAAGTTATTTAATTTAAGGAGTGGGAGCAGACTGAATTAAGTTTTAAATGAAGTGGTGACTAGCTTGATCAAATGTACAGAAAACTCAGCTGAAATATCTATTTATCAGGTCTATCACGTAACTACTCCCATACAAAATGAGTGACAGAGATATTCTGTGAGAGGGTGGAGGTAAATGCACGTGTGAATGATTATCTGAAGTCCTGAATGAATCTCTGCTTCCATGTTAGCTTGCACATGGCAGCACAGAGGTTTCCCAAAGTGGAACAGACATTACACACAACCCTGAAAAGCTGAGAGGGGCAGACTTCTGAAAGTAGCTCAGCTCATGCTGTGTCTTTTGCATGCAGAAGAGCCTTCTGTTAATTCTGGCATCTCGTTAGAAAGCATTGCCCTACTTTACTGTAACCTGCAGCTTGAAATGCTCTCAAAATGACAGGCCTTCTGGGTGAAATTGGAGGGCAAGCAGTGGTAGTAGTCAGAGATCCTATGTTTTGGAAACAAAACTGAAGCCCTATAAGTACTATCCAGGGAAGTTTGCATGCCTGCAAACAAGCTTGAGAAGTAGAGTGCTGCCACTGATTCTGCAGGAAAAAAAAAAAAACCAAACCAAAAAAACCCCCAAATATGATGTGTGATCCCAGAGGGAGTCCCTTGAAAGCATGTGATTCCAAATCTTGTTCCACAGCCGTATTTTTGTTGGATTCAGCTTTTTTTTTGAAGCTACCTGTTTTCCTATGTATCTTCTCATTTTCCTTTCCAATCCCATCCAATCTCCATGGATTAATATCCATGATGACCAATGTACATTGCCATATGCTACTGTTTTTGTTGTAAGCTTAAAAATTATGCAGTTGTCTTTTACAAAGTTTTATCTAAACAAGCCAGGATTCCCATATCCATTTATTTCTCTTTTCCACATATAGAAGATGGAAGGATATATTTGAAATGTTTTAACAGATTCATCTCTATATAGTGCTAACTTGGTCATCAAGATCAGTTAGCACTGTCCACAAAGAGAAAGAAACAACTTTTAGCTCGTAAAGTGGGAGACAGAAAAAAATACGCTGTTTTAGACAGAGAGCCCGGGGCAGGTGAGAAGATAAAATGAAAGATCCTGGATGATCTACAGGGGATTCTGACATGGCCACCGAGAACACTCAAGAATGAGAAGGCCAGGAAATGTATGTTGGCGTTTTTCTCTTGGGCACTTATATTTATGGTGCTAGTTAAAGGATGTGACAATTCTCAGTACTTTTATCAAACGTGAGCATCTTCTTGCTACCACTGTTAGGGGTCCATGAGAGCAAATGATCTGAAAGTTCAGCAGGAACTTGGTACTTAAAAAACAATGAGTAAAAGCTGTTTGAGACTGGGATGTGGTGTCAGAGAGTTGTGTTGCTCCTGAAATAGCCTACAGCAACTGCGAGGTCCCCTTTTTTAAAAAGATAAGGAAGTATGATAGTGATGCTAAAATGAGTACTGGAGTCTGCTCAGCTGAAGGCCACCTTTTGAGCCCAGAACCCTACATTAGGAGAATCCTGTGCATTAACTTGCTGAGCTTCCTGCTGGCCAAAATAGACATGGGTGTTGTGACTACAGGATTTAATTTTGGTGTAAGGTGAAAGTTTTGGCAAACAAGTAAGTAGAGTGTATGAACAAAAATGATTGTCAGACTATATTATGATCCCAGACTTGCAATTTCAGGGACATGTTCAGACCCCCAGGAGCGGTGTAGATTTTGAGTATGACTCATTCCAAACAAAGCAAACCCCCCAAAAAACACATGCAATTTTCAGACAGCTAGAGTTAAGATTCTTCTGTGATCATTGGAGAGTGACAGCCTTCTCTAGCACCAGAAAGAGGGCATAAGGTTTCATTCTGCAGTGGTCTTGAATAGGGATGCTGAAATTGCCTCTGGAAAATATTTTCTTCCACTGACAATAGAGGGAGATGATGTGACTAGCGTAGACTAGATGCCAAACTTTTACACAATAAACATTAGGCAAAAGGAATACTCTGATTCAGCAGTTTTCTTTTTCCAATTCTCCAATGGTGCTTATCTTCTATAAACTTCATGTTCTCCACAAGATAGCAGTGGTGCTACTTTGAAGGATTCCATGGACAGAATTCTGGTTTTGTGGCTATTTCTTTTAATAGACTCTATTAGAATGGTCTCTTTTTCTGTCGTATATTGGTCATAGGAAAGACTAAAATGAAAGTAACAGACTTGAGCAGAATGAAATCAGAAGTCTTTTGCAGTTTTCTGACAGAAATGTGTTTTGGCATTGGAAAATGGGGGGACAAAAAAGAAGCTTGCATTTATTTCACTCAGCAGTCAAGCTTCAAAGGCTCACAAGACAGAAAAATCTGCATGACTGGCTGTCTGGCATAAAGGGAAGATATTAAAGGTTGATATAATAAAAATGCTTTGTATAGCATCTTAGTATGGCTACATGGCAACAAGGTTATAAATGGTTGAGACATCTTCCTGGACTCCTGTAGTTATATTGTGCAATATTTATTCTATCAGGCACTATATTAATTTTTGTCTCAATTCAGTGTACGCATTTGGAAACACTCCAAAGTACCCTCAATTATAGTAATTCTTCAAGGCAACGAGGCTAGTTTCATTAAACTTTCTTCTCCAGAAAAAAACCCCATGAAACTTAGAAAACAGATCTTCTGCTATATTACTGATGTTTAACAATGACCATTCTACTGGCCAGTATCTAAAGATCACATATCCCCTGCTTGCTCAAATGTATTATTCTGTCCTAGGCTGTTTGTACCCTATATATTTGTAGTTCATGAATATATGTGGTGGGTTGACCCTGTCTGGCAGCTAAGCCCCTGTCCTGCAGGGTGATAGGGGAGAGAATCTGAAAACCTCAAGCAAGAAAAGCTCATAGGTCAAGATAAAGGCATTTTAATAAAGTGAAGAGACCCCTCCCTCCCCCCCCACAACATGGAGTCATGCAAAGCCAATCACCTCCTACCAGCCAATCCCCAAGCAATGGCTACTTTGGAAAAAACTACCCCTAGCTTAATTGCAGAGTGTGACGTTATATGATATGTAGTATATCTTTGGTCAACTGGGGTCAGCTGTTCTAGCTGTCCTTCCTTCCAATCTCTTACCCATCCCCAACCTACTTTCTGGGGCACCCAGTGAAAAAACAGAGATTGTCTTGATGTTGTGTAAGCACTGTTCAGCCTTAGCTAGAATGTTGGTGAGTTGTCAACACTGCTTTCATCACAAATCTAAACCACAGCCCCATACAGGCTGCAGTGAAGAAAATCAACTCCATCCCAACCAGTCCCAGTACAATATACCACCTGAGCTAATGCTACAAGCATTTTAGCAGCAGTCTGTTAGCAGCTAGCAGCAATCATTTTAGCAGTTAGAAAAAGATATCGTTACTTAAACGAACTTCACAATATCCTATAGCTCATTATCAGCAAAGTTAGGGAAATTTGGTCACTTTGCTATTCATTCTTTCTCTCTTCAATAATCCAAAGGAAGACTACTAGAAAGTCAACTTCTCCCATAGTCTCTAAGTCTGGTATTTTATTTTAGATCACATATTCCCAAACTCTAAAAGGTATAAGGGGAATCCAGAATCATGTCAGTAAAAATCTTAATTTGTTAGGTTTCATTGGTCTGTGAAGAACAGCTTACCATTTAGCATTGATTAAATCTGCTGGTTCACAAATAAATTTTATACAATCTTCCTTGTTATTTTGTGGGAATCAGAAAAGGGACCTTTCTCTGCAGTACCTGAAGTGACTTTTAAAAAGTGCCATACAATAAGTACATAAGCACCTTGCAAGAGGCTGTAGCTGTTCCATTTATTTATTATTTTTTTCTTTGACAGGAGCTACTAAAACAAATCACCAGTGTCCAAGTGGTAATTACAGTTAGACTTTGTTCTCAGTTAAAAGTGATTTGTCATTAAACAGAATCAAAGACTGCCATTTAGTTCAAGTACAGACAAAATGTTCTTGTACAATAAGCTGTACTCCCTCATATTTTAGGTTGTCTTTAATCGTGTTGTGAAATCTAGATTTATAAAGGCACACACATAATAGAGACTTGGAGTATTAGCATTCTTTGTTCTTAAATTTCAATTATATACTATTGTTTCCTTTTGATTCATGAGAAGTAATTAAGTCTGCCATACTGGTGGTCAATCCCCAGATCCAGCATAGGCTGCTACTTACTTCAGAAATACATTTTAAAACAGACTTTAGAGTAGCTATAAAGAAACAAAACTCATCAGTCGGTTATTACAACAGAAAAATCTTGGCATAGGAGTATGATGGGCTGAATTACGTTTACACAGGTGTACACTTTGATAACACTATTTACTTTAGTTGCATGAGCCTAGGTTTTCATTGGTGGAGAAAAAAAAAAAGGCTAACTCAATGGAACAAATTCACAATGATTAAATTTGTTCTAGATGTCTTCCAAGGAAACTCAGGGACACCATTGAGAAGTGCAGTTTGTAAGCTTGAAGTAAATTCCTAACTCATATTACTTCAGAAGCCTAATAATGCATAGCCCATCTTCATAAATATGTATCTACCCATCTAAAATACATTGAGTCTCATAATCTTTGAACTCAAAACTTTCACTCTTTCTCTGCTTCACTGTTATTTGAAAATAGAGGCTGAAACTTATGTTTCAGATTCTCAAATGCCATAAACTGGTGTAGGTTGCTTGACTTCAGAAGAATTCAGAATTTATGTAGGCAATTATTTAGCTTTTGTACCTATTCTTGCACAGTTTAATACAATCATTGATTTCTATAGTGCTTGACCCCTAAGAAAGTTATGGACTATGTTGCCCCAGATATCTCATAAAAGGTAAATTTACTGTGAATTCTCTCAAGAACGATTAACAGAAGTTGATATTCAGGAAAACCACAAAACAACGTATGTTTTTAAGAGTCATCATGTGAATAGTAGTATTGAGAATGTATAAAATGCACAGCTCAGTTGGAAAGGTGTTATTTCAAGGCAATTTATCAAATGAAATAACATACGCTGCTTGAAATGTTAAGTTCACTGGGAAATGGCCTCAGCCTCCAGTACTGTGTGACTGGCAGATGCCCCGCCTTGACCATGCTGCCTTTTTCCCTCTTTAGCTCATGTATGTGACTACCCTCAGGAGCATCTTTTTGAAAAAATGCCTGACCATATCTGAATCACACAAAACTTTCCAAGGGATGGTTAGGCACCAAATAAACATAAAGCAAGCAAACATAAATCCCTCAAAAATGTGGCAGCCCATAAATGTTCCCTAGGCAACCAAGTCAGTGTGCTACTGCTGAGTGGTAATGTGGTAGGTGTTTGCAAAATGTATAAACTTCTCTGTTTTCTCCATGTGATCAGTGTGCAAGTAAAGGGGACCAGTATTAAAATGTCTCTAACCAAATCTAATTTAAACTCTTGTGAAAGTGTTATGATACTGCTATGAAAACTTAGGAAAGAATTATTGTGGATACATAGTGTCTTCTCTGTTGTTCTGACATACTATTTTTTTAATGACCTACAGTAATATAATCTTTTTCTGAAGCTTTAAAGTCATTGTTATGCTGTACTTTCATTCTGTATGTGATTGTGGACGAACCATTGAATTTTTCTTTATATTTAGACTTGGACTTTATAGTGTCGTGCGATATACCTTTGTTAATATCATGGAGTAAATCTGATTTAAATATGGCACATAATGGTATAATGTCACAACATTATATCATATTATATTATTCTTTTCCTACTTAAGATTTACGGGAATAAACAACTAAAAGAATTCTGATATTCTTTTGACATAAAGATCAGCTGAACTCTAATATTTATGATATTTGTGTGGAGGTTTTTTGTTGGTTTGTTTTTTCTAAGAAGCATATCAAAATTAACACTTTGGGGCTTTCCAAATCTGTAAGCAAACGGAGAAGAGATACTGTTCCAGTGCCTTTCAGTTTATGGTTTTTGTAGCTTATTTCAGAAGAAACGAAGGATGGATTATTAAAGATATTTTTGAACCTAAAGGTGAAAGCAGGTCCTTAGTAGACTAGAATCTCCTAAGTTTTATCTCAGTTTAGTGGAATATCTTATGGGGGTTTTAAAAAATGTGTTTTCTCCCCCTGCTGAACTATTCCTGTCCCTCCTTCTTTTCTCTGTGCTTTATATATCTGGACAATAAGCAAGGGTTTTGGGGCAGGGGCTAATGTAGAATTCATTTAGTGGGAATTTCACTTAGCTGGGAAGTGTCTGCTGCTGCATTATTCCACAATTTAAACAAGGTAGTCATATGATGAGGGCTAATTTCTAATTAGAATACAGTCTGGAACTATTGAGCAAATATGAAGACTTTTACTTAATGGTTGTAGACCTGTAGTTGTAGTCTGTG
Source organism: Chionis minor (assembly GCA_013398295.1). Taxonomy (NCBI): domain Eukaryota; kingdom Metazoa; phylum Chordata; class Aves; order Charadriiformes; family Chionidae; genus Chionis; species Chionis minor. Next base: position 1,300,618 of record VZSF01003743.1, on the reverse strand, counting down.
AACCATCATGTGTTTAAAACACAAGATCTGTTCTAGGGATAACGTTTGTGGTAACAGCAGGAGCGTTTTGGGCAAGAAAATCCATTAGAGGCACAGCATACCTAACAGTCTCCCCTGATTTGCTCAGGCCTGTAAGAAGAATATCTGAGTAACGACCTTATTTTTTTATTTTTAAAAAGGAGTTGAAAAAACAGGCTCTTGTTATAACATCCCAACAAGCTTAAGCTGGGACTGCTGCTAAAAAAGGTGGTTCCGCTCTTCCCTCTTCATGGTTGCTTATTTCCTCCTCCTTCCTTATTGCCGGTGCAGCGCCAGCCTGGGGAACTGGTCCTGAAATGGTTACTAGTGAAACATATATTCCCAGAAGTGCTAGTTCTGTTCTCTGGTACAGCTCAGCCTGGGTCAGGAGTCAGAGGGAGGATGGATAGCAGTGATTGTCCAGGCACGGAGGGACGGCAGGACATGTCCCCAGAGCCAGGAAGCGCTCACCCTACCTTGAACTGCTCCTGCAGACTGGGATGCCGGAAAAGTCTTTGGGATTTGTTTGGGTCAAAAGGAGATTAGACAGAGATGTTGAAGAGTGCTTGAAAAGCTGTAATGCTCAGTCGAACCCTGTTATACCAGAAAGTCTGCAAAAGCTTGGCTTGTTGTCCTGCACTTAATCATAAAGAGCTCTAGTGAAGTGAATGAGAACTGTGTTATATGCTTGCTGAATTTTACCCCACGTTGAAAGAAGTATCTCTCAATATGTTTTTTTTTTTTCTTCTACTGTTCCTTTATTTTAAGGCCTTTCCTCTCCAGGAGGTGAAGCTTTGTGTTTCTGTTTGGGCTTCCCTTTCCCATTACTGGACTCATGTCCCTTCAAGCTTTGAAAAATATTAGTTGCTTATTGACTGTCTGTCTGAAGTTCAGCTGTGAGCAGTAGGGAGAAAATGACCATCATTTTCCCTAACATCCATTTTTCAAAGTTGTGATAAATGGTTGCCAGGTCCCCAGCTGCAGTTCCATGGCCTTGAGACCTGCATCAACGTGTACAAGCTGAAGAGCTGTCTGTATGGATGGGTGCAAAGATACTTGACTATTGCAAAAATCTGTCTTTTACAATTTTTAAGTTGTGAAGTCTCACAATCTTTCTAAGTTTTTTTTTTTTTTCTAGGAAATTAGTTAGCTTTTTACCAAGTTGTCTTTGGAAAGGAGGTTTTGTGAGGGGAACTTAGTCCTACAGTGTTTTGAAATCTATTAATGTCATTAACAGAAACATTTTCTATCCAAATAAATTCATTTAAAAAAGGTCAAAATGATCAAAATAACCAATCCAAGCCGTACCCATAAACAAAACATCCTCTGGAGTTGAAGCTCTTAACTTTAACTAGTCTAGGTTCCTAGGACATTCTAAGCAGCCTTGCTAGGGAAGCTCAGCATGCTCTTCTAGAGAAACAGGCATTTATTATTACTATCAACACCTCATTATTTGCATTGCTTGCATATTTGGGATTCTGGTTTTTGATGACTACGCGGTAATGATGGTATTTGTAAATCAAAGCCGTGTATAAATTTTTAAAAGCCACACTTACGCATGGGGACCAGAACACACAATTTGAGAAAAGAAGGAATAAACCATTCTTAAGGACTTTCAGCATCATTAAATACTTCAGTAGGATTTTTTTTCATCAGTATTTTAAAAAATATAGTACATACCAAACATTGGTCCCAATTCAACTTTTGTCTTTCCTGTTAATGAATAGTAATAAGCTTAGGACTTTTAGTTGTTTCTAAAAACCAAATAACCATTTCTCCTTCTCAAAGTTGTGAGCATGGGATTTTTTACTGCTAGAGGGTGTTCTTTCTGTGGTAAATGATGATGGTAGTGTTTCTCTGGAGGTTCAGCAGGATGCTGTTTTACACTGCACAGAGACTTGCATTTTCTTGCCATCAGAAAGAGCAGTGTTGTTATTGTTAATTTAAGTGAAGTAGTTGTAACCGCAGTTAGAGATAATGTCGAAGTTACTCCATGTAGATAGCTTTATACCCTTTGTGTAATGGACTGACTTAATTTCAATATGTCTTTAATGAAAGAATTTAATTATGGATACAAAACAATTTATTCAACTTCCAATGGAATTAAATTCTTTGGGGTAGGGGAAATGGCAGACTCAACAGTCCCCTTAAACATCTACACACAGTTTCCAGTATGTGACAGGTTATAAGAATGCTGTGCATGCATTGTGCTTAGACTTTCAGTAATTTAAATAGCAAATGCGATGTTAGGACTACTGTTTCTCATTAATTCTATGCACTATTATAAACAGCATAAATATGTGTCCCTGAGCTGTTAATGGACCTATTCTGTGAGGAAATTGCGGTGTTAAATGTATAAAATCCATTGTTTTATGGTGGCATCAACTGTGCTCCTGTTGAAGCAGTTACACCGTGTTCTAATGACCTAAAAGGGAGCGAAATAAAATCTGTATTGTTCTGCTGATTTTCTCTTACTCCATCTTTCGTACGCTCTCACAGCCACAAGATAGGAAAATGGCCTAAAGAGAAAAGCTGTGAGAGCTGTGCCTTGAAAGGGCTGTCGTCATCTGCATCAGCGTGAATAAAGCCCAACTGCCTTGAGAGAGTAACACGGGACTCGGAAGCACAGCTGTGAAATAAGCATGACTGGAATTCAGCAAACTTCTTACTAAAGGCTTCTACAGCTACTAGTTGGTTCCTAAAGCGAAAACACAAAAAGGAGCACACGCCTAGGATCTAAATATACAAACAGCACAGCTTGTTTTGGTATCTGCCTTGTAGAAAAAGCGGCATGCCTGTAAATTTAACACACATGCACACCCAGTGCAGGGTGGAATAGTGGCAATTTTAATATTACGGCAGTGCTTCTAGTCTTTACACAGGTGTTTAATAGGTTCTGAGTGCAGAGTCCTTGTCTGATTTCCCGTGTAAATTACTGTCTCATTTTGCCTGTTCATGCAAGCTCAGGACAATACAACGTGAGTAATGAGCTGTTTGTTCAGGACAGGTTCTGCACTGAGCTCTGCTCATTACAGTTCTACCTGGTCTCTGCAAAAATACATGGGAAGTTGCTGTGTTTGTGTAGAACCAAACCCTCCTTGCACGGTGAATGCTTTGAGGACCTGTGTGTTTAAAGAAACTTCGGCTGCGCTTATCTGCATTGGCCAAAGCTTGCAGTTTGTAACAGTCTAAAAGAGTCCATGCTGTCAACAAACTTGAGGTGCCAAGAATAACCACATGTATAATTACATATACACAACTTTTCAAAATTACAGTATATACCAAACATTGGCCTTAACTCAGCTTTTGATGTTCTTGCAGGAGTGGGTTTTTTTGTTTGTTTTTTGGGGTTTTTTTTGTTTTTCAAAGACGATCATATCTCCTTTTAAATTGAGGAGCAGTGAAATTTGCAAGTTGAATCTGCACTGCTAGTGTGATTTATTTACTAAATTTATTAACTGGACAGTGTAGGAAAATCTGGCTGTTTGGTACTGCAGAAAACCCAGAAGTAGCCTCTACAGAAATGTTTCCACAAAGGATGGTCTGCAGGTTAGATTTCAATCCTCTGTATATAAACCAGGTTTGTGATTCTTGCTTTATGCTGTCACAAAATGTAAAATTGCTAAGAAGAGATTTCTAGATGTTCTTCATATATGAAGCATTTTTCTCTGTACTCTCTTGGATAATTTTCTTTTTTACTGGATTGATCTTCTACCTTTGAAATCAATAGTACAGGTGACAGAATGTAGAATGTGCTGATTGGAAGTACTTCTCGGTCCAGGTATTCGTGTCCCAATGAACACACTACGATACTGTTCTTAATATTACTTTGCATTGAGACCTAAAAGCATAGTCTTTTGTCATGGCATGCATATGTGTGCCTTTGTAACTGCCTAGCCCGGAAAAAGTTTAAAGAGAGGAGAGAACAAATCAGCATGTTTATGAAGCAGCCTCCTTTGAATGTGTCATTCAAGAAGGCTGTCGTGGAATGGATGTAGGTTTTGTTAAGCATTAAGCTGCCATCTCCACTTACCAAACCCTCCTATTTAGCTCCAAAATAAACTTAGCTCTTGGTTAGGACTGCCCTTGCAGAGCGTACTTTCTGGTATGTAGGTTCTGCCTCTGTTCCAATTGAAGTCAATAGTTGGCTTCAGAGGGGTAGGGTTAGAGGTCTACTTATTAGGGCATCCTACCAAATGTTAAATGTGTGTACAAACCCAAGAGTTCATAATAAACAATTAGAGGCTACTCTCTCAGCCTGATTCAAGTAACTGATCATAGAGATTGGTGCTGCAGAATGGTAAGGGCAAAGAGCAGAAACTTGATGTCCCATTTCTAGGCTGCCCTTTTGAAAAGAGGCATCTGTCCTTAAACGTCTCTCTGCTGATGTTAGGTCACTCATTTTTTTAAGTCATGGTGTCACACATCTCCAAAAATCACTGTCCTCTTCCCTTGAGTAATTTCTATGTTTTCCTGTATAAGGACTGAATTTTTTCCCAGGCCTCGCAAGGAAAATAAAGAGGCAAGCTATGCAGATATTATTGGCAGATACTATATTCATTGGGTTTTTGCTCAGGAACCACGCATCAGTGACTGTTTATACCCTCTTACTGGTGTGTCTTTAGTGCTTTGTCTTTGAAGCCTCTAATCAACACATTTTTCCTGACATGAAATCGCCTGAGATCAGGATTATGCTCGACTCTGTGCACCAGCCATTAATAGCATGGCAAATGAAAACTGTGCCTGGCAAGATTGGTTTTGTCTCTAGAGATGAAGCAGCTGCTACTTCATGACAAGGTGGAATTTATAGATCAAGCCATTATGTATATAGATTAAAATATTTTAGAGAAAAGCAGATTTCAAAACAGAGAGCTAAATAAATCAGATAATTAATTATCTTCCAGTTAAACCAGACTCTTAAGACTAATTTCCTATGGATTCCATAGGAGGACTTCTTCTGTCTCAGCTTATACCTCTCTTAGATTTGGTAACAGGTTATTCTTCTCCCATGAAAGATCTCAAGCTGTCCACTACTCATTAAGACCCCAAGTTTCTAGATTTCACAATTTATGTAACCCAATACAGTGTTTTGTTTGTTCATTTGTTGGGTTTTGGGGGGTAGTGGTGGAGAGGAAACAGCTTAGGCAGTTGAAAATACTTTTTTTTTTCCCCACAGAAGTCTTTTGAGTTCAGAAAGTACTGACTTTATACATTCAGCAGCTTCAGTGGCAACATACTTATACTCAGTAAAGTTCTTTACACAATGCTGGTAATTTGGTCAGTTTGTGTTTGATATCCTTACTTAGCTGACAGAACTGTAAGTGTATATATCCCTTACATCTAGCAGCCCTATCCACTCTTAAAATTCAGGTTCAGTCTTAGCTAAAGTGTAGATAATGTCTGATCTGTGCAGATCATAGATCCTTGCAAATAATTTATTTGGTTGTCTTTTAAGTTTTTTTTTTTTAAGGAAAAAACTTGGAAATTCAGCAGTAACTCAAGATAAAATGTTTGTTTCTGTTTGAAAAAATATTTTTTTTTATTTTAAATTTTTCAGACACCTAAGATCAAAAACATGTATTAAGAAAAAAAGACTTGGGGATTTTTGACCCATGCTAATCAGGACTGTGGCACTGAACTCCTTGGCAGATGCAGAAGCATGCAGGGACATGGCCAAACTAGTAGGAAGAGATCTGGGGGATTTTGCCTGTGAGAGCCTCACTACAGCAGCTGCTCAAACACGTGGCATGGTTTGGAGCCTCCTGGCTGGGGAAGCATTCCTTCCAGAGCAAAAAATGGATGCTACATGATTCCCCGCAGTTTGAGAAAGCTCGGGTGTTTCCTAAATTAGCTAGCCATTGCTTGTGTATTTGTTTATATTTTGGATTACTTGTATGGCTGCAGAATAGCTCAGATGACAAAGATGACAAGTCTTAAATATTTAACATATTACTTTACAGTTAATAACTGTACCACAGTGATATGATGCCACTTGAGCTATGAAGTAAAAAAAGAATCAGAATGGTTTGGGTTAGAAAGGACCATAAAGATCACCTAGACTCATAGAATCATAGAATGATTTGGGTTAGAAGGGACCCTAGAGATGGCCTAGTTCCAACACCCATGCTATGGCCAGGGACAACTTTCACTAGACCAGGTCACTCAAAGCCCCGTCCAACCTGGCCTTCAACACTTCCAGGGATGGGGCCTCCAGAACTTCTCTGGGAAACCTGTTCCAGTGTCTACCACCCTCACAGTAAAGAATTTCTTCCTAATATGCCCCATCCCTGGAAGTGTTGAAGGCCAGGTTGGATGGGGCTTAGAGTAATTTGATCTAGTGGGAGGAGTCTTTGCCCATGTCAGGGGGGTTGGAATTAGATGATCTTTAAGGTCCCTTCCAACCTAAACCATTCTATGATTCTTGAAAGTGAATAAGATATTCTATAGAGGGAGGAAACTTGAAGATGGTAGGATGGCATAGAAAAGGAAGGACACAGAAAGTGAGTGACATGACTGTAAAACTGTTTTTTGCTAATGTGCAAAAAATTGCACATTTTTCCAAAAAATTGTGAGAAATCATAAAAAGAACATTTTTTTTTTAATCCTCCTGTAAATTTTCACCTTATCTAACATATTTTTCAGTGTTTTTCTGCAGCCAGAAAAACTCAAACCTTACCAAGGTCAAAGAAAGATGTGTTAAAAATTCGCACTGTGTGTGGGTGTGTTCAAGTCAGTTTTGAGCGTTGTTGATTTCAGCTGGTTTCAAAGAGGCTGTCAAGGTCTCATATATAATTTAGGTCCTTCAAAGTTTTGGAAAAGTATATCTCTGGGAAGAATAGATAAATCCTATAACTCAGCCACAAGAGAAGCTTAATTGAGGCTTGTCTTTTTCTTCAATGGCTAAATCAGCCATCTGTGAGCTGCAAATCCACAGGGACCCAGTCTTGCTTGTAGCTATGTTTCAGTCTGGTCTCACAGAACTTCTCATTTTACCAGGTGACGTTATTTATGGTTTCTGTGCTGGTTGTGAGGATAAATCAATAATGATAAGGACAGATTTTTTTTTTTTTTTAATGTAGTCCCTCTTAGCTTGCAAAAGGCTGGCAATCTCATACTTGACTGAATGCATCAGGAATCAAAGAGTAAAAGACCATTTTTCTCACCATTCTCACCCAGCCTAGTACTACTTTCTACACTGCTTCTTAGACCACCAGCTTCTCTGGAAGTATCGATGCTGCTCTTACTGCAATTCCCACGTTTTTTTCTCAAGGACATGCAGTGCCATTAGCTGGTGTTTTGTGCACATGGTCTAAGTGCCTGCTCAGTCTGCCTGTGTTTTGGGCCATTCTGGGTTTTTTCTTGTTTGTCAGCAAGCTTGTTTTGTAAAAAGAGTTTAAGGCTTATTTATTTCTATATCCACTAATGTTTGTAAGGTGCAATTGAAGTAATTTGAAACTGATAAGTTTGTTAAGATACTAAGTTATGCTTAACTTTTTGGAAGTGTATGGAAAATTCCTATTGCTGGCAGATCTGAGGTTGGAACTATTTCAGCAATTACAAAAAATGAAAAAGTATTTTTTCAGATTTTTTTTTTTAGTACTTAGATTTTAATTATTACTGTGTAAGTATTAAAATTACAGTGTGAGTTCCATTATATTTAATTAATAGCTATCATCTCACCTGATAGTTCTGTATTCTGAAAAATATTCTTAGACCCACAAGTTCTCTACAATTCTCCTTTCCCTGAATCTATTGTAATAAATAATACTTGTGCTGATATATAATCTTTTTCTCAAGTAGCCTTTGTTGCGGCATCAAGATTAAAACCAATGAGACTTAAAGAGAACTAAGAGAATAATTCATGCATATTATTTCCACACATCTATACCACATGTTCTCCATTGTCTCTGTATAGCTTACTATGAAAGGTTCACAGCAATTAATGCAAAAATAACACAGTTTTTAATTAAATACTAGTGAACAATAAGTCCTCTGGTGTTTGTTAATTTGAAATGTTTCTTGACCCTGCAGTTGATTATGAGACTCTGTAGAGCTTGTGCAACCCCGTATTCATAAATAAGTTGGGATATATATATCTCTTTATAGACTCACCAAGAGACTTCTAAATCTGATATTCTGTACATGTATTTTCTTTCTGTTATTTTAAAGTGGAAAAAGATCGGATTATAAAGAGGATTTAATGGATATTCTGCCAGACATTGAAAGAAATTCATGCCCTTTCACAGGACAGTGGCACTCCTCTTAAACAGTCAAGTTTTCCATTTACCAGAGAGCCATTAGAAGATGTTCTGCAGCGTCAGTGCAAAAATATGCCATCTTTGGGCCTAATTGTAATTATATGTTCCAGGCACAGGTTATACAATTTCTGTATAGAATAGCAACATACATGATATTCATGTCCTGACTGAAGAATGACAGAATTGTTCAGAAAAGATATCAGAAAATAACCACAGATCTAAGGAAAATCCTAACTAAATCTTCACTGATACGAAAAATGAAGTCTGTGTCCTATTTTAAATCACAAATAGAAAGAGATGAATGACGTCATAGTGTTTTACTATTATTTCACCCATCTGCTTATGCTTTGGCAATGCTAGGGAGTTTATGTATTTCGCTAAGAGCTGATACCATATGCAAGAAAAATGGACATCCCACGGACTGCTAGTCCATACTGGGAATCTCATCCTTATTAGTGCTTGATTAAGTTCTCAGTAGTTTCAATTATACTTAGTGCCTTATTTCTGATTATTAATTTCTACCTCTTAAATAGACAGTAATGTTTGAATTATATGAGATGTATCCATAGATAGATGGTCCAATCAAAGTGTGGTTTATCCTTCTAACATTTATTTATTTACTTAGAGTGGTTAGTGAAGTGTCAGAATCACATTTATAAAATAGATATTTTTAATATCAGTACCATGAATAAATCTTTGGGGGGAGGGGGAAGTCTGGATCCATAGTTCCCATTTTATCAAGGAAAGAGGAACCCTATTTCAAAGGAATGTGGAAGGATGGATAACCTGTGCTGTTAGGTAGCTGGACATTTTAAGGTTTATCTTGGATAGAGAGGTGGTAGATGGGTTTGACTTTGGAGGAAAATGGATACTTGTAAGTAGTCAAAATGCAGATCTGCAGTACAAGCCTTGGCTATTTCTGCACATAACTTTAAGTACTAAAAAGTCTTTCTACCGTCTCTTTATCTCAAAGAATATCCAGCAGGCTCCAGCCTTGATTTAGTTCTCTTTGTCTTCCTTTTCTTCTGTGTTTTCAAATGCTCAGAAATGGTGTTAAAGGTTCAGTTATTGGACTGGGCTGAAGTGCCTGTGACTGCATGACTTAAATGATATCTATGTAGGCACAGACGCAAGAGAACAACACATATATGCTACAGGCTTGGGGAGGAGTGGCTGGAAAGCTGCCTGGCAGAAAAGGATCTGGGGGTCCTGGTGGACAGTCGGCTGAACATGAGCCAGCAGTGTGCCCAGGAAGGCCAATGGCATCTTGGCCTGTATCAGGAATAATGTGACCAGCAGGAGCAGGGAAGTGATTGTGCCCCTGTACTCAGCACTGGTGAGGCCCCAGCTTGAGTGCTGTGTTCAGTTTTGGGCACCGCAGTATCGGAGGGACATTGAGGTGCCGGAGTGTGTCCAGAGAAGGGCAACGAAGCTGGTGAGGGGTCTAGAGAACAAGTCTTATGAGGAGCGGCTGAGAGAGTTGGGATTGTTGAGCCTGGAGAAAAGAAGGTTGAGGGGAGACCTTATCACTCTCTACAGCTACCTGAAAGGAGGTTGTAGCGAGGTGGGGGTCAGTCTCTTCTCCCAAGTAACAAGTGACAGGACAAGAGGAAATGGCTTCAAGTTGTGCCAGGGGAGGTTTAGGTTGGATATTAGGAAAAACTTCTTTACCGAAAGGGTTATCAGTCATTGGAACAGGCTGCCCAGGGAGGTGGTGGAATCACCATCCCTGGAGGTATTTAAAAGACAGGTAGATGTGGTGCTGAAGGACATGGTTTATGGGTGGTTTTGGCATAGGTTTATGGTTGGACTCGATGATCTTGAAGGTCTCTTCCTACCCAAGTGATTCTATGATTCTATGAAAGGCTAGAAGAGTAAATTGGCATCTTAGCAAGCAACTGTCCATGTGACAGAGCATTTGTATGATGTGATGTCATCTGGCCAGCAATACTTTCTAGGTGTGGAAGGAAAGTTACTTTAGAGTGTTGGCTTTGTTTGTACTCCATGATAAAGCCCAGCAGAGCATTGTTCTCGGTCAGGCAGTCTGTGTAATGGATTTTGGATGGCAACACTGTAATATTTCCACATTTGGAAATGGCACAATTGGAAAAATGGCTAAGATGTTGAAAAATGCTTATGCTTATCTTTGCCATGATTTTTGTCCTTGTGATTTTCTGCAGTGCTTGAAAGTAATCTGATGTCAAAGAAGCTAGTGTTTCTTTTGTGCTCTTTGGTAAAGGCTGCCTTCTCTGGTGCACATGGTGGCTAACTTGCTTTCTTGGCATTCATAGCAACTAACTCCTTGAATCTGAGGTATTTTGTGATGAGCAAGTGAAAATCCACTGGCTATGCAATGGCATTGTGTGGGACTGATGCTAGAAACAGTAGTTTTTTAGTGTTGTACAGTCTAGTTTTATGAAAAGTAGCTGTAACGCAGCTGTGTGTTGATTTAAGCCAATGTAAAGATGGGTCAAGAAAAATAAAGTTGAAGTCCTAACTCCAAGCTGCTGAAATATCCTAAAAGTAAACCTGCCTGGAACTGTCAGCTCAACTACTGGGAGTTAACATTTGCATGGGTGGAGGTGAGGGAAAGCAAATGAATTTTTACCTAAAAACCAAGTTCTGGACTTAGTCTTTGAAACAAAGGCTACTGGTTGGTTTGTCGATGTATAGCAATTAGTCCGGTTGAGTGTTCAGGGCTGCTGGATGCTGCTGCAGTACATATGACAAGTATTTAAAACATGAGAGCAATGCAGACAGATGAGTGCACTCGGTTTGCAAATGTTAAATCACACCCATGAACTACTTTCCTTTGTGCACTGCCTGACCCCATGGCACATTCCAAAGGAGAAGTAAATGGAGATGCCTTAGCTGACCTATCTCATATACTGAGTGCATATTGGTTTTGCTAGGAAAAGAACAATGTATATTGCATAATTTTATTCTGTCCTACATGATGCTGAATAATGTATTTTTTTTGTGTAGTGGAAACAAAATTAGTAAGTGCTTGAATGCAAAAATAATTAGTGAAATTATTAGCAGCAGAAATAATTTTGGGTCTAATTTATGTTTAGCACCAAAGCAAAAGCACGCCCTATACCCCATTCTAATGATATCTCAATGTATGTTTTAGAAATATTGCTATAATTTCCTATCCGCCCCTATGCAGTTCTGTGTTGTAGTGTGTAAAATTCCCAATGCACAAATAAATATACAGTTTTCTGTAGCTGGTGGGCCTATAAATTTTCTTTTTAAAAATATATTACTGAAGGAAGATATAGGAAACAGTTGTGGTGCTTTGGTTCAGTGTAATCATTAATGACAGTGAAAAAGAAGTTAAAAAAACCTCAAAGGCATTGTCTTGGAATCCCTCCCCTTCTTAACAGGCAATGAAAGCATTTGTTCCCTGCTGCTTTATCAAAAGCAAAGGTTTAGTTTCTTATGAAGTCACTGTTCTGCCATAGCACGTATTTTTAGGTATTCATACAGCCATACATTCAGCTTGGACACCCTCATGCTTTCCGGCATGCACACAGCAGGCAAGGTCTCTCCAGCTGTGCATCTGATAGAGCCGTTTACATCTATTTTTGCTGTGGGTGTAAAGCCTGCTGCAGGAGAGGCAGAACTGCGTACCTGGTAGCTGCTCACTTAGGAAGCAATAAATCTGCTTTTAGGACAAAGGCTGTGGAGAATGCAGCTTTGTGGGTATAGGGAGGAGATTTCTGTTCTGAGGGTGCTTTCAGGGAGCAGGCAGAGGGATGTTTTTATTTAACCTGGAAGTTACTTAAATACAAAACTACATTACAGAGGTAATTTTGCAGATCTTTTGTAAGGAATTCTCAGAACTCTGTCAACCAGTGACTAAATAAAAAACGCCAAACATTTTATTACTTAAATTGGAGCTTTGCACTGTGCCAGCAAGTTTCCATGTATTATTCTGAACCACAGTTTCATCTGAGGCCATTAAAATGTGTGCATTCATTCAGAAATAACTTTCCAAGAATTCTGTCAAAACTGAGATGAGAAAGTGGTAATTCACAGGTGAAAATGATTAAAATAATGCTAAAATATATGTTAAAAATCACCACTAAGGTCACAGTTACAGGAAACTAAACATTGGAAAGAATAAACATGAGCAGTTTAAATATCAAGCTACTTTTCAAGGGCCTAGTGAACCTTGCTGACATATGAGAAAGCATCAAAGCATCAGGATAATCATCAGCGCTGACACTGCCTTATGAGCCATCAAACTAAACTTATTCAGGACTACCAAAGCATAAAGTTTCTAGTAAAGATAATCTGTCAGGTTGTGTTGGCTGGAATAGGTGTGGTCTTCATAAACCTCCAGCTTCCAAGCCGTATGAGACGAAGAAAAGAGCTGCTGTGATTTAAGCTGTTATTTCCCTTGTCTGGATGTTACTGCCCTTCTTGTGGGATGTAACACATGCCACGGCTTAACCACTTAACAGTGGTTTCCTTCAGAGGGGTGGCATCGGTAGCACAGCGCTTAAGGGAGCACTCCTTAAACCTTCCCAGGAACATTTTTCAGAGCCTGTCTGTCCAGTAACTGAAGACTTGCTGGAGAAAGGAGTTAAATAGTCTTCTGGGAGTAAACTTAAATATAGACCTGCATTTTACAAAAAAAGACTGAAGTTTTGACATTGTGGTTTCAATCCCTGCAATATAATTTCTCAGATCTGCTTGTGAAGCTGACTTATCATAACATACCATACATATGTTGATGCCAGGAGAATCACCCCTAAAAACCTGGTATTTTTCAAAACAGCCTGATATTGCTGTGTACCCAACTCTTGTCAGTATTTTATACTTTCTGGGCACTAATTCTCTTGAGCCCTTTAGAGTTGTTAGCTTACGTTGGTATTGCTGCAATCCAGCTGCTAGGTGCTTAACATAACATGATACAAACACAGATGTTTCCCTTTCTTTTGGGAAGAATAACACTCAATGGCAGCTGGAAAACCAGAAATATTGTCCATTATCAGCAGCTATCTGAGAGGTAGAGAGATTAGAAGAACTAGAGCTTGTTGCTAATAATTCAGACTGGCAAGAAATAAAGAAAAAAAAAAAAGTGTTTCATCCAGCAATACAATTAATCTTACACAGACATGCTTTTAAATGTTTTTTTTTTTATTTGAAGTGTTTTGTTTTTTTTTCTTACAAAGACTGACTTAATAAAAATAAGAGTCTTTTTATTTTGGAGAGGGGAACATTAATCTAAAAATAGGATCTCACAAACAGTGCCAAACCCACTTTGATACATTGAGGCTGTAAATATCTCACTGTATGCTCTTTTGTTTGTCATCAGTCAGCCATGGAAGCATGACTTCTCCAGCTTTATTTTTCTCCACTAGTCCCCAGGCTTGGACAGATGTGCCTGGGGTCTGCATGACACCGAATAGTATTTTTCTCCTAAGGACCCCAGTGAATTCTTAATGAAGCTTACATTCAAATATAAGATTTTTGTAACGGCACTTTTTCTCTTGACTTTTTGACCTAGTAACTGAGAGCATAAACTACACAGAAGGAGTTTCTATTTGCATAGTGATTTCAGAGAAAACATTGCAGATGCAGCATGAGATGGTTAAATAAAGTTGCTGAGGCAGGTCTCTTCTTGCGTCTTGGTGTGGTACAGGACTGTTTATTTTATTTAAAACATTTTTCTATAACATATTTTTTTAATTTAAGACCTTTAATTAAATGTTAAAGAAGCCATATTTTTACCTCAGTTTGCCTAACGCTGTGAGTCATCCCACGACGAGGTGCTTTAGCTGTGCTTTGAGAGACACTTGCTGAGGTCTATCCCAGGCAGAGCTACACGCTGCAATTTACCACACTGTAAGATGTTTTGTGCTCACTGTGCTTTAAAGTTAAGGATAGGTGTGCACATTGCTCTCCCAATCCAGTTCTTACAGGAGTCTTCTTCTCTAAGGTCAGACTCATAGTAATATCAGGCAGTGAAAGTCTGGTCTCTTCCCTCTGCTGTGAAATAAAATAGGTGCACAGCGAACACTTATTATTTGTATTTAAAGGATGAGAAAGCTGCCTCTTAGGAAACAGCTGTTTTTAAAATTTCTGTTCAGGTTGGTTAGCCATTGATAACAGCTGAGCAGCCTGGTCTAATTTGCAGGTTGGAGCCAACTGCTCTGAGTGTGGGCCTGCTGCAGAGGTTCCTTCCAGACTAAACTATTCCAAGAGTACATGAAAAATCAAGCTGATTCAATCCATTTNAAAAAAAAAAAAAAATCATTTGAAAACTCATTTCTTCCTTTGCAGAACTGTTATTCTGTATTTTTAATATTCCATTTCTCATAGGGCTTTCCTTTACCATGGTTCTTACTCAATAAAGTGTTTGATAGCTATCCAGAAATACTGCAAATCTGCAATGCTTCATATCAGCAAAAGCTGGTAGCCACATTTCTTTAATTCTATCAAAATTTGTTCCTTGTGAGGTTTAGTGCTGTGTGGATAGACACCCTTTTGCAGAACTTTCCCCCTTCTCAGGGCTCTATTTCTCTCTCTTGGGTCTCTCTGCAGAGGTTCCTGTACAAGCTCTCCTTAAGCTACTTACAACTTATCTTTAAACTTAAACTGTTTAAATATTAGATCGTGGCTAACCTTTGTCCTGTGAAGCTGAAGCCAGTTATGGGGCCTCACGTAGGGAATTCCTCCAGCAGGTCTGCAGAGCAACGATAGCGCACGGCTGGGGGTGGGTGTTGGTCTCTTATGCCCACATAACTTGTAGCCCTGTGGTCTTCCACCTTCATCCGTCACCTCGCTGCAGTGCTTTCGGCTGTTGCAGTGCTGTCTCTGCTGATTTCCTTCCACATCTGCCCTTGAGGGGCAGTAGCAGAATCATGCTCTGGTCTGCTGCTGCCGCCACCGCTGTTCACACAGGAGCTTAAACTACCTGCAAAGGTCAATTTGTGTGAGTGGCTGAGCTGTGGGCAGATATTTTGCCTTTAGCAGTCCCAAGCAGAGACACAGAGGAGACAGCAGTGGGTGAGGTAGTTATCTCCAGCCTCTGCAGCTGTGTGCTTCAGCGGGCACGTCCCAGACTCTTGAGGTGAAACCTGAGGAACAGCCACACTACTGTAAATTTTTAGGAATCTTTATTTCATTCTGGTCTAAATGCAAAAATGAATTTGTAGCTTCTTATCTGTAAGACACCACATCAGGGAAGGGACTACACTTTGCAGTAACTGTAACGACTGCTTTCTGCACTATATAGACATTATTAATCCTACCTTTAAGAAATAAAACATGGTGGTTGGGTCTATGCATTTCCACAAGTGATGTAAATCATACAAAGGTTTTTTTCAAATAGTTATATTAATGTATTATTTAAGGTGAATGAAACTGTACCAGTTTCAAGTTGTTTTTTCCTTAAATAATTCTTCCTTCAAGAAGCACCTAGCACCTAGATTCAGAAGAGAGGTCATCACTGGATTTTCCTGGATGAGGAAGGGTTGTACACCTAGATATTCCAAAACTGTAGCTCCTGAGTCTGGATGTGGATCAGCTTCATGCTGGAATCATACTTGAATCATCTCCTATTGCTCTTTCTGTGCCCTGGTTTCTATGAATAAAATTCAGACACAGGTGAGAGGCATTTTTGTCATGCCCCACAGATTCCCGTGCCCCAACATATAAAATCAAGGAATAAGAACTGCAGAACGTGTCTTTGAGAGAAACAAGCCATAGGTACCTATCTTCTTGCTCTTCCTTTCTTCCCACAATTTTGCAGTGCAAAGCCTGGCATATGTTTTAGATGTACTGTCCAAGTACTACAGTGTTTCCAGGTAGGAACATGTACACATCAGCATGCGTTATCTCTTGATACTGGAAAAGTACAAGAATTGCAAGCTCTGATTTTTCAACAAATCTTGTCTTAACAAGAAAGATTTGATTCTGCAGACTGAACACAGGAGTCCCACATAACACAGCCTGCCCGGGGTTTACTTTAAGCTTGAAGCACTCAGCAGACGAGGCAGATTCAGGCCGGGTATTCACTGGAGCACAAAGCAAAACTCACCATCACCCATAAGCATAAGTCAAAGAAAACAGTACTTTTCCATGAGCGAGACAAATGAAAGAGCAGATCTCCTTGTTGCTCCTGCAGTGACTTTAAATCTGAAAGAGCTCTGGGACAAATGTTTCTGCTTGTGCTAGAAAACATACCAGGGCAGGGTGGCAAAGAGTGAGGGTCAGGAGTCACGTAACAGGCAGGGTGATGAGAGTCCTGTTTGCAGCATTACCGAGTGATTGCTCATGTTGAACCAAGAAAGTAGGGCTTCTGTCTCATCTCTTTAACTGGAGGTGGCCAGCTGCTTTTGAAGCGCCAGCTCTGAGAGGAACTCTGTAGGTGTAGGTCTATTTACAATAGATTGAACAAAATCCGCAGACTGCGTTATACAACATGTTCTAGAAGTTGATTTTGGCCCAGAACCAGCTTTTCCTACTCCTGTTCACTGCTAAATTGACTGCCAGATTTCTATTCAGAAAACTGTAAGTCTAGCAGAAATAAGGTCAGACTTCACCAGGCTGGAAATCATAGATCCCCTGCACACATAGTGCTGGCCTTCTTTGTGCTGGGCACCCTGCAGCACTTAGGTCCACTCTTGCTAGCAGCTCATGGGGAAAGCAAGTGACAAGTTGTTAAAAATTATTTTTTTATCATTAATTTTCAGAGTCTGGCAAATGAATAATGAGAAGGTAATCAAGTATTTTAGAAAGTGCAAAAGCAAAAACCATAGCAATCTCCGTGTGATAGAAAAATCATGAAAGAGGTCTTTAATTGAACTTGGTTTTGCTTTCTATCACACAGCTCATCTTCCTCTCTTCTGGCTTATTAGCTGTGGTTTTAGTCAATCCATGTGCAGAGGAAGTGTCTCTATTATCAGTGCACTGTACATATACAAAAATCTTTATTAGCTGCAGACAAAGCATCAGATTGAGCTTGTGTTAGGGGTCTGTAATTTTGAAACTGAACTTGTGTCCTAATATCTAGTTGGTTTTGAACCAGATTTGACAGGATCAGTGGACAAGTTTGTGTGATCATGTTTCTTTCCTCAAAACGGGAAAAGCAGAGGCATATTCAGTATCTTTGAGACTGCACACTTTATATTAATGAAAGACAAAAGAAAAGGCCTATCTTACCACTGAGTTTGGAAAGCCCCCTTCCCCTTTCTTATACACTTCCTTTTTCAAAGTAACATTACTGAAGCCGTTTCATTCCAGAGGACAGATAAATCATGAAGTTGAATCAAATATAGATGATGTAAAACTTTGTCAAGGTTACGGACCAGGCCTTCACAGTGCTTCCTTTGTATTTCACTTGAATCGTTGATTGTCTTCCTGTTCCAATGCCATTCTCTTTCCTTCTATTCAGGAGTTTTCTATTACCTTCCAGACTATTGTATGACTACACAAGTAACACAAAGTCCTTTGTATGGTAGAAATCAGGCACAAAATAAACACACCTTTATCCTGCACTCTCAAAACCTTCCTTATTTCTGCATGTAAATACAGTTCCTATTAAAAAACATCAGAGCTCTGTGAACCCGATGTTTCAGTGCTAGCCAACTGGCAAACTCTTAAAAGTGCTGGGAGCTTTCTTCCATGAAGTCCGCTGCCCCCGTGACAAAACTCTGCTGCTGCTAACAATTGCCCAGTAATGTGACTGTTCCAATTTCCTAGACTGACAGTCACGGTACTGACTTTGGCCTCTGTAGAAAAAGGAAATGATATACAGACACATAAAGTGGGGAGTCTGGGCCTCTTAATGACACCAACCTTTGGAATTTTATTCTTTGCATGTGTTTACTCAGCCCTTTCCTATTCTTGTATCCTGCATAATAAAATCATTTATTCAAGTCCTGCTTTCTGCCTTTCAGTTCTGCATGGCTATGCAAGGGAAGAAAAAAGAGGAAAGAGCTTTTTCCTTTGTGCAGGTTGTAGTCCTTCCAGTCTCTCCTGCCTGGTGTAGCAGAGGCACTTTACAAAGACAGACAGGGGTTCCAGCGCCCCTCAGCAGCCACTGAGCATGCGAAGAAGGAGCTGTGGTTTTCACTGCTCGTTCTAATTTGTATCACCTGGGTTAGCGAGGAACAGTATGATCCTACTGCACAGAACTACTTAAAACAATAGTCTGGCGTCAAGCATGTGTAGGTTTTTTGGGGTTTTTTTTCTTGTCTTTCCCTTGGAGCAGGTATAATTTTTCCCTCTCCCCCCTCCCTCCCTTACACCAATTTCCCACACACTTATGAAGAACTTGTCCGTGCCTGACATAATTTAACACACTGAGTCAGCAAGGAATTAGACTATGTTTTTGTATAACCTGTCTTATGTTCTGTACTCACTAAAATTATTGGAGTACCCAGCGTGGTTGCCTTAAGGATTCCTGAGGGGTGTCTTTCTCACTGATTATATGATTTGGGTTCAGGGGTTTTCCCACTGCAGCTGTCAGAATTGTCTTGTGATCCTGCTCAGGGGAGGTGATTCTGCCCTTCTACTCTGCTCTTGTGAGATGCCACCTGGAGTACTACATCCAGCTCTGGGGCCACCAACGTAAGAAGCACATGGACCTCTGGGACCGACTCCAGAGGAGGGCCACAAAGAGGATCAGAGGGCTGGAGCACCTCTCCTATGAAGAAAGGCTGAGAGAGTTGGGGTTGTTCAGCCCAGAGAAGAGAAGGCTCCAAGGCAGACCTTATAGCAGCCTTCCAGTACTTCAAGGGAGCCTACAGGAAAGCCAGAGAGCATAGTGTCAGGATGAAGGGTAATGGTTTTAAACTGAGAGAGGGTAGATTTAGATTTGATATTAGGAAGAAATTCTTCACTGTGAGACATGGGAGCAGGTTTCCCAGAGAAGTTGTGGAGGCCCCATCCCTGGAAGTGTTGAAGGCCAGGTTGGATGGGGCTTTGAGCAACCTGGCCTAGTGGAAGGTGTCCCTGGCCATAGCATGGGTGTTAGAACTAGGCGATCTTTAGGGTCCCTTCTAACCCAAATCATTCTATGATTCTATGAGTCAACTGTGCCTCTGTTAGGCAACCTCTGCTATGTCAAGGATCTTCTGCTTTTTTCTGTGTACTATTTAGAGCTATGGAGAAACACAGGAAGCATCCATCGTATGTGTAACACCAGCAAAAAGTTGTCAATTGGTTACTGTACCCCTGCTGTTTTGCCATGGGTCTTCTCTGAAAGGGAACATAGATTTTTATATTATGGTAGTGATTAAACGTTGGCTTGGCAAAAGTCTTTTTTCTCTCTTGGGTCATTGGTGACTTCAGTCTTGTAAACAGCATTTGCTACTCAGATGTTTTGTTGGGAGTTATAAAACACTGTGACTGAATTATCCAGAAATAAGTGGCATTTAGTATATTTGCTTTGCGTGTATTCTTAAAGATTTGTATATGTTCTAAAGATATCAGTGTTGTTTTGCTAAGGAGAAGCTTCCTCTGGGTGAAATGCCAGGATTTTTATTTAAAAGAGTTCAGCAGAGGCGCAGTTGTAGATTAGAGTGGTGGAAAATTGTGAACTGATGACATGGGTGTCAGAGGTAGGTATTCAAGAAAAATTTGTTACTCTAAGAGCAAAATAAAATAGAAATGTCTTATTTTAAAAAACAACTGAAATAAGTTTCCCAAGCAGGTATTGTAATGTGTTTGGAGGGGTTATAACTTGAGATAAAACCTTCAGGGTGAAAGTGAGTCTTGTGGAAGGGAGTCCTTATGGCTGAGTACACATTTTGGTTTTGCTTTGATCCCCAATGCAGGAGAAAATCTGTGTGTCATATATTCCTAGTACCCATCCAGTACAGTCCAGAACAAATAGCATTTATCTGGGATGTAAAATCACCACTTAATTAACCTTTGCACTAGCATACACATTCCTTTCACTAGTTCAAGTGTAAATTAATGTAGCTCAGACTGGGATTTTCAAAGGACCTTTTGTGAACTAGTTATCCAAATCCCATAAAAATTAATTCCGAATACTATTTAGTTATTGTGCAGTTGTTTGAACTTGCTGTTAAGTAAAATGCAGTTTTGCAATTTTATTTTAGTTACTACTCATGCTGACTATTTAAAATGATTCGGCCAATGAATTAGGGCAGTAACAACCTCTAATTGATTTCTATAGTTCCCCTTCTGTCTGTAGTTTTTCATTGAGATATCTGTCAGCTTTGGTTAATTGTATTTTGTTGCTATATTTCTAAAAATAAAAATACTATCTTATCTAGAACACTCTACATGGACAACAGCAGTGGAAAAATGTATGTTACAATTTTTCATCAATACAATAATCCAAGTAAGAAATAAAATTAAGGATAATAACTAATTCATAGGGCAAAGGATAGCTCTTCTATTAATGCCTTTTAACAAATGAGATTCCAAAAAGTCTGTTTGTCACTGACAGACAATGTAGAATTTAGGATATTTTTGAGGGAGTATGTATTAGGTTTGAGTCCTATTAGAATATAATGAAGATGGAGAGGATGGGAGTGGTTCAGTGGAGACATCAAGAGGAGTGCTTGGTTAGAGGTAGCTTCTAGTTAGTGCGTGTCAGAAGGGAGCAGGGAATTTTATGAAATAAGGTTATGTCATTCATAAGATGGT
Organism: Chionis minor; assembly: GCA_013398295.1. Classification (NCBI taxonomy): domain Eukaryota; kingdom Metazoa; phylum Chordata; class Aves; order Charadriiformes; family Chionidae; genus Chionis; species Chionis minor. The sequence continues at coordinate 1,279,706 of VZSF01003743.1, read as the reverse complement.
TAATTGTAAAAAAGAGAACGTTTTCCAGTACCTAGACGCCATGGCAAGTGAGCCTTTGTGTGCCTAGGAAAGGAGTATGAGGTGGTTGTGATAACTGTGATTTAAAAGTTTCTGAAAAAAATTATCTGCATTTAAAGTTCAGAATTATACTTGAGTTTTGGCTCAGAGTTCAGCAGGAAATATCTGTTCTTCCATACCAAGGACAATATTATCTCTCTGTGTATATAATAGCAGATGTTTGGGATCTTTCAGGACAGTTTCACAACCAGAGAAAACAAAAGCGTACAACTATAATACACGTTAAGAACCATATATTCAACACATCCACTTGCACAAGATTTGGAGCAAAAGAGTTCAAGCCCATGCAGACAGTCTTTTTATTTTTATTGTTCCAATTTTTCTAGTTTCATTTACGTGTTTACTTTTCGGAGAGCAGCTCCAGCTACTGTCTCTGAATCAGAGACTAAGGAAAAAAAGCAATGTCTGGTTGTTGGGGCTTGTTTTGTTTTGGGTGGGGTTTTTTTTTGTTGTTTGTTTGGGGTTTTTTTACAATTCTCTTTCCATGAACTCTCTCAATAGAAGCACCTAACAACAAAATATATATTCCCAGGTTTCAACCCTTTTTCATGTTCAAAAGATGACAAAAAATGTTTTTATAACACTGACATCAGCTCCTGTATTCTCTTTGGAACTGGCTGAACTTAGACACCGAAAACTTGGAAATAAATCACATACATCCAACTACTAAATCCTGAAGTCTGGATTTCACAGTTGGGTTTGAAAAATTCTGGGGAGAGGGATTTGCTTAAAAGTAAGCGTCTGGAGTTTTGTTTTGACTCAGCATATTTATCCAGACAGAACTTCCAGACCTTTGAAATTTTGCCAGGCATACTTTAAAGACAGGAAAACGGTGTTTTATTGTGTATGACATTTAGTGTTATTGTTATTTATTATTTGCTTAAAACTTATAGTGTGTTCAGTGTTGTGCAAGGCAGATATCGTGCTATCTAGCCTGAAGAGTCGATAAGATAGACACCAAAATAAACAGCTTGAGGGATTCCTGGGCTTTAAATTAATGAACAAAGTTAAACTAAGGTTCTCCATGGCACAAGAATTCATTTAATTCACACATGCAAAGAGATAACGTCCACATTCTAGCTGCATTTAGTTGCAAATATCAGGTTGGAGAAAGTAATGGATTAATATTATTTGGCTTTTAATAAAGGTCTCTGTTCTGTACAACCCTCTCATTCCCTCCTCGACTTCCCCACACAACATACACACAAAGGTGATAATGGTTACTACAGCTCATCCCCTGTTAAAATCACATACCTTCCTGCTGAGGGGAAAAGTAGTGCTGCAGAAACTATTAATGATGTTCTTAATTTATTACAAAAGTTTTAAATAGTGCCAGGGTAGAAGGGGTAGCATGGAAGGAAAAGAGCACCTAATAAAAACTCCAGTTGTCTAAGGAGCCAATTTTACTTCACTATGGTAGAAACACAGTGAAAGTGGTGAAAAGTATTTAAACTATACATGTTATGAAATCTTACATACTATAAAGGCTTCAGATTTCAAACAAAATACATCCCTGATAATTATATCAACATGTGTATTCAAATCATGTATACTGTCTTCTTTTATCTCTAGCATAGTGGCAGGGAATAAACCCGGGGTTTGCAGAAATTACATATCCCAGTACTTCAATGATAGATATTTTCTTTCCTGGTGTATTGCTGCCAGATGAAAAGGGAACGGAATTTTTATTCAAAAACTGGAACTACCTGATCAGATGAGAATCAAATGGATAAACATCAAAAAATCCTTTGCCATCATATCTAAAAAGTATACACAAAGTCCAAATCCCTTTCCTTTTTTCTCCCTGAGCATACTTGGTAACTTCAGTGTGCTCTGGTTGAAAATCTGTGCAAAATCACCACACATTATAAAAAAAAGTAAAAGGATGCTGAAACCCCCAAAACCTATGGTTGAACATAGAAAGGGTCTTGTCACTTTGTGAACAGCAAAAAAATCCCAGGCTTTATTCCAAGCTTATACCTCTTCCCATCCTCTAAGAATACATGGAGGGGTCCTTTCTGCGTGTATCAGAGAATTACCCATGTTTTCATCCATTAGTTGTGCCCATCACTTGGGCACAGAAAGAGATCAGCCTCTCCCTTCCTTGCCTTAGGCTTCTGTGAGCCCTGAAAGGGGGGTATCAGTTTTGAGTGGAGCTGGATTCGTGCATATGTTCTGAATCAGTGTGAGGAGACCACCATAACTGAGAGGAGTTCGTGAATATAATTGAAAGATGTTTGGTGCCATTCCTAGACCTGTAGCTGTTTGGGCCAATGCACAAAAGTCACCTCCAAAAGTCACAGTCCTTTCTCATCTTCTGTTCAGCCTTTTGAAGAAATGCAGCATGGAAGAGGCTAATGCCACTCACATCCAAATGCTTGGGCAGCCAGGGAAGATTTTGATTGGAGTTTTACTTGTTTCTTAAAGCAATGAAGAAACTAAGACCAAAGTAGAATTGTCTAGCCTTAAAAACGAGGAACTACCCTTGATATTCTACTGTCCTGAAATATTGTTAAATGCAGAATTTCAAGCAAAGTATTTTGCCACCAGCATAGAATTTTGTCAGAGAGAGGTTAACAAAACCTTTCCCCCTTTCCCTTTCCTTTTCCCTTCCCTTTGGTTTAAAATTTTCTTTTTTGCTTTCTTGATTCGTGAATGTCAGTCTCTTGATGCTTCTCAGTAATGGAAAAGTATTACATTCTATGATAATAAGCATTAACTAGTCCATGCTAAAACACGCGTTAACAATAATTGATTTGGTCAGTAGATGAAGACGTCTGATCCTGTTCATGCTGTTCATCTCCATCCATTTACTTTCCTTTTAATTGTGAGAAAGGCAATGATTCGATGAGGGCAGAGGCTGGGAATCAGGGCTTTTGGGTTGTTTCCAGACCTGTGGTGCTTTTTATGGGTTACCTTGTGAGAAGGTATATGCAGGTACTGAAAGCTTGTAATTCCGATTCCTTGGGACTACTGGGTCCCCAGCCTCTGCAAATGCTAGGGCTTGATTTTTGGTGAACCTCAGTTTCCTCAGCTATATAATTTGACCACAATGTGTGCATGCCCCACAGAATGACTCATTTAATATTTGAAAAACATGAAGAGGGCCTCTGGTAAAAAATATTGGGAATGTGAGCAAACCATTGTTTGTGTTGGTGTGCATTCTTCCTGGATTCCAACTTTCTAACTTAGCAAGATCAAGTATAACAGAAAGTTACAGCAGTCTTCAAAGTGCACAAACTCTGAGGAAAAACATAAAAAGAGACACTGGAAATATTACATCCGCATGGCAGCTGACTGAAGGAAGCTTCACTAATGGAGCACTTTGCGACCCTCCTGTTTTTTCTATCCTGCAAGCTATTTATTGAAAGCAGCAGCCTTACTGCACACAAACAAATCTCTAGCTTTCCATAGCTGAAGGATCAGAGAAGCTGAAGAGAGAAAAACAACAAGACAAAGCCACATACCATCAGAAAAGAGAAAAAACCCCAAAGCACCCCAAGCTCCATCGCTAATGGAAGGAGTGCTTGAGACGGCAAAGTGCTTAGCTGCAAGCCCAGGGGCATAGTGGGATTGTAGGATAGAGACTCACCATGCTTGAGTTATAACATGCAGATCTTAGCTAATATATTGCTAACACAGTGCTCAGGGCCAAATTCACTCTCAGTAGTACAATTTGAGCCGAACAGTGCCCTGAGGACACAGAGGTGAAAGGGGCAATAGCGCAGCACATTTCAGAAGTGTTATGAAAATAGGGGAGCGCTGCGCATGTTGCCAACTGCTCTCAGGAGAAGATTACATAAATACAAAAAATGAGATGTAGAGCTCTTCTAGAGCAAGTAATTAGAAACTGCAAATCATATCTGGCTCTTTAGGGTGTCTTTGTACTACAGATTGAAATGCTTTTATAATGCGAGTATTACGAGAAATTGAGAAGCCTTTTTCTCGGCTTTCTGCTTACATAAGGTCTGATCTGGGACTCAGTGAAATGAATATATAGACTACCACTGGATTTAACAGGTTTTGGATTAAAATCCTAGTGCCAAGAAGAACTGCACAGAAGAAACCTTGTAAGAGTGGTGTTCTTCAGCAGAAAAGCAGGCTGTGGAAAAATGCATTAAAGTAATATTGAAAACTGTTTCTGGTAAATATCCAAGTGCCGCTTCTGTGGCCATCCATTCTCAAAATAAGTTTCTTTGTCCTTGGTAGATCGTGCATATTTGTTAATGAGATACTGTTTGTTTTAACTCTCTTTGCAATTGTATAATCTGGAATATGCAGTAAACCTCATGTGATCTTTACAATGACTAATATTTTAGATTCAACAGAAAACATAGATTAATTTTTTATTTCAACTGTTAGAATTCAGATGATCTGCTTAAGTGCCTGATAAATTATCTGCCTTTTTCCACCTACTCATGACATATGAATGAAAAAATAGCTTTTTCCTTATCTGCTGTAAAAATCTGTTGTAAAAAACATCCTTATCGTATTTAAGAGCCTAAAGAACAAGAAGGAAGAAAGGCGGAAGAGAGCATATGAAAATGAGTTAACTGTATTACATTTGCGTTCACTTCACAGCACAGTGAATAATAACTCACACCACCTGGGTGGGGGTTTTTTTGTTTTGTTTTGTTTTTTTTTTCTAGGGAAACATGATTCTGGACTAGTCCTTGCACAGGATGGAGTCTGGCCTCATACAAAGCATCTGATCAGTTCTGCCTTACATTCCTGGGTGGGAACAGCCCTTCCTCCAAGTCAGAGGGGGTTCTTGAAGGAACAGTAAGGGTGGTCTGGGGTCATTACCTGATGACCCACATCTGCCTTGAGAAACCTAGGAAAATGACTATTACTCATTTTTTCCAAGACATCTTTAAATGATAACTTGAAGAGAGTTAGCACAGAATCAGGTTTCTGGAAGGAGGTAATTCTTGGCATTTTAATCTAGTGATAAATAAATACTGCCATGCAGCAAGATCTGGTTTAAAGCTAGTTAGACAAATACAGAAAAAGGCACATATTTTTAAAAGTGTAGGTAGGAAATAATTAGGATGGTGAGGTGGATGTTCCATTATTTTACACTTTACATCAAGGTTGGGTATTTTTCTAAAGGATACAATCAACTTCAAACTGAATTTGATGCTGCATTGAGGCTCCCTGTGCTTGTCCTAGGTAAAAGCTCAGACATAAGAGTTGTAGCAGTGCTTACTGGTCCTAAAATACATGGAACAATTAAAAAACCAAAAAAACAAACCAAAACAAAAAACCCCATTACTTTCTATGTTTGTTTCAGTGGAGTCACACTAAAAGATATCATGACCATCATCAGTTTAATCTAATTTAGGACATGGTGTTTTGTGGAATGTTAGTTTAAAAAACATTTACCTCTGATTTACTGCTCTAACTCAGTAAAATGTATTTATGTCAAGCTCATTAAGAACTTCTTCAATTGTCATTAGTGAAATGAAGTTAAAATCAAAACCAGCATGTCCCAGAAATGGAATTTACTCCTTCAGCTGCAGTATTCCTCTGGGCTTTTACGTATAATTTTATTTGTTCTAAACAAAAACCAGACTTTCTGATGGTATTTTATGACAAAATTCCCAGAAGTTCATCTCTTAGAATTTGATAGAAAACAAATCTTCTTGTTATATTTCTATATAAAAGGCATAATTTCCTTTCCTATTTGCTTGTTAATCTGGAACAGAACTGCAGTACAGTACATACATTATTATAGTACATACTAACATTCAGTGGATGTTCATCCAGATTTCTGGCAAGGACTTCAATGATAAGGTAGAATTCTCATAAGAAATCCCATTAGAATCATCATGGGAATAAAAGAAGGAAAAAGTCATACAGCCATTTATTTTTTTATATATTTTATTTAAAATGTGATACTGGAAAAACTCAGACAATTTCAGTTTCCTAGGAAACCTATCTATTGAGACGATTTGTCACTTCTCGTTATTTTGTCATCATTCATGCCAGTGCAAAGTGAGTCAGAATGCTGCTAGCCTTGTGTAAGCATGAGTATAATCTGAATAGGAGTTTTGCAGAAGTGCTCAGCGTTGAATAAACCAGTTTTAGGAGAGAAGTTTTTATGTTGATGCTTATACAGACTTACTGGAAACACAGACAATAAAGCTTGAGTGTTCTGTTTTTGAGACCCTAGGTTGAATCCTTGCAGGGTCTTATTCTCAGGATGGCAAGAATTATCTTTTTGGCTTTCTGACTCTTAGTATGGATCTTCAGTTGTAAATTAGTCATCAAGCTTATATTCATGAAGTTCATGGGAAAACGTAGATAACAGGAGGTATTAAGTCAGCTATGGGTAAGGTAGGTGGAGAGTTACTTAATCTAATTCTGACCAGACGCCCAAGGTGACCCCAGCTTTAAAGTGGATCTGCCTAGATCTTTGTGTGGTAGTATACTCCCAGAAGATTTTTAAAGAGTATTAACTCTCTTAACTCAAAAAGCCAATTTTAATTCCAGGAAAACTGGCAGCAGATCCTTTTAAAGTTGAAAATTCCAAGTAACTGAGAGGAAAAATGAAGATAAAGGTCTTGTGAACACCTTTTTACCCACCACAGAGAGGTAAAAATTATGGAAAAAATAAAAGGCAAACAAAAACTTCAGAACAAGCAAATCGTATGATACCTGTCACTAAAGTTCACAGCTCTGGTTAGCCATGGAATCATTCTTGCAAAAGAAATGAAAGAGAAAGTTGAGTTCCGGTGTCTGTCTTTCCTAAAGCATAACAGTTATGAATCATTTGTCTCAGGTTTGGAAGACTTGTATTCCTTCTGAACTACCAAACTAGGAAAAGTGGTATTAAACACGGTTTCTTACCTTTCAGATAACTCTCTTATCCCTTTATTGTAAGGTACCTTGGTACTAGGCTATCTCATGGTATTTTGGATTTAGCATTCCTGTCAAAGCTGTTCCAAACATCCATATTCAGTGATGGACAGAAATGTTTGCAGATCAGTTTGTAACACCTTTTTCTCTTTTACTCTCTCTGTTCTATGTGAGAACCGGGAAATTTGCTGTGATAGTCTCTGTTTTGTGACAGATGGTATGAAATGCTGGGAATCAAACTTTGAAGGTGGCTGTCCTGCTTTCAGCTGGGACAGAGTTAATTTTCTTTCTAGTGGCTGCTGAGTTTCAGATTTGGTATGGAAGGAATGTCAATAACACATATTGTTTTAATTGTTTCCAGATGATGTTTATATTTTTTCAAGGACTTTTTTCACTTCCCATAGAAGCTGAGAAGGAGCATAGATGTCACAATGGAATGGCCAATGGAATATTCCGTACCACAGACATTGTGCTCAGTATATAAATAGGGTTAGCCAGGGGGTGGGTACTTGCAATCGCTGCTTGGGAAGGTGGAATTCACAGGGTGGTGAGAGTGACTTGTGGTGGTGTTATTATTGTTTTCCTTTTTGTTATTGTTCTATTAAACTGTCTTTATCTCAAGAACCCCATGAGGGATTTTGGGTTTTTTTTCTTTTTTTTTTTCTTTCACCTCCTTTTCTTGCTCTTCTCCTTGCCCTTCTGGAAGAAGGGGGAGAACTGCATGAGTGGTTGCGTTGTCCTAGCTACTGGCTGGGGTTAAACCATGACATCAGAGAAATCAAGTTCTAAGTACAGGAATGCCTCAGTTGAAAAGGTGCTGCCAAGTCCTTTGTTAGAGGAGTTGGATGGTTTTGATTGCATCAAAGACCAGAAATGAAATTAAGAATTTTACAAAAATTAGGTAGTCCCTGTGTGAACACTTACAAAACTCTTAGTTTTAGATTTAGGTATGTGAACATGCCATGTAGCTTGCTAGTAGCCAGAGTGGAGGAAAAAATGAAAGTAAGGCTGAAACAAAACTTCTAAATTGAGGAAAAAAATTCAGGTTAAGATAGAAGTAACACTCCAGATGTAATAAAAGCATGAACAAACTGGTGCAAAATAAAGTTGCTTCATTAGTTTTAAACAGAGGGAAGAAAAAGCATCTGTTGTATCTAGGGGTTCATTTCTTCTTACAGGGCAAGGCAGTTCTCAACCCTAATCTGGATAGGTGGGTTTATGCAGCTATGCTGACACAGTCATAGCAAGTGACATGGGAATGCAGAGAGTATTTTCAATGTTATTGGGGCAGGATGCTTTCTGTTAAGTGACCTGTTACCTCATACATTATGTGCAGTGCAGAAAACTGTAGGAGTTTGGTGTTGAGGCTTTCTCACTCTCCTGTAATCTACTGCCTTTCATTCTAATTTTCCCAAATCAAAACTTTGCCTTGCTTTTGGCTTTTCACAGTGCTGATTGAAAGATGTTTTCAATGAGAATTACTAATCCCAACAAGCTTGGCTGTAGTCCTAATGTAATGCTTTTGCTGAAGTCACTCAGCAGGCGAATCCCTTTAACAGATATTAAATGTCAGCCTAGGAGACAAGTAGCCCCTGCGGTAATCAATATCCACTAGCATAGCAGCCATTTAGTGGTTATTCATTAAAACAGCAGGCTGCTTCTCCCACAGAATTGAAGACAAAATCCTTATACGTTGTTCACTCTATATTCTCTGCCTTGGAACTTTTAAAATGTTAAAGCAGGTTTATTAAGAATCTGACTTTTTTGACAAAAAAAACCCAACTTTTACAGACTGGATGGTTATAAAAGTTTATAATAGGGGTATGCCTGTGTAACATGATGAAAGTGTGTAAGTCTGTCAAAAGGCTCATCATTCCCACATATTAATAAGCTGTGTTTGGATTGAAAGCAAGTGGAAAATGACCATGAAATTATACCCCATTTAGAAAAGTAACAACAGCCAACATCCCAGTGATTTGAAGAAAATTTAAATGCTGTGTTCTGCAGGTTCTGATTTTATTCCTGTATTACTTTAATGGAATAAGCATTATTTCAGTGTATGTTCTGACTGGGTGTCTTATATGTAAGAGATATCATTATTAATAATAATAAGTAGAAGGTGAAAAGATAACAGTTCCTGTTTTCATTAGTTCATACCATCGCAAGAAGTTGGAACTTGGAGATATTAAAAAGAAAGTCAGTGGTATTTGTAGGTGAATGAACAGGGAAAAAAACCCAATGTTTGCTTGTATCTGTCACAAAATGGTTCCAGTTTCCCTAATTCACGTAGCAAATAATTTTATTTAGAATGTTGATAAGCATTTCAGTGTGAGTGAGTTCCTTTAAAGAAACACACAATTCAGCCTTTATCCAAAAATTAACCAATAAAAGGCAGCAGAGATGCTACGGGGGGAGCAAAAAAAGGTGTTTTGCAATTACATGTTTCTTAATTGAGATCATGAACTCAGAAGGATCTTCTTTTAATTTTAAGTTCATGAGCTGGACTGAACAGGAAAGGTCTTGTTTTCCATCCTAGAGAGTACCTTGGTTTACATACTTCAAATGATGAAAAATCCAAAACATTTTTAGTTAGTGTACCTGTAACTATGGTATATATTTTTGTACTGTGTACTTCTCTATTAATAATTAATCAATAATTACTACTTTTTAACAATAACATTTTAAGTAGATGTAGGAAGTTCTGGATTGTTTAATTTAGCATACTTTCTATTTCTGACTGTAATGGGAGTGGTACAAAAAAGGCAGAGCGACTATCTCCACTTCTTTGTATAAAATATATATAAAAGACTCTCTCTTAAGCTTTATTTCTTTGGAAATACAATTCGTCTTTCTTGAACAAAACAAAAGTAAACCAAGCTAAGGTTGGGAAACGAACCTGTTTTAAGTGTCCAGCAAAGCTATTATTTAGAAAGACACAGGTGGGTAAAAGGAAGTATCAGCAGACAGAGGTAACCCTTGTTTTCTGTGGCCTGATTTTTGGAAACTAATTAACAGAGGCTGAGAGACTGAGGTGGCCTCCCTTGCATCTGGCCTGTGGGTGATGTACTGCAGGAGGGATTACAGCGGCAGTTTTCTTTGATCTTCTGTCACCAGAGTTCTTTAATTACTAGAACAGCCTCTAACAACTGTAGCATTGTTTTAATGTTTTGTGGTTAAACATATGGTGTCTCAGTAGAAGTAGCGTGATTTTTCTGACAATCTTTCTGGTGTAAGTAGAAGTCGTGGATGTTAAACAGTATCAAAATTTGAGCCAATTACCCATAGAAGTCTGAATATGGATATATATGATATTTCATTGGTCTGAAAAAATTTACCTTAATGGCCAGTATCTACACTTTACCCTTCAGATCTAAGATATGTTCTCACTACCAACTGCACATTCAAAAGGTTTATGAGAAGCACCCAGGTATAGCAAGACTGGAATGAAGTTAACAGGAGAATCCTACAACAGGCTACAAATTTAGGACAAAGTCAATTAAGTCTTTGCATTCATGAGAGAAAATGTTAACTTTAGTTCCCTGAGTTTAATAAAGTATTTGGGTTCAGGCTTTGTTGGATGAAATTTGAAACAAAATTGTTTTTAAAGAAGTTACAGGAAAGTAATTTGACCCGTTTCCATCTCCTTCCCACACCTCTTAGTTTAATTTTAAAGAAAAATGACTGTGGTTTAAATGAAGCAAATCTAGTGAAATAATTATGACTGAATCCTTCAAATGGTACTTAGAAAAGCAATTAGAAGTCATTGAATGAATGCATACTATTCAGTAGCTGGCCTGTCTGGGAAGTTTGTAGTCTGAGATTAGAATAGAGTGCTGAAGAGTAAGACCTATCTGTCTGTCACACAGGCCTCATTAATAAGGATCAATATCTCTTTTCCTAAATTGTGAGTAAGAGAGAGACACCAACACAACAGTCAGTCAGAGAAATGATGCATAATTGTTGGAAGTATTTAAAGAGATGTTTAAAAATAACTCTTCCCTTCCTGAGTTAATTTAGCATGAGAATTCACTAATAATTCAATAAGACTTATTCTGACTGATAAAATGTACATAAGGATGGACTTATAACTGGTTACCAGGGAAGAATTAAAAAACCTCAAAAACCCAAAACAAACCCAACACCATAAAAAAAACCCACCAAAGTCTGAGGAACCTGGGCCCAGGTTTCACCTCCCTCTTGAAGAACTAGTTTCATTAAGAGCAGGCTGTGTTCTGCTGACATACAACAAGTTTAATGGCAAAAGTCATTAGACAGATGTTAAGATCTGAAAATTTTTTGACCAGTGTAAATGTTCCCAATGCTGTTGCAGTAATCTGAAGACATTATCATAGTATGGGAAATCATTGTAAAATGGTAAAGCAAGCGTGATACATTTACACAAATAGCTTTCTAGAGGAGACACTCTTATATTTGTTCTTCCTACAGGAAGAAATGATCATGTTTTTTCTGTATCATTCAACATCTGACTTGCCATTGTCGCATCTAGCTAAATCACAACAGCACTAATCATCTAATTGATGCTGTTCATCTAATGATCTAATGATGGGCTATTTTCCTCCCAAGTCAAAGGTAATCCAATGATAGGCCATTGTGTTCAGAGCAGAAGGTTAAATGGTTGTCCAGTTTTGAGAGGATTATAGTTACCATTCAAAGCACTAAACCCATCTACTAGCCACATGAAATGAGAAAGATTCATAATAAAGCGGAAATAAAATGGTGTATAAGGAATCTTTATTCTTCTCTCTGCAGTTCCTAAAACCACTTTCCAGGACAGACCACCTTGAGGAAGAAAAAGTGAAACATTTTATTCACTTGTGGGGCCAAACTTGCTTAATGTTGGCCAAGCTTTCACCAAGAAAGGAATTGCTGACAGCCATTAGAGTCACAATGGTAAGAGATACAATGTTCCTATTGCTTGATTGCTTTGTTATTGTTAAGGAGGTAGGGATAAGTGTTATAAAATAAATAATCAAAATTATAATTAAAAAAATCAAAACAAGCACTGTGCAATATGTGACAAGAGCAAGATTAGAAGAGGAAAGCAAAGCGCTAATGGCATGCAAGCAGAACTGCATTGGCAAGAATCAGGACTGAGAACTTATTCTGACATACACAAAGGTGGTGGTGATACACACCACGTGCTGCCTGCTGTCTTTCTCCATCCCTTTGTTAAAGTAAATTGATTGTTGCACAGTTACGGAAGCAGAAGACATAAAACAAAAGCATCCACCCTGTTGTTTAGGGCAAGTGCTGGGAATGTTACGTCATTTTACTTTTAGACAGTCCTATGAGCAAAGCTTCGGTACCCTACATCTGGTTATGTTACAACAGCTGACCATACCATGGGTGAATAACTTAAATGCAGGCTGGAGGAAATATGGGATACAGCTTAATTATGCTGCTTTTCTAGATAAAATGTGTGTACTGGTTTAATTGTTCAATGTCATGTATTTCCTCCTGGACTGTACACATTTTCTGCATAAGGTATTCCAGTGATTTGGGACAGTAAAACAATAATCTGGCTTTTGAAAAAAATGTATTGTTATTTCTACATGTGTGTGTATATATATATATGTATATATATGCACGCGTGTATATAAGCTTATGTATACCTATGTATGTATATGCATACACAAGGGTTTTTAGCAGTATTTTAAAACATTGCATGTAGAAAAGCCTCCTACATAAAAATAACAACTTCACTTTTTCTACTACTGGGAGGTAAATATTCAACTAGGTAGGGGTTTTTTTGGTTTTGGGTTTTTTTTTCCTAATTGCCTCTCCAATTCACTGAGAGAGATTTTGACAACAAGAATTAGGACCAATTTCAGTCTTAACTGATTCATATCACTTCTGGATTTGGTCCCCAGTGTATAAAAATAGAAAATACAATAGGATTAGATTGCTGCATTTCCCTGTTTATTAGCCATTATTTCTCATTGTATCGTTTGTTTCGTTTGTTTTGCTTTTTGCTTCCTGACAAGGCCATTGAAGACTGCCTGCAGAGAAACCACTTACGCAAATTGCTCCTTGTGGAGGGAAGGCAGAGTTTTAGAAATGAAGCTTGGAAAGCTAAGCAGCAGGTTCTTCCTTCTTTTCTATGTGAAGAACATTAATCGACTTTGTTGCCAGTTCTGTAAACAGCTGGGGATGAATTCAGTACCCCTGTGCAAATTTCAGGTTGCAAACAAATAGAACATGATGGTTTAAAATTAGGATTTTTTGATTATTGATGTTTCAGCACAAAACTGGTTTATCCTAATACTCAATACAAATTATATCCCTTGTTCTGTCAGAAGATTTGAGTGAGCAGTGGAAAATGCAGGGAGATAGCAGAGGAAGCAGCTGTGGTGGTTGAGAGAGGACCAACACAAGCTGCAGGAGAAGGTTGGTAATACCATCCCCACCTTGCTGCCAAAGTGCCTGACCAGGCACTGAGGCTAAAACTAGAATCCTGCAAAATGACAGGCAAACGGTGGAAAGACCATTGCTTTCTCCTATTGGTGCACTGTAAAAGCCTGAAACTTTAGGTTTCTAAGGTGTTTTGAGTGTCTAAACAAGTTAGGAAAGGTTTCCTGAGCTGTTCTCCTGAGTACGCAAATAGCATTTTAGGTTCCCAAGTGCTTGGTTAAGTGCCTGCCTTTGAGCTGTGATGAAATTAGACCAAGAGGTTACAGAAAGCTTTGCTTTACAGTTGCTTACTTGTCAACAAAGAGGAGACAGCTACTCAAAGGCAAAAATGTTCACCAATAATTGAAAGAGGATTACGACGAACTGCCATGTTTTTCTAAGAGCTGAAAAAAGGCTCTGTGTGTTGTCTTTCAATTATTCTTGTTATGAAATCAAGCAGTAATCAGTGGAAGCATGCTTCCTGTTTCTCAGTACTGTCAAATCCAGCTTCAAAAACTTGACATCGCGGTTCCCTTTTTTTCCAGAAATAGCATTGGACTATATCTGGACCCAAATTCCTGGCACTGAAATGCCATGAGTCGAAATTTTATATCTGGAAAGACAGATAGTTGACTCCTGAAAATTCAGGCATATTTGGCTCAGATGAATTTTAGGAAAAAAAAATTCTTGTCTCTCTATGTTAAAGGGCACCTTCTGCTAGCTTATTATCCAACATTTTACCTGACAATGCAGTTATATATATAAAACCAGATATCGTACTTTATTTTTGATCACATCTTTATATATAGAACATCTGGTTTAATTACAGGATATGAAAAATTTTGCTCAGTGTCTCTGACAACCTGAATTCTGTACATTAGCAGTTTTATCTAAAAATCTTATTTCTGTCATCTGTGCTTTGCTTACACAATCTCTGATTCTTCTAGCTGGTGTCAGAAGGGTTCCTGCCTCTGTGTTGCTCCTCCTCTCATTGTTATCAGGCATAGCTTAAATGAACCCCAAAAGAATTCAGGACATCTAGGTAAGTGTGTAGTAATAATTGCATAAAGGGGTTTGTTTTTTAATAAGGTAATCCTACATTCATCAGTTACATGAAAACTAAAATACAGGCCTTATTATTTATGGTTTAAGTAAAAATTTAATAAATTTGGCTCTCTCCATCGCCTTTTTTAGACGTCTTTTCCTATCAATGGCTATGTGCTGAATTGTTATTCTTCCTGAGACAGTTGTTGATTAGGGGGAGCGCTATATGGTAACTCAAAGGTGAGGAGGAATGACTGCTCTTCTGTGATGGAGCTTGTGTGGTGCAGGAACCTATTCACTGGGTGTCGCTGATCAACAGTAGTTTTAACAATCAAAACCACAGGAATTGTTCTAGCTCTTCAGGATATTATTTGGATTTCTGGCCATTGCTATACTGAAGCAGAATAGTTGTCTCTACAGTTTAGAACAGTGACTTGAACAGTTGCCAGTGAGGAAGAGGCAAGCAAACAGGCAATAGTGGAGTAATATTATCAGAGACAGGGATTCTCATTAACCTCCACTAGAGATTGTTTTGTGCCCTGCAGCATGTGAGTCGTTATGCCTGTAACAGATCACCCCCTGATGGAAGTCAGTGGCTTTATGTCATTTTGTTTCAGATGAGAATCTGTTATTTGGCAGAAGGGATAGAGTCTCTTTGTTTTCAGTCCATTTTATCCTTCCTGAGATGTACTCATTGCTTTAAATTAACATCCAGTACTTTCTCTGAATCCTATTAAGCGTTTGGCTTCTACAGTCTATTAAGGCAATGAATACTAGACGTTAATTATGTGCAATATGCAATTATGTCAGTGGCCAGACTTAAATGTAATGTGCTTTTGTATCACTGAATCCTTCTGTGTTGTTGTGTTCTAGCAAAATGTAAACAGAAGTTTCTAACCTACCTTCTGCCTGTATCACACTACGTTTCATGAGCTGCTATCATAGCTCATCTTAATTGGGAGTATTCATATCATCTATGTTTGTGATTAAGTTAGCTGGCTAGGCAAATCTATGTATATTCAACTATTGATGGAAAACAGAGAGCACTCCTATTCCAGAGAGGTGGCTTTTTTTCATTCTTAGCACATACAGAAGTGTTCTTCATTTCTGCTCATTGTTATACTCAAAATCTTGTTTACAGGCACAGAAGAAACACCCTCTCTATGCAAAGTCAAGAACTCATTGTTAGTATAATTGAAAATTTAACAGTCTAATTCAAGAATCACTACTAGTCTAGTTCCAATTCTTACAGAAAAAGAAAGAAAAAATAATAATGCAGTTAAAATTGTTATACACGTACTTCCTAGTTCCTACCCCATCTACTAGTGTATGGTTCATGTCTCCATTCCTTCTCTGGGTGCTGAGCTTGATGATTTCATGCTGGTGGCACTGGTTGGGTGTTACAGTGAACTGTCAGCATCTTGAGACCTTTGCCATGAGGAATATAATGTTTGTGTTGATGGTTTCTTCTTAATTATTCTAGGAGGGATTTTTATACATTTGCTAACCTGCTTTTGTACCTTTGCTGTACCTTCACTGGTCTGCAGTTCTCCATTACTCCTGAATGTAAATTACCATGTATTTTGTTTTCGTAGAATCACAGAATGGTTAGAGTTGGAACAGACCTTAAAGATCATCTAGTTCCAACCCCCCTGCAATGGGCAGGGACACCTTTCACTAAATCCAGATCTGTCCAGCTCTAGATCTGCTTTTCTTTAACTGGCTGTGGGTGAGTTATAGCTAAGGGGCCTCCAGGGCCAATCTGTGCACCTTCCTTCAGCCCTCTTCTCTGCGTCCTGTCTTCACTGCTCAAGGTCTCTGCTGTTGTACCAGCCCTGACTTTCACTGCATCGTAGAATCATAGAATGGTTTGAGTTAGAAGGGACCCTAAAGATCGCCTAGTTCCAACCTCCCTGCCATGGCCAGAGACACGTTCCACTAGGTCAGGTTGCTCAAAGCCCCATCCAACCTGGCCTTCAACACTTCCAGGGATGGGGCCTCCACAACTTCTCTGGGAAACCTGCTCCCATGTCTCACCACCTTCACAGTAAAGAATTTCTTCCTAATATTGAATCTAAATCTATCCTCTCTTAGTTTAAAACCACTAGCCCTCGTCCTATCGCTACCCTCTCTGACAAAGAGTCCCTCTCTGGCTTTCCTGTAGGCCCTCTTGAAGAACTGGAAGGCTGCTATAAGGTCTGCCTTGGAGCCTTCTCTTCTCTGGGCTGAACAACCCCAACTCTCTCAGCCTTTCTTCATAGGAGAGGTGCTCCAGCCCTCTGATCCTCTTTGTGGCCCTCCTCTGGAGTCGGTCCCAGAGGTCCATGTGCTTCTTACGTTGGTGGCCCCAGAGCTGGATGTAGTACTCCAGGTGGCATCTCACAAGAGCAGAGTATAGTGGCAGAACCACCTCCCTCAACCTGCTGGCCATGCTTCTTTTGATGTAGCCTAGGATGAGGTTGGCTACCTGGGCTGGAAGAGCATCTTGCTGGATCATGTTGAGCTTCTCATCCACCAACACCCCCAAGTCCCTCTCCTCAGGGGTGCTCTCAATTCATTCTCTGCCCAGCCTGTATCTGTGTTTGGGATTGCCCTGACCAGGTGCACGACCTTGCACTCGGCTTGTTGAACTTCATGATGTTCACACAGGCCCACTTCTCAAGCCTGTCAAGGTCCCACTGGATGGCATCCCTTCCCTGCAGCGTGTTTATGGCTCCACACAGCTTGGTGCTGTCAGCAAACTTGCTGAGGTTGCACTCAATTCCAACACGCCAACAAAGATGTTAAATATTACAGATCCCAGTGCTGACCCCTGAGGAACACCACTCATCACTCCTTGCCACTTGGACATTGAGCTGTTGACAGCAACTCTTTGAGGGGAGACACCCAGCCAGTTCCTTATCCATAGGGTGGTCCATCTGTCAAATCCATGTCTCCCCACTTTAGAGACAAGGATATTGTGCGGCACAGTGTCAAATGCTTTGCATGAGTTCAAGTAGATGCTGTCAGTTTCTCTTGCCTTATCCACCAACACTATAACGCCATCGTAGAAGGCCACCAAATTTGTCTGGCACTATTTGCCCTTGGTGAAGCCATGTTGGATGCCACCAATCACCTCTCCATGTGTCTTAGCAGGGTTTCCAGGAGGATCTGCTCCATGATCTTGCCGGGCACAGAGATAAGACTGTCCAGCCTGTAGTTCCCCAGGACTTCCTTTTTAAAAAAAGGGGTTATGTTTCCCCTTTTCCAGTCAGCTGGAACTTCACTAGACTGTCATAACTTCACAATGTTAGAGACATTGTCTTACCATGTTAGAGTCTTAAATACCTCATTCTGCATATGATAACTGCTTGTTACAGCTTTCTGTAAAAAAGTATACAAAATAGTATTGTAGAAAGGTAAACAGAAGTAAAACAAATTATCCATAGACACATGGTTAATATGAGTAATTGATGTCACAGGTAAACTAAATAAAGCAAAGCTGGGGACAGGTCAAGAAAAGTTCAGACAGAGCAAGCCTGATAAACCTCTGTCCTGAGGCCTCGTAATTCTGTACAAAGCTTATGGTCTGTTACTAGCAGTGGCAGTACTGTATTACATGGTTACCTGGTTACACCATCTTTTATTTACTTCTCCTTTTGTTGCATCTTGCCTGAGAGAGCAAAGGGAGAGCTAAACATTCATATAATGTTATTATAAGGAATTGGGTCATTATTCTGGGCAGAGAGTTCTCAGCAATTCAGTTGCTGAGTGACATCTCATGAAAAGCCTACAGTTGAAGCGCATCACTAGTACAGCCCACCTCTGGTTACTCTACATGTTATTATTATTTTTTTTTCAACTACACTACTATGACCAGGACACCACTCTTTTTTTTTGATAGCACATTATCTTCCCCTACTCTGTGAGTCCCAAGTGTCCTTTCCTGAATCAGTAATAGCAGATAAAGCTAAAATATGTGCCTGAAATGGGTTCACAATGGTGGCAAAATCTGTGTTTTCCCAAGCGTTTCTCAGTGCAGCACAGATTGACACTAGCCTCCTGACTGTATTCAGACAGTAAACTGTGCACGAAGGCACAGTGGCATCCATGTGATGTGCTCCTTCCTCTGATGAACGTGTCGTCCATCAGGGGCAAATGAACTAATCTTTATGTTTGCAAATATTTCAGAAATCAGCTTGGCCATAAGAGGCATGAATGTAATTTGATGTCAAATGCATGACAGTAGGTGAAGAAAGAAAACCTTTGGTGATTGTAATTGAGTCACTTTTAGCAGAATCCAAATGCCATTAATTCTAACCAGAGATGGATCGGCTGAGATTTCTAACTACATTCAGCTTTGTAGGGGGAACTGATTGTTTCTGTTGCTTTATCTCAATCAACAAGCACATCTGTTTCAAACTTACTGTAGGCAAACGTAGACTACTTTAACCTAGTTGTGTTAGGTACTGGTAAGAATATTGTCACAGCTGCCCAGAGCTGAGCTCTCGCTGCAAAGTGTCAGACCACTTGCTCAGCTGGTGTCTGAGCCAGCTAGTGTAATGCTAATTTGTGTGGGTTATGACTGTGCTGTAGGTACTGCACAATACTGTAGAGGACAATGGGAAGGGATTTCTACCCCATTTGTTGGAATACAAAGATGATTTGCTTTAATTTGAGATCTGTAAGTATGAACTGTTTCTAAATGAGTCAAGACAGGAAAGAATAAATTTAGGACTATTACCTGAATGAAGAAAAACCATATTTGGATCCAGAGAACACTTTTTACATAACTAAAACAGCCTGAAATGAGGTGACACTTAGGACTTTGATGCCTGTGGTGCATCAAGTTCCAGCTGCCTACCTTCTCCAACCTAGGTTAACATTTTTCTCCTCATCAAGACCTGAACTACAAGTGGTGGTACTTTTTTCCCAATGTGGCATCTATGGAGGAGCCAAAGTCTGTGAAAGGAAAAGTTCATACACTTTTCTGTCCCAGTGGATAGGCCAAAGCATTATTTCAGTTCTAGTAAATACGTCTCAGAATTTCTTCATGTTTTACAGTGTTTTCTGGATGATATGTTTGGCTGATATTTACGGCCTGTAGGAGATTTGAAAGCAGTATTTATTCCTTGCAGTTCTAGAGGGGAGAAAAGACACCTCCAGAGTTGCTACATAAATTGTTGCCATACAGGGTTCCAAATTACCTGTATTAACTTAGGGAATGGGCCTGTCTGCTTTGGAATATAGCTGGATGAAGAGTCTGGTTTAATGAGCAGCAGTTGTATAAAATGGAAACAAGATGTTATGATAATAAAGAATAGGATGGGGAGTAGTAAGAAATACTTTATAAAGCTGGTACACCAATAAATCAACAATCTGATCTCAGCAACCATACTGTAATTCTTAGTCTCAGAAAGGATATTGAAAGACTGTGGAGAGGTCAGATAGAGGTGACAAGAAGTAGTACAGGAATAAACACTTTAACCTGAAGGCAGTTTTAAAACCTTGCTATGTTTACTTAGAAAAGCTGCAAATAATAGTGAACTCAATCGTTGAATAGCTTAGTAATTCAGACTGTCTCATTTACCTGTTCTTTGCGACACAAAGCAAAAGGAACTGTTGCGTTGAGAATGATGAGTCCTTGAATCGATGGATTTAGCAAAGTTCCAGGAGGAACTGACCAAGACTACTGGAATAACTAGTACTAACAAAAAGATATTACAAGGAATAAAAAACCTTTTAAAATCAGGATTTGATCCCTCTCCAGCAACTGAAGATTAGAACAAGATTCTTCAGGAGGTGAAATTATCCCCACCCCTATTCCTCAGCATTGGATCTGATCTCAGGCCAGATCCAGGACTGCTTGATCCTCTGGCATGGGAGTTTAAGAAATCCTTATGCTGACAGTGTGTATACAGTTATAATGTTTCAAAAGATCTTTCATTTAGTTAATACTAGGAAATTTCAATACATATTATAATAATTTCTTCTGTCATCCCATGACTCCTTCTGCATCTGCTATATCTTTAATGAGATAGAGCAACACATTTGAAGAAATTGTGCTTGTTATCTTAGTTTGTAGTACTACGGATTTTCAAAATGATTTCCAAGTCTGGATAAAATCAGACTTTTAAACAAGAATTTTTAAACTTCATTTTTAAAAACATCAGTTGTATTATAATCATATGGTGTTTGGTGATTTGCCTACAGTATGTTCTTATCTTTTTCATAAGTGGTTACATTTTTAGGATCCAACAATATGTAGGAGTAATTTAAATTACTATGTCTCTTGCCTCCTTAAATCTGGTAGTTCTGTACTACAGCTTGTTACTTAGATGCTGCTTCTGCTACTAATTAGAAACTGCAAATCAAAGCCTAATTATGCATCTCAGCCTTGAAAACTGTGCAATACTAAAGAGTAGGTGGATTAAACTGTTTAATACTTGACACAGCCTGTGGAATAAAAAATAGAACAGTGAAGGCATGTTCAAGGAATTCTGAAATTCTGAAAATAAGGTTCAGATGGTACAAGCTGGAAATCTTTGTTATGCTATTTAGGTAGTGCTGTTCTGTTTTCTTATGTTACCTTTTCTATAGCCTCCTTTTTAGACATACAGATTTCCACAGTTGGCTGCGTTATCTAAGAGCCTGTTATCACCTTTTTTTGCTATATCTACTGGCCCTGTTAGTGTATACCACACTGAAATTTTATCAATGTAGTTTTATATTTATTAGAAGGAATTTGAGTTAGTCCGTCCATGAGGTTGCACTCCGTGCACTCTGTGCAACCTTGGCATGTGTTGATTTAACCTGAGATGAAAATGACTTAAAAAAATGTCTATGAAGTGTGAACTGAATTATACAATACAAACTTATTGCAAGTCTTGTCTTGTGGAATTGAAATCACACCTTTAATTAAACTAGAGGAGATTTGACTAGAGAGAAAACCTTTAACTTCAGATGTAGTATGTACCATCATGCAATCTGTCACAGAGAGTTAATGTGTTGAACTCAGTGGCTCCAAGCAGAATTTGTAGAAATTTCACTATCAGCTTATGAAAACATGGCGTATAGGCATTAAGATTTTCTGTGAGGCTGCATGGCTAAATCACGTTTTAGTCAAATGTTTATTTGACTAAACAGATGGGAACAGATGATTTCCCAGGCAATAGGGAATAACCAGGAAAAAAATAGTTCCTGATACAGAATCCTCTTTTTGAATTTCTCTGATTATTCATTTCCTTCTTCCAAGTTAGCTTAAATTTGAAGAAATTGCTGAAGTTGTTTACACCTTTCATTTTTCTAGCCTACTCTAAAGCACGCAATCTGTAGGATTTAGAACTGCTAACAGGAGATGAATGCTACACAGCCTTTCCACAAATATGCAAAATTTTGAACAGTATTACTTGGTTCACAAACTTTTTTTGCTAGTGGATCCCATGGAGTAGCAAATTTTAGCTACTCTAAAATGTGGAAAACAAATTTTAAATTTATATTGCTTGTTCTTCATGCCAGCAATATAATTCCATGATTCCCAGCTTTGGCACATCAATTTATCATGTTATCACTGAATCCAACACAGACAGCTCCAATTACAAATATGACATTCTCCAATTAACTCCTTATAAAATGCTTTCCAACTGATAATCCTATAAAAACAGCGAAGAAATTGTTATCTCTTTGTGAATCAAAAGGAAAAGTTAAAAATTAAAAAAAAATTATTGTTTATGATGTATTCATGGCAAAATTTTGACCACTTGTGGGTTGAACTGTGCATTTCTCCTTCCTGGGTGCATCAAAATAATGTATGCAGTGATGATTAGGAGACTTTTCTAGACGGGAAGCATAGACTGAAGCTCTTCAAAGTGAGAAGAAAATTCTTATGAGTCTCATTTTTCAGTTGGATTCTCTAGCTACTTGGAAATCGTCAAAAATTATACGTTATCGTGTTGTATAAACTATAGATTTTTTACTTTGGCAAATTTTAGGTACCTGAATATAGTATAATATAATAAGTATGCTGAATGTGAGGACTGTACATGACTCTCCTGTTTTGTATCCACCTGAAAGCTTCTCTGTAGATATTGGACAGAGAGACAGCGTCAAGTTTTGACTTTCAGGCCAATAACCAGTCAGCAACTGTATTGCCCAACTTCTATGCTATTAAAATGAGTCCAGAAAGATCTGGTCTCTCTCTAGGAGATCACAAATAATTCTTAGTTAATTTATGTAAATGTTTTATGCTTATATTTGCTTAAACCATATACAGGAAGCAATACATGGTTTTCAAAACAGTCACCTACTTGAGTTGAATGAAATTCAACTAAAAGGTGCGTGTGACTAGTATAATCAACGACAAGCAGTCACTAAATCTAAAAAATTATTTTGTTGCCCTGGGAAACAATAGCTGTTACTGTCACCCTGTCTCTGTGACATGGAACAGCAACAGCACTTGCACTATGAGAGACATTTATCAAGTCATTGCCAAATTTCAGTCTCTCTGTTGACAGATGGGGACTCTGCAATTATGGCAGGGAATGCCAGGTAAAGCAAAACAATCTAATCATGCCATAAACAGTGTAGTTTTTTCCCATGTGGTTTCTAAGCACGTCAAGGCGATCTGTCTTTCCCAGGGCACAGTTAAACACAAAGGCTGTTTTCACTTTGTACCTTTTCTTTGGTTTCTAATAACACTATTGAAAGGCGTGCATGTTGAAAGGATGCATAAACTCAGCAGGCAGATAGAAGGCAAATAAAAAGGATGTGTGTAGACACAATACAATATAAAGGAAGACAGTAACATCTAATCTCTGTTTTCTGGTAACAGTAACTGGCAAAATATGTGGCTATTCTCCAGGCTTTCTATTAGTTAATCATACAGTGAAATTATTATTTTAATGGAAAAAATCCATTAAGAAGTACAAATTCTCTTTTGTTCCAACTGCTGGTAAAATAGCCTTTCCAGGCCTTCACAGCTGACTTGCTCAATTTGAACAATGTTTTTTTCACCCCTAGTTTGACTGTGATCCAAAGAAATGTCTGTGCCCTGTGCTAATTAATGAACTTTCCATCGATATGGACTTTACACTTGAACTAAATAATATTTGATGGTTTGATAGCCTCTTGCCTTCTGCTTTGATAACATCTAGTGAATATTTTCATTTGCATTTATTTTTATTCTCAGACCACTACTAAACATAACAAAGAAAGAGCTAACTTTGATAACCCTGAACATTAAGCAAAACAGTTTTGACTACAGAGAGACTATTTTTATAGCAGCGTTGCCTTTTCCTAAATTGTTTTTCAAATATGTTACCCCAACTTGCTCTTTGAATGCCCTTTCTATTTCTGCTTCTCAATTAAGAGCATAAAGTCTTGACTTTCTTTAATAGTAGCTGAGGTTGGTGGAGTTCCAAATACATCTTTGGTGAGTTCTTTTAGTCAAAGTTTCAGTCCTTTTCTTCTGAGCTTATTGGTTCCAGTGAGACTGTATGTCTGGCTCTTCTGTCACTTTGTCTTTTTTCCAAATTATTAATTTATCTGTGCAAGCCATGGAAAATGTTACTGGAATCTGTTCTCCTGCTGTTATCAAAAAAGCATCCTGACACCACTTGCAAATATAGCAGTATTATTAGGCCTTTTGGGCAACAAGTGAGTTTGGGGACGAGCACAGTTTGGGGTTTCCCTTTCTCTTTCTGATCCTCAGTCAGACCTGTCTCCGCAGGTTCAGTCTTTCACTCATGTTTGTGCTAGTAGCACTGAAGAAAAGCTTCTGTTGTTCACCATTCCACCAAAAGGTACAGAATTCCCTTGCCCAACACAAAACCCTCTGCATGGACACCACATTTCACCACAGTTTCCCTATACCTGGCAGTTCTGAGCAGAGGCTGAACAGACTGATGTGAACAGGGACGCAAAGTGTCACGGATACACAACAGCATTGATGCTTAGTAAGGCCGGTATCTTTCAGTACTGCGCACACCTGGAAACACATTTTCTCTGTTCAACCTCATGTGTCTCCTGTTCAGTGTAAAATCCTGACATGTATTTCTCTCACCAATTAGTGAATGTCCAGACATCAGCTTAAAGAAAGCTTATCGCTGTCCCAAAGTCTGTTCCTCCCTTCTTTAGTTACTGTGGACGGTATTGGCCATCTGTCACTTAGACCTAAAACCTGGAGATCATGTTTGGCTCAGACCAGCACTAGCTTGTATCTTAAATCTTCCTGATCCAATTTGTATAATCTCTCTCGGATATGATTTATTTCTTCTCAAAGTGAAACATTTCTTGATTTCATTTCTCTTCCATTATACCCTCTTGACATCCACCTAATATGCGTTCTACCACCTGAGACCCTTGAGACACTCAGTTCATCTAATATCTTCAGAGTACACATAGCAATAAACTGTAGTATCCTCCATAGGAAGAGCACCAATCATTTGTTTCTGAACTATAAGAGAAGAAAATTATGTCCTTTTTTACTCCAACCAGGTGGTCAGATAAGCTCACCAGTTCTGAATTCAGAGATGCACCCAAGTTCCCCACTGTCCTGAAGAGATCCACAGCTAGATCTCTCATGTTTCAGGAGCACTTTAGTTGTGAGGATGTTGGCTGAGCTGGTGATCTCTTCTCCTTCACAGCATAAACATGAGAACTGTACAGAATAGAAAGCCAGCCCTATGGGCTGGAGAAGGACGAAAAAAACAGAGCTAGATCATTAAATTAATTAAGAAGTATTGTTCGTCTATTGATATTAAACTGCAGAACTAATTTCTGGAACAGGGTCCTAAACCTAGGAGTCTCCCACCTTCTTAAATACACTAACCACCAAGTTATGGACTGATGATCCTTTATGTGTGAGTGAAACTGAGAACTGAATATAGAAGAAATATAAGAATGAATATAGGAAACATCACTGAGGCATGCTAGCATGTCATTAGGAAGTCAAAGCTCAGCTGGAGTTGGTAACAAGAAAGGCTTCTACAGGTACTTTGGCAGTGAGGCTGAAGAAAACATGGGTTTGAGCTGTGCCATCATGCTGAAGACGTTATGATGAAAAGTGTGGAAAAAAATGAGGTACTCAGCACCTTCTTTGCTTCAGTCTTTAGCAGCAAGGTCTGCTGTTTCAGTGAGACAGGTGCTACATATGGTAGAGGAGGATCAAATTATGGACTACTTAAGTAAGCTGGACATACACAGGTCAGTGACCAGATCAGGTGCCTCCAAGTGTGCTGAGAGAACAAGCCAACACTGCAAGGCCACAGTGCCTTTGAAAGCTTGTGACAATTGTGGGAAGCCCCATTTAGCTGAGAAAAGGAAATATTAGGCCCATGTAAAAGAAGGGGGATCTGGAGATATGGAGCATAGTCAGCATCACTTCTGTACCAAGGAAAGTTTTGAACAAATCCTTCTACAAGTCTTTTCCATGGTGAGGGACGGACAAGGAGGAGAAACAGTGAGCACAGATTTATCAAAGGCAGATTTTTCCCAACCAGCTTCAGTTGCTTCTATAATCAAATGGCTTAGTGGGTATGAGAGTGCAGTAGATATTATTTAACTTGATTTTAGCAAGACTTTTGTCATAGTTTCCCATGGTACCTTCTTAGCCAAAATGAGAGATATAAACTGGATTGATAAAGTATTAGGTGGGTGGAGAAGTGGCTAGACCAACAGGCATAGTGATCAAATTCCATTCCAAGCAATTTCAAATGGCATAGCTTGTGGTTGATAATGGAACAAATTGTGCTGAATATAGACTGAGGGAAATGCACTTGTTTAGCCTGGTAAAGGAAAGATCTAATTGATGTCTTCCAGTACCTAATGGAGAGCTATAGACAAGACAAAGACTATTCTTAGATGTGCATGATGAAAGGACGAGAAACAATAATAACAACAATAAATCTGGACTTAAAGAAAGAAAAGTGTGCTCACTGTGGATGGCCAAGCAGCGTAACAGGCTGTGGAATCTCCAATGTTGGACATTTTCAAAACTTGTCTGGACAAAGCCCTGAGTGACTGTGAAGTTAGATCAGGTTGCTCTGAAATTAGATCAGCTTACTTTGAACAGGAAGTTGCACTAGACTACCTCCAGAGGTCCTTTACAACCTAAAAATTTGTATGATTCTAGACTATTTCTGCATGTAGAATCCTGCATTCTTTTCTGCACAGTGTCAAAGCTTCAGTGGGCAGGTTGCAAGATGGATCCATTCACCCATCTGTGAAATAGAAGAGGTGGGATTTTAACGTTTCAGTCTTCCCAGGACGTGGGGCTTTCTAAAAGGAGGGTTCTAGTTATTTTCTCCTATAGAAAAACTATGTTCAAAAAAACCCATAAGCCTTTCTTTATTTCAGAAGAGAATTCTAAGCTGTTGATCCCTGGCAAATAAGGGAGCTCATGCTCCTGTGTTTCACCTTTCCTACCTGGCAGTTTTGGGCAGCTTACTTTCTGCTTAGCCAGAACATTTCTCTGGGTTTCTACTGTGAGTTAATGGCTCACCGTGGCAGTGGGTGCAGCCTAAAGCTCAGGCATCAGGCTCTGCATTATGGAAGAAATAATTACTGGCTCTAGATTGAAGCGATTATACAGTATAACACTGGCAGTAAGAGGGTCAAAAGTGTGCAGCAGAACATTCCTCTGAAGTTTATCTTGCAGGTAGTCTGTGTCTTTGTTTTTAAAGCTCTTTTGATGGCATGGTTTACAGCTAGTTTAATATTTTAGAATTCATGAACCAGAGACCTACTCATATGCAAACCTTCTGCAAATGACTTTTGATATAATTGAAGTATACTGTTTATTAGTTTTGGTTGATTTAGATCCAAATAAAGACTGATCCTATTCTTCCTGCATCAATGAGTGAATTAGCTGTTTGATCTACTAATTAAAGGACAGTGGTTTCTGAAGACACTTTGTTAAGACTGCATTTGATAAATTATTTATTTGACTTGACTGTATTCCAAGCTGTCTTAGTTTGTGGCTTAGGCTTTAGTATTGCAAGCAAAATATGTCTGTTACCTACCTCAACCATGAATACATTATATAAGCGTGAAATGAACTTTTCCCCTTCAGTTTGCTGATGTGAGAGGGCAGGATAGGAAATTCTCACAGCTGGCACACAAAGAATTACTGTAGTTGCAAAGTGGTTGGAAACACAAATGTTGATTATTTCAATGAAAGAATTTAATTAGGGTTCCTAAAGACCTGGATATTAC
Organism: Chionis minor; assembly: GCA_013398295.1. Taxonomy (NCBI): domain Eukaryota; kingdom Metazoa; phylum Chordata; class Aves; order Charadriiformes; family Chionidae; genus Chionis; species Chionis minor. The sequence goes on along the minus strand of VZSF01003743.1, from coordinate 1,252,121 downwards.
TGACATCATTGATTGGCAAAATGAGAGAAGTAATACAGCGCTTACCATTGCAATAGCTCTCTCTTAATGATGCCATTATTAGAATTTGGCTGGCATCCTGAAATGTGTACAATAGCCTGGCAATAAAACAACGATTTGGAAAATGCAGATGTAAGGCAATGATGTGAAAGCAAAAGGTTTACTGAAAAGAAGTCCAGATCAAGCATTTTTAGTGCTTCTCAAATTCATGGATCTGTAATAGACTGGCTCTTCCTCAAAAAACCTGCACTATTATACGATAATTTAAAAAAAAAAAAATCACTGGCTTTTCTTAGTCTCGCTTTCCCACACACAAGCTTTCATTCCTTTCCAGCTTTAATACCTCCATTACTAGGAATATTCTTCTATCTTATGCTATCCCTGTAATGAAGATTTAACAGGTTCTCTGAGAAGGTACTGAACTGATGCTCCATTAAGTGAAAGAAACAAGGGTTAGGGAGTTCCCTAGGCTCCTGTTACAGGTCGCCTTATAGATATTCAGTTTTCAAATATGGTGGATTCACTGACCAAGAGCAGTTTCTGGATTGCTCTAAATTGCAACACTCTTGCAATATCCTTAGTAAAGGCACATCAGAGGAGACTCCTTTCTTGCTCTAATACACTCCATTCTTCTCTGACACACCTGGCAGACAGACTAGTAGTGGAGAGACATAGGTAATATAGCCATAAACACTGGCACTGTTTGTATCTCTAAATAAATAATCTTTGGTTGCTCCCTATAGTAAGTTTGTATTCTTTCTGCAGTATTTCAGTGGTTTAAAAGTGCAGTAAGATCTAGTTCATGTAATGTGTACTAAATACTGCTAACTTAAAGTAAGTATTGATCAGGAATTCACAGACTAAATGTTTTCACACTGGAAAAATAATGCCCATTTGTTAGAATTGTGTGAGTTGGTGGGTTTCTTGCCCAGGAAGGGTTGCTTTCTTCTTAAGAAAAAACTTGGAAATTTAGAAAAACCAACTGAATTTATCATAATGTGTTAAAGACTAAGTCAAAATCAAAATGAAACTTTCAAAAATATTTCTGGTTGGACCAAGCCTTTTTTTTTTTTTAAATTGATTTATTGAGCTTTTAAACTCTGTCTGAATTTGGATAGCTGAAAGCAATCCTAAGCACTTTTATTTTTAATTCTTTTAAAAATACTTATAGAGAGGATACAGAGGGTTGAATTAAAAAGGAGGCATACTTAGATGAATGGCATGGAACAAAAGAATGAAGAAGGCATATCTAATCTATAGTTGGAGCTTATAAATTCTCTCTTCTCCTCATACTCCTTTTCTTTCTCCTCCCTAGTAGCGATGTGGGTTGGTATGTTGGTATTTGAAACAACTGTCTTTAACAGAACTGTTTATAGGAGAGATTGAATTTGGGATACTGTTTGAAGAAAAAAATACTTGAAATTACATTTGCTATTCATGTGCTGCTAATATTAGTCTTAGTAACTAGGAAAGGAGGAATGTTTTGAAAAACTTCTTGTGATATGAATATCCCAAAATACTTTGGATTGCACTTTACATTGAATAGATCCCAATGATTCTTCAAATTTAATTTCCATCTAATAATAAATTGCAGTGAATTCCTTCCGAACCCCTCATCGCTGAATGTACAGTAATAGCAGATAACAAAGCTCTTTTGGTTCTATGTGCAGCTACTTTCAAGTCCAAATTCCTCCACATGTTCTCAGTTGCTGAGATAATCTAGACTCTGATTACATTCTGACTTTGCTCTGTTTGAGCCTGCAGCCTCTATTTTAGAAAAGGAGCAGAGCTGTTGCCTTCATTCATTTGCCTGTATGTGGTATTTCCCAGTTTGTGGCAGGTCAGCAAGGCCTTTGCTCCTTCCCACCCCACCCCAAATCTGAAATGAGTCCCCTTCCAGGCAATTCTGCCTAACCTCTTCCCAATATTACGGTGTACCTGTAGGTAGTTCCTGGTAAATCAGTGAAATACTAGAAGCTGGCTTTCTGGCTATTTATAAACTGTTTGTATAACAATTAACCATCTGTTACTTAACATTGTACAGTCACAGCAAAATTTGTTTAATAATAAATCATCTCCCGAACTTTATGTAAATAAATTCATTTTTGTTCTCAAAAACAGGTACACCGTTCTTGCTGAGATGGAGATATATATAAGAGAGAATTTGGGCCAAAGTCTGTGGGTAGGACTTGTAGAAAGAAGTGGGTAGGATTTGTACATTCCTTAGATCTATGGGCAGCTGAATATGTTATATCCCAGTGGAAACCAAAAGTCTGTAGGACTGTCTGCAGCCGGATTACTTGCTACAATGCATTGACACTGGCTATGATGGTATTTGTATCCCCTCAGGTGGGGCTTACTTAGATCTCACTTTGTCTGGCACCTGATTGAGAGGTCTAATCAATAGTCCTACTCTCACCTATCAAGTGAGTGTGATCTTGGAAGCTATTATGATAAGAAACATTTTCAGTAAACTTCAAAGCCTTGTTTAGCTTTTGGGTGACAATACGGTGCTTTGCCATGAACAAGGCCAGACAGCTTTAGGAGGATAAGCCTTAAGAGTTTTACTAAGACACACCTGATTACTATATGTATTATAGTAGCAACATCTGGAAATGCAAAAAGAAAGTGGAAACGTCTTAAGATTGATAAAGTAAATAAAGTCTCTAGTAATATTTTGTTTTGTTTTGTTTTTTCTTAAGAAAAAGGTATGGCCTTGAATCACAACTTACTTATTGTTTTGAGCACAATCATTGTCAGTCCTCTAAGCTTTAATGATCATTTCAAATATCTTTGTTGCCTCCTCAGGGCAAATGTTCTTAATCATTTATGGCCCTACAGTAATCAACAGGCGAAAAACTCAGTGCTGCCACTACAAGCACCTCTTCCTGCCATCTATAAATTCCGATCAGGACTTCAGGTGATTCATTCTTAACTCTTCTTGGCTAAGTTCCAAGGTCTAAATCTATTTCTAAATGGTTCCCTACTGAAGAGATATGTACTGCAGCTCTTATGTTATTTGTGTGAATGATTGTTGTAAGGTATTGTGAGAAATTTTTCTGAATGAATAAAGCTATTTATGTGATATCTGTAGCAACAAGGTTTATGTGGAGGATGATTAATTTTTCTTAAGATGTGGCAAAGCTTAAAATAAATAAGTCTTTATGATAGTTGCTTTGCTCAGAGTCAGATCTCAATGACTGAATGGGGAAAAGAAAACATGATGTGACTATCTTGATGTATTGAAGAACTACTGATTTAAAGCAGAGTCTCTGAAGAAATCTTGTTACACAGCAAATTTATGACTTAGATTTTTATTCAATGAGATTTAAAAACTTGAATGAATGTGCAGTAGTACATGACGGAACATGATTATGAGAGACCACACTTTGAAAGGACGTAACCTTAGAACAGCTTTTCTTTTCTTTTCTGGAAATTTTATATCCCGGCTGTACCTGGAGACACACCAGTTTTAATAGTGACGATGCTAGATGGTGTTGAGTTAGAGTATAACCACAGCAGGAGCAACAGCTGTTATGATTTATAAATGTTATTTTTCTTTTGGATTGCAAACTAAGAAAACCAGAAAATAGAGCTATTTCTGGGAGCTGTCATTCCACACCTGAGGACCAGTTGTATCAAGACTTCCCATGAAGTTTCCAAACTCTGCTTGTCTGGAAATGATTTATGCATGAGCTGAATTGATCTCACCAATGGAGAAGAGGGCAAAGAGTTTAATCATAATTTAAGGCATACAGCTTTCCAGCTATTCTTTCCTTGATTCAGATTTTCCACTGCTGTCAGCCAGCTGATATCTGGTATGAAACTTACATCACTATCTTCCTTTTTCCTCTTGGGACTCCCATTATGATCAGCTCGTGGAGCTGTACCTCTGGGTTTGTAACCTCACCTTTCATTTAATTTCATGCAGATGTTCAGTTAGAAACCAGATTGGCCCATCATTTACTGCAGTGCATCTTTGGATTTAGAAACTGTATGTAAGCACTATGGCAGCTGAATAGTTTTGGAGTGAGTGAGATTGACTTGGGTAACTCGGCCATATGTATGTACAAGCTTAGGTACGTGGTGGAAGATTACGAAGTGTCTCTTGAGTCGGGTAGGAGGGGAGGAGCGGGAGGAAAGAGATACTAGCTCAAGCAAAGCTTTCCAGGGACTCTATGTAGGAGTGCAGTGAGGGTCAGCAGTTTCCTGTGGACCAGGGGCCATGGGGTCTCCTGATGGTGGCAGGACCGGACCTTGCAGTGAAGGCATGTCCCACCAGCAGGCTGGGGACAGGCCAAGGCTGTGCCGGGACATCGTCCCACAGGCCTGGAGGGGGGACGCAGGGTCAGACACAGGCTCGGGATGGGCAGGCAGGGCCCTGGGACAAGGCTGGGCTGAGGCCAGGGGAGTTGGGGCCAGGGTCTGACTCAGTGGGGCCCACGGCAGGCCCAGGCCCAGCTGCCACGTGGTGCCCAGGCCAGGGTCCTGGTGGGACCTCAGCTGAGAGCAGCTCTCATGGGCCGGGGATCGGGTCTGTCCATGGGCTCGCCGCCACGTGTCCAGGACCCTCTCCCCAGGGTGACAGCAGGATGGGGAACATCTCAGAGCTGCCCCTGCTCTGCAGTCCAGCCCCAGGATGAGAGCTGCATGCCAGACCCACTCCCTGGTCCATCCCTCTTCTGCACCGCACCTATCAAAGCTCATGAAGCCAAAGGTCACAAATTGCTCATAAAGTGTGTAATTTTAAGAATGCAGAGTGTTTCATAGAATTTTCAGAGTAACTGGGTCAGGGTGCGTCACTCACGGTTCTGTCTGCTGAGGAGAGGTAACGTGATGGTGTCACTGTGGCCTGGCTCTGGAGGCAGTAAAGCTACTAACTGACACTTGATCAGAAGTTATTGAATATAAATAATAGATCAGAACCTTTTTGTCTGTAAGGAAGATGATATATCTAGTTTTTATTAGTATGTGTCAAATTCTTCTAACCGCTACTGTATAAAGTCTGGGCATTATCTAATATGAGGTAGACATCACTAAGACGGTGATTGATCAGACACACCCCTTGTTAGTTTGTTGTTAATGGTAAATTTTGTTCAGTAGTATCAACAACTTGATTTTTCTTTTACCTTAATGTACATCATAAATCTAGAACTTCCTCTTAAGAATGTCTTTAAAATTTAATTTTCTGGGTATCTGAAAGGGATTCCAGAAGTGCAAACTTGAACTCATGTTACGATTTGAATTTTTAAAAAATATTTCAACTTTGCTTGTCAGAATCCAGTATACATTTTATAAATTAAATTAATAACTCTGAGATTATGCTGTATGCTCTTCTCTTTGCCATGGAAATTAATTTGTAGAACTAGGAGAAGATTGAACATACTCTGTCAGGACCTAATTAATATCTTTACGTCAGCAGTGTGCAGCTTTTTCTTCCTGAGGGCCAATTATTTAATTTGAAAAAGGTCAAAAGGCCACAAATCAATATTCAAACTGTTTTTCCAGGCTCAATTAGGTTGAGTAAGCTTTTGATCATTTTCTCCCTCAGGCTTCCTTAGTTCAGATGGAAGTGCAAAGTACCTGTCACTGTGAAGAGCAGCCCCCTCGCAGGACCACAGTCCCCAGGGGACCAATGGAAGCTGTTGAGGACCTGCAGACAGAGAGCGAGCTAGGCTCTCTTTCAGAAAGAGTAGGCTCTGCCTATTTCTGTGGCTTCAGCAAACTCCTCGTTTGAAGAAATATCTGATAGAAAGCTTTAAACAAGGATAGTTGCAATACTTACTGACTCCATTCGGACTCACAGCTCTAAAATGAAATAGATGGACACATCAGCTTTTACTTTAGTGGTTACCATGTACTGAGGTGCACACACACAAATCTGTTCTTACCTACACTGTGAAACTAAGGCTGGACCCCTGGTTGGCATTGATGGTTCAGAGTTGGCTTGCACGTGCATTTTAAATCTAGTGCATCCTACATTTGTTAGCTTTACTGTATGTGTGTATTTGGCACACCTGGCAGGGTGTGAGACTATGTCCATGGGTGACCTGTGCTGGGACAGGGGCACCCCTGAGAGACCATGGCCCATGGGCAACGCACATCAGATGAGGGACTGCAATCCATGACATCCACACTGTGGCACAGGAAACCCAGTTAGAAGAGTGGAGGAGGAGCAGAGAGAAACTGCTAGGTACATAACCTCCTCCTGTGCTGCCCATTGCCTCTCCAAATGGAGAAGGATGGTCTGACTGTAACCTGCAGCAAAAACAAGTTGAAATGAGGAAGAAGGAAGTATGAATATCTGGTTCAAGTTGAGCCTGGAGAAGAGGGAGGAAAGGTGTTTAATTAAGTTTCTGTTTGATCGTTTATGTTCTTTTTTTTCCAGTAATCAGAAGTTGGTGTTAACTGGCAATGAATTAAATAAAGTAAAAAATCCCCTAGTTAAGACTATTTTGCCTATGACAGGTGTTCAGACTAAGTACATATACCAGCTGTCCCATAGTCTGGAAGGTTTACCTAAATCCGATTCAATAATCAAATGGGATTTGTGGCCTCTTGCTAATGATAATTGGGTACCAGAAGCAAAAACTCAGGAGACAAACTATTTTGCAGATGTGCAAATAATGGTTTTGTTTGAGATTTCAATCTGAAGCACAATAATGCCATGCTGATTTTATGCTTTTCATGAAGGAAATACAATATAAAGCAACTTAAAATTTAGAAACTGACACAGGTGTAATTTGTAATATGTGCAAATTTTCTTTCCCTGAAACCATCTGGTCAGAATTAATCCAGACAACAATGAAAAATGTAACAGGTAAATATCAAGTAAAATAGCTAGACTTACGCAGATGTGTAAGGGGCATAGAGTAAAGTCACCTCTACACAGTGTAAAAGCCTATTTTTATTAGTAAGCATGTATCATCTTTAGTCTCCTATGAGAAACTTTATAGCAGATCAAATCAGTGGTAATGTCTGTGTGTTTGCATGCGTTCTTACCTACCATCTTAATCTAAATGGAGTATTCCAGTAAACTAATTTTTTTTTACAAATTCTTGATAAGGAAATTGAAAGATATTAAATCATTTTGAAAAACATTGTTTTGCCTTCATCTGGGACACAGACTGTTCTTTGGGGACAAGAAACTGCAAAAATGTATTTATCTTATTTAAGTAGTTCTAGCAAAGAGTAGTTCATGGGTTAATGCTGTCAATATCCATCTGGACAAAATTAGAATCTTTTTTAATGAAGAGTGTTTCTGGGTCCCTGGAAAATGATGTCAGAGACGTGCCATTTTTAACTTTTCTGTCTGTCTTTTGTCTTTTCCTTAGGACTGTGACAGCACTTTATGCATGTAAAAGACACAGAGTTCATGCTTCGCTGAGCAGGAAAACAGTGATCTCTTCTTGCCTCTACCTCTGCTTCTACCTTTGATGTGGTTTTCCATGCAGTGGAAACTTGTGCACAATTATTATGCTATCAGGACAGAATTTTATAATCAAAAGTAAGTCTTTCTTTTAATATCCATCATAATCCATTAAGTCTAGAATCTTGGATGTTATCTGTCTTTGTGTACCCGTTCGATATATAGGGCTGGACTTCAAAGTACCACCAATTATGTTTATATGCAAAATATATTTATGGGACTTATCCATGTTTCACTTCAGGGGATTGGAGTCAAGCTATTGATTTAATCACATACCACCTTACTTAAAGATAAATGGTAACCAGTGGTAAATCTGTGTGTCCAAGAGACCATTGAAGTTACAGTACTTAACACAAACAAGACTTTTGGACAAAAGGATCAGAAATACAAAAGAAACTTCCTTGTGAAAAATTGCAAATGAAATTCCATATTAAAAGATGCATAGCTATTGAGAAGAAGCCTCTTTTGTTCATGGTTCATAAAGTCTTTTACATAAAAAAGGAAAAGTCTATAAGCCTGGCTTTCAGACAGCTAATCCCAAGAGTAGCCTGAATTTTGACGTGCACCCCAAGCTCGTGTCCTAAGATCCTCTGGATCTTATCAAAGACGTGAAGTCAGTGTCAATTTCAGATACCTGCAAATACCATGTAAACATGGTAAGCCATGGGACAGGCAATGTTAAGCCCTTCTTAGAAATGAATACAGGATGTTTTTTCTGTTTGATGTCAAGGAGTTTGTTGCCTGATGAATGGCCCCCTAATTGGTGGAGGTCAGACAAGATAAATTGAGACAGCTAGGCAAGACGAGGGATACATTTACACTAGGTAAATTTACTTTTGATGCTTTAAAGTGCATAATGCATCCAAACATTTTCTTCCTATGAGCACAGCTATCTCAGCCAAGCCTGTACATAAGGTGCCCCAGCTATAGAGGGGCTGTATATTTGGCCTAGAAGCTATACTCAGGACTCTTTGTAAAACACAGAATAGATGTAATGGCTATTCTGAAATTTCTTTTGATTAAAGTAGAATGACCATATGTTTTTCATTATAAACCTAGGCACAAAGACTATTGACACAACCAGGTGATCCGCTCAACTGGTAGTGCCTTTTTTCTGAAACAAAGGCCACCTTGTGGTGCCCTTTGTGTTGAGCTCAGTTCAGTTGTCTTTACAATGGCTGTCGTCACCCTCTATATTCATGAGCATGTCGCCTGTGCCCACCTCATCTCAGCCTTCTTCTGGGTTTAGGCTGGGCTGGCCACTGGATGAACAACAGATGCTCTCCTTTACTTCTCTCTTCCTTCCCGGAAAAGAAAGGAGAGAGAATACGAGAGAGGCTTATGAGTTGAAAAGAAACTAAACTACTTTAGTAAAATATTGATAACAAAAAGAAAGGATAATAATATTAATAAGAAAATGAAATATATGCAATATATACAAAACCAGTATCGAGCTCCCAGGGTGATGATCACGTTACCAGCAGGCACTGGGAAAGTCCCAGACTGGACTCAGCGATGGATGGGAACTGGATTCCGGATCTGGATTCAGGAACACACAGATCAGGATCAAAGGCAGATGAACAGAGTCCTCCTCAGGTACCAGCCATTGAATAGAGAGGCTGACCCTTTAATTCCTCAGCTTTTATACTGAGTTTGATACAGATGGGATGGAATACCCTGTTGCTCAGTTTTGGGTCACCTGCCCCGTCTGCTCCTCCCTGCATGTGGGACCCCTTTACACTCTTCCACTTTTGACCCTCCAACTTCGTACATAGCAAAGTGAGCTGACCTTGGTTCTTCTAGCACTAAGCATAAGCAGGAGCCTCTCTGCATACCAGTCCTTGGTATTCGCTATAAACACCAGATGTTATCTGCTAGAAGCAGACACTGTCTGAAAAATACACTGCTAATTTCAGAGAGTGCAGTTAGTTAAAAAAGACTTAACCAAAAAATGAAATTACTGAAAAGAAAATTGGTTCTGTTTTACCTCAAACCAGGACATTGGGCTTGTGTTGGCCATTGATACTCCACCTCCTGGCTCAGACCAGCATTAGAGATTACTGGAGTTGCCCAGTGATATTAGTACCTTTGTAATATGAATGACTAGCCCTCTTGCCTGTGTACGGTGAGAGAGAACATATGCCAATAGGGGATACTGGTGGGTTCACTTCCATGCATTCAGCCCTGTTTGGCTCCACACCATTGTTGTTTACACAGGTGTTGCCAATGACTCAGCAGAGATGGTGTCCTAGATGTCCCTCTTCTTAATCCTCTGCCTTTCCCTGCCAAGCTTGCCAAGTACTTCTTTGGTATGCCACCCTAAAGGACGTCAGCCACTCGTCTTTTCTTGTCTGGATCCTGCTTGCTCAGGTCTCCCTGGTGTTACAGGGAGGAGGTCAGCCCTGAGGAGGAAATCAGAGCTTGTCAGCCTTGTAGTGTCAAAAAGACTTGGAGGCTGCCTGTCCTGACCTACAGTCTGTGGTCTCTCCAACATGCCTGAGAAGGCAGGAGGGCTCGATGTTTTAATATTACATTTGCTTGTTTGAAGATACTTGATGTTACGTGGAATTCCCAAAGCTGATGTCTCCATGTTCCACCATCAGGAAAAGGGATGTTTTGTCCTGATTAGAGAGGTCCAAACCAATAGATTGGATAAAAAATAATCTGGAAATCTTTAGATAGCCTGCATAGTGAAGTATTCTCAGTATTTATTTCCTAATAGTTTTCATTCTCCTGCTTAATTTGTAACAGTGGATGTTGTATTTTTTTCCATTTTAAGTTACAACTCTTCTCCAGTACTTCTGAAGGATAAATCGTGTACTTCTTTGAAATCAAGTCTTGAAACTTGTCAGGAGGAAGATGAGAGCTCTCATAGTGCTGGGAGTTATTTGGAGATTCAGAAACAAGGTCTCTAGGGTAGTTGCGCATGACATTTCAGATCTGAGCACTGCCTGTATCAGGAAGATCTGTCTTCACTTGAGATATGTCAGCATTCTTATTTCAGTGACTCCTGAAATTTCTTCTCTAAAATCCCTCATAGGTTCTTAGGATTGTGTGTGATTCCTGCTTAAGGTTGTGATAAAAGGAGATCAGATTTGTTAAAAACAATCATGAAGGGTTATCATAACCCTTGATGAATCCTGAGAGACGTTTATTACCCTAAGAAAATTCAGAATGCTTTGAGAGGAAAAGGAGATCCATCTTTGAAAAGAAAAAAATTATAATTTAAGGAATAATCTTCATAATTTGTTCTTGAGGAATATGTGACATTTTAAGTAAGGTTATATATGATTGTGTCTACTTGCTTTCCTTGGACTTTCACATTTAGTTTTTGACATGTATCGCTTATAAACCTCATGAGACATATATGATATACAAAATTAAAAGTGAAATACAGAGTGTTAACTAAACTTCCTTATTAGAAACTGGATTTGAAATAACACTTTATGGAAAAGTTTATTCAGAGGTTACATGAGAAACTCCTCTTTGCTAGGATATGATAAAGCATCTGTCACCAAGGAAAAGATTGAAGGCTATATATGAGCCTTTTAAAAAGATTAGGTCAGGTGTATTCAGTCTTTCTGGCTTCAATGAAATCGAGTAACAGAAAGTGCAGCTGTGAAGGGAAAATTGAGAGAAATCCTTTCTGAGCAAAAGTTATTTAATTTTATTCAGATTACCTAGTTCCAAAAGAGCAGCACTGTTGAACATAGGATATGAACTATGAGCTGGGTTTGCCTGCACTAAAACTCCCTCCCCTGTCTCTTTATCAGGTGCATATTGCTGTGGGATGATTTCAGCCATGTTCAACATTGAGAAAAAAGAGATTTATGTGGACTCTTAATCTGTTTTGTATTACCCCTGTGCTGGTACAAGTTGCTGGGCTTTATAGTACTGCACTTCTATTATTATGTGGTTTGTTGTTTTTTTTTAATCTGGTATATTGTCTAGTCTAAGCTTTCATGTAAGCATAACAAATGTTACATATTACAAAAACAGAAAGAGAGGAGAGTGGGAGCTGACTTCGAGGAACAGGTTAACTGCAACAGTCCTTATACTTGAAAGGTCTTGGCACTAGCAGTCACTTTGATGTGAAATTCCTTGTTTGCGCTTTTCTTTTTCAGTCAAATGTGCAGGAGGGTTTTGCATGAAAGATGGGAACAGTACTATTTGTTTCAAGGTATTTCAGCTACTGGAAGAATGTGAAACTTAAAAGAGCAGAATTAGGTTCACAGGTTGATTTTTGACAAGTAGTTTCCAAGTAATTTCACGTGTACTCCAATAAGATTTACAAGTGACAATCCTGCAATATATCTTAAGAGACTCTAACAAGGCCATTTATTTCATGGATGTCTATAATTTGCTTTCTTGAATTTTCTTTTTATGTACCTGATACAGAACACTGTCTGAGATGGACTGGGCAATGGTCTGATCGGGTGGATCCTTGTTTGTCATAACAACCACTAACTTCTGTCTGGCTGCTGTTTTCCCCTTTGTTGTCCCTTTTTGGGCTTCCATGGCACTGCATAAAATGAAATTGGGACAATAGCTACCAGAACTCTTTGTTGTTATTTTTATAAGCTAAGAAAATAAAAGTAAAATGCTTCTTATTCAGAACTATGACTTTAACACCTCATTAGTCTATTAACCCAAGTGGTTTTGGGATTTTTACCATCTTGCTGCTCATACTACCATTTGTTCTGTTCATTTAATTTCATTTTAAGTTATCTAAACTTTAATCTCTTGATTTCAGAGACTGAATTTGTTTATGGTTTGGAAAGCTCGCAGAAAAAATGAGGCTGGGAACCATCAAGCGCTATGGCAGTGCAAGAAATGGATGACTGAGCTAAGGTCAGGTTAGTGGCTTACTCCTGATCAAGAGAGAATTTCATGTGCCCTTCAGTGATGTGTAGCATACCTTAGTCAATAAATAGCATTTTGCTGTTCATGCCCACAGGAAATAATATATGATGCTGCAAGTATTGATCCAAGAGCTCTATTCTTCTAATCCATTTTCTTGTGGCAATGTTAAATATTTACAGATTCTCTCTTAGTAACCTGAAGAGTGTTTTAGCCCTGAAAAGGATGCTCAGCCTTTCTGCTTTATATAGGTTTCACAAGTATTTTCTTCTTTTTCTTCTTTTTTTTCAAACATACATACATGACAAAGCATTATACTATGTTTGTACTGACCGCTTTTAATGAGTTATTAAATTAGTATGCTGTGAATGTATACATTGATTGGAATGTAGTAATTCAGAATTAAAGAAGAGTGACTCGGAGATAAAATCCATCAGTACCTTATCCCAAATTGTCTGATTTATGGTAGGACAAAAAGGGGCTAACACTGTTCAGTGTGTTGCTGTATTGTGACAAGGCATATAACAAAGAAGACGTATTCATACCAAGTTTATTTATCCACATATTAATGAGATTATCTGAAAAATATCTGAGCATAAATTATTTCCCCCTTAACTGCTTATTTTGTGCATTTGTATTGTCATCAGGAAGTCACTTGCAGGCTTATAGCAGAAGATACAATGAATGCTTTAGTCTTTCTGTCTCCTGTACTTGTTCAATAACCTCATGTAAATGTAATTATTTATCCTCAATTTTTATACTAATGTACTGAAGGCAGACCTGATATTGTCAAACATGCAATGGAACAAACTCCAGGAAACCTTCCTTCCAGAGGTGAAGTGACAAATGAAAAAGAAAATAAAAAGGGATTTTGCAATTTAAAACCATAGTGTGGTCAGGGAAGAATGTATAGCTAGCTGTAATGTGATATGATATATATGCAGGGAAGGATTTTACACATAAGCTTTATGGGAGATGTACAGGATATTTAAAGTAATATGAAGACTATTCTGCATAATGATGCTTATTTAATCTATCAAGAGCTAGAAGAAATGTCTAAATACTTGTGTTTACCCACCTGTCTTTCAGTAAGATGTCACATTATGCCTCATTCCATTACCTATTTAATCATCCTTTAAACCTGGTTATGTGTTTAGAGGGGAAGGTTGCCAAAGAGAATAAAGCAAAATGTGTACATGCTTCATTTGCTAAATCCCTGAAGATCTTGTTGACATTTTGGAAAATCATGATTTAGATATCTATGAAGCTAATGTAAAGGTAGTCACTGCTTTAAGTTGAAAATTTTGTATGGCTTTGGTGGATTTCCTCTTCCTTTATGCATTTTGTAATTAATGGCATGTGGGTTTTAATGGTTTGATCAGCTGCTGTGGTTGCTTGAGGAATATTTGGGGCCATGTTTTGTTCAAAGTTCAGGTTTCATCTGAGCACAAATGTAAATATCCAACTTTTCAGAAGCTTAAAGTCTCCAGTCTTAAATATCAGTATGGATGCTAGAAGAGACAGAGCACTTTTTAAATGTGCGTTTTTAAAAAAGCCACATGGAGAAGATAAGGGGAAATGAATACAAATTACACTGGGAGAGATTTCATCTTGACATAAGAAAGAAATTTTTCACAGTAAGAACAATCATTCACTGGAACAGTTTCTCTAGGGATGTAGTAGCGTCCCATCACTGAATGTTTTCAAGACACAATGGGACAGAATGCTAGACAATCTTATGTAGGCTCCCTTTCCCATGAAGGCTTGGACTATGATCTTAGATGACCTTTTGAGGTCCCTTCCAACCTGGGATATTCTATGAAAAACCTAATCTTCATCTAGGTTATTTGGTGGGGTGGGAGCTGTATGAAAACCTGGCTGTTAATGGTGACAGGGCTTGAGAAAGTTCTGTGGCTTATGGTGCCATGGAGTGGTAAATAACGACTGCATTTGTCTCTTCTCCCATGACTGAGGACACAAAGTTGCTCATGTTTAAGGACCAGCACAGCAATACTCTCTTTTCTGTGCCAGTCCTTCTCCATAGATTAAGAAATCTCATTTTAGTTAGCAGTGTTCAGGGTAATGTTTTCCAAATATCAGTTATTTTAACTTCCTTTAGTTCCTGTATAAGAGAAAAATATCCCATATCCACAGTAAAGAAACAGAAACATGGATAAAGGAGATGGGTAGGAGCACTTGATGCTTTTTGCGCTCAGCATCCAGCTCAGATCAGTTGACTTGGTCTTCCAAAGACCCTTGCAAAATCCATGGAAAACTGAAGCCCCTAAATTTTGCCTACTAAACTCCAAAGACAGTTGTGATGTAGTCAGTGTAAACCTCCCAGCATGATTATTTAAGGCTGGACAGAAACAAACCTAGATCTCCAGGTTTCTAAATCTGGGCCTTAATTTTGAGACCAGAACAAACGTTTGTAACCCTCCCAGTCTCTACTGACTGGGTCTCAAAATAGAGTATAAGTCTTGGTATTAGTGAGAACTGATTTTACTTTGAGTGGTTGGGTCCTGTTCTTTTTGGATCATTTCTGTTTAAAACATATTTCACTGATGTTTTATTGGAACGTTTGTACTTGTGGCAAACTGTTATATCTATTTATATGATTTATTGTTTTGTATTACATTTTTGACCTGATTTTTCATCATCTATATGTAAATAAATTGCACTGCCAAAGTTGGGAATTGACCTTCCAAGGTTTGCCTAGCAGTCATGACCAGATGTATCCTCAGGTGAGCTGACTGAATTGTTAAGACTAATGACTTCACACTCTCTGTGCAGGATGGAAAGTTCACACTTATGGGAGATCCAATCCCTTGTATCCTTCATAAACTCTCATGGGTGTACATCAGCCAAGAAGGGCACCAGTGAGTGAGAGAACCTCTTTCTTGTCTGTATACAATGATGCATTTTGCTATGCAAATGATCAACCAAAGATTTGAAGCCTGAAATATTTCCTGGATTTTTTTCTTAATATTTCATACTATCGTATGAGGAAGTGGCCTCTTTTCTACTTTTTAAGCCAATGTGGCCTGACAGAGGTGATTTTGTGTTGATGGTGAGTGATTGCATGCTTTCTGGGTCATTCACTTTAACATTTTGATTATAGTGGTGAGTTACAGAGGATGAGCAACAAAGACTGTGATGTAATTCACTAACTTAGACGAAGAAAAAAGCTTTCATCTAACTACAAAGCTCTGAGGCAAAGTGAATTGCATAAACTGATAAAGAGAAAGAGTTTGCTCTTTAAAGCAAACTTTCTATGCTGTATTGTGGCGGTGTTTTCAGATGATGGTCCAATCTTGGTGTCCTTCAGTTTGTTGTTTTATAGTAGTTATGAGCAAGGGAGGTTTGTATGAAATGCTAGGATGGGCTCAGTGAAGATAATAGATGAACCCATATGAGTGGCTTAGTTTCCCTGATACTTCTGTCATATATTGGTAAAATATGTTTGATCCTAGACAGCACACAATTGAAAACTCATAAGGAAGGGGGGAGGGAGTGGGGAGACGACGAGGATGGAAGGGTGGTAATCCTGCATGGATGAAAGCACTTTGCATTATAACCAGCTTGGTTCTGCTGCTTCACCACCACCACCAGACAAAAAAAAAGAGCCAGTAGTCTGGTTTTAAGCCTCAGTGTTCTATCTCGATTATTTTCTTCCAAAAGCACTTGAGACTAAGCACACAGCTATACATTAGGCTCAAAGATCTCACTCTGTTTGCAATTTTTACACCTTGGTGCATCTATATACTGACTCTGTCTGTGCTGGAGGACAGTTGCTACTCTTTTCTGTACAGTGTACAAATCTTGCATGATCTGGCTCTAAATATAATTAAGTGTTCCTTTACAAAGCGATGATAACAAGTAAAACCCCAGACCGGTCTTTGGCTTTCAAGGAATTGTATACAGCTTGAAATAAATCTACCCTGTCACACAGAACAAATTCACCTTCCTTGAGCTTGATTTTTAAGACTCTTATGTACCCTGGGGATCTCTTGTTGCTCATTCCCTGCCCCTTCTGTGTCCCTTCATTGATCTCAAAAGGCTTTCTGTGCACTAGACACAGTCAGGATAGACAGCAGAGACTTGTGGCACAGCACTGATTGGAGAGGAAATATGCATCAAAAGATTACCTAACATGAACACGTAGTTAGCTTTTTACATGGAGAGTGGCACTGGGCTAAGTTTATACACAGTCTGGTTTCTATCTTGTACTGTTTTCAAGCCTTATTTATCTATGCCCCTGTGAACGCTCCAGGTACCCCTCTGCTTCCTTCAGGTGTATGTTCTCTGTTTAATGTTTGCTAAGATAATTACCTGTGGCTGCAAAGCATAAAGGTATACAGTAGAGTGTATGGAATTTGATGTAAAGGAGGAAAGGAACATCCTGTATGTGCTTTAATATTTATTTTCTGGAGTGACTACATTCTGAAGGTATCAGGTGCTGGATTGACTTCCAGCTACTGCATACTTTTGCGTAGTCCCAATACTGCTGTGTGGAAACTTGTACGATCAGCTCTGCAACACTATTATAAGCACAAATAAATGAGAATAAAGCTATTTAGTTTGTAAACTGGAGAAAAATAAATGGCGCTCTGCTATTATTTCAGCCAAATAGTCCCCCTCATACTCTGAAATGACTGACGTGTTTTGATCAGTTTATTTTACCTTGCGGGGGGTCAGCTTTAGGGAAGAAGCCATTCTCTTTCCATTGTCCTTTCCATGCACACAAAGCTTTAGTAAAGCAAGGTCAGAAGAGTTGTTAGGGTTCTCTTTCTTGTTTTGGTGTTAGTCTCCTGTGGTTTCATAGAGACTTCAGCCCTCATTAGGCTCTTTTTTTTTTTTCCAATTTAAATTGTTTTTATCTCAAGTTGCCAACAAATCAACCAATCAGGATCCATCCCTATGAGTACAGAATATCCATGGAAGCAAATATTGATCTCTCCTTATCTGCTTCTTATTATATGGTTCCCTCATGTGAGGAAGACACTAAACAGAAGCTAATAGACATTACACCTCACGTGCATTTTCACATTCTGGCAAATACAGTTTTAGGATTGTTTTTTCACCCATTAAGAGTATAGCTCTTCTTGCTTGGCAAATTGTTAAAATACAATTCTCCTATTCTCTTTTTCAGTGCTGAAAAGTACAAACTTGCACAGGTATTGGGAGTCATTATTCACCCTGATCAACAAAGACTGTGGTTGCTGTGCAATGATCACTTGCATGGTAAAAATATTTATATTTCCTGCTGTGTTAATTGGTGTACTAATACAGTTTGGAAGACAGGTATTTCTCAGCTACCACAGTCACTTGCTAGCCAGCCAGATTAATATAGAGAGTGAAGGCTAGCCGAATTATTTTAATAGGTTTTATACATTTTCCAGCAAAAAAAGGACTGCTGAAACAAAAATAGACCACTTGGATTCCTGCCACTTTTCCCTGTTAACACTTTGCTGTCTGTTGTATACAAGTGTCTGAACTACCATGAGCTCAATGGTCAGCGTTGTCAAAGGTACCTGCATGAATATGAGGAAACACTGGATAAAATAAAGAGACTTGAGGTTCTCTTGTTGACAGGGAAGGTGGACTAATCTTCTTATGCTATCACAAAAAGGAATCCCAAATCAAACCTCAAAAAAGCCAGACCTATTCCTTTATATTACTTACTGCATTTCCTGAGGAGCACTCCTTGTGTGGGTGTTCTGCATAAGGTGGTTGTTACTAGTGGTTGTTATGGTTAATCATCTCCTTCCACTCCTATAGTTTCCCTTCATTTCCTCTCATAGCTGGATGCCAAAGATGTCTATCATGGCAAAGAGTCCCAATGGGCACTGCTATCTCTACTAGTTCAAACTTTGTTGAAATAGGAAAAAATAACTGTCCTCCATGGAGGAGAGCTGCTGATTCACACACAAACTTAGCTTATTGCAGCTGAAACTTTTGCTGCAACTTCCTCTCCAGCAACTGCTTTAATTCAAAGAAGGGTCATAGTAAGCTTGTGAACGCACCAGGAGCATATAAAGAGAGCTTTCAAACAAGCTTTTTCACTTTCATTCCTCTCTCATCTATTATGCTAAATGTAATAGATCACATTAGTTAGACACCAAGATCAGGCCTGTTGGATCTAAAAATCTGTCTGGAAGTTTTAAAAGTTTATTTTTCCCACCTTTACACTACCAAGTAGTTATTTCTCTAAATGGCCTGTTGGCTTCTCCTTTTAATCCTTTTGCCTATTGATTTGCTACGATTAAGTCAATCTAAGAATTCTTCAAACACCTGCAGCTTTGGAATTTGAATGTAAATTGCTTCTAAGAGAAACAAATCAAACATGCATTGGAGACCTACCAAAAGTACATGAACGTATATTATTCTGAAAGTTCTTGGTGGAATAAATTGAGAGCTTCAGAAGTGCTTCTTTCAGCAGTGCTAGGTCCAGACACATTTAAGTTAATTTTGTTCCTAAATTGAGTTTCTTTCCAAATTCCAGGCCACACTAGCAATCATCTGTATTTCTCAGCATTTGCAGTGACAGTATCTGCTATACTGGATTAATGTGAAAATATAAGAATAAGAGAAGTAAGGAGCAGACTATTCTGAAGAAGATATGAACTGAGGCAGGGTTGTCAATCAAATATGAACGTCTTTTTTAAGTTAAGGAAAATGGTCAAAGGTGATTTTTGTCAAAACTCTTACTCAAAGACTTTTTTTAATTAGGTCCTTTTCTCTGTTTTGCACAGTAAAAAAGGCTGGAAAGAATCCTTCACCCTGAACTGTCATTCACATCCGTCCACCATCATGTCAGAAATAAGATCTTTTAAGCTAAAGGATAAATTAATCTAACAGTAGCACAGCCCAAACAAAGAAGGGAATGTCCTTGTATGCAAGCAGCTTCATATGATATGAAAGCGAATGGATACACTTGCATACACACACTTTCACTAACACAGAGATAAACCCACGTGTGCACATACACACACACATGTATATATTTAATATATAAAATCATTCATTGTCAGTTTGGCTTCAGAAAATGAACTTTTTCCGGTAGGACCACTTGGCACAATACTGGTAGCATAAAGTGCCCTTAGCATTGAAAGAAATCAATGACATCAACTCCTTTCATATCATCAGCAAGAAGTCAACAAATTCAGTTTTTCTTAATCAAATTCACTAACTTCCATATATAAAGTATTATTTCCTACATGCATAGCTGGTTTTATAATTTGTCTGTGACCTTTTTTCTTGTCTTTCTTACCTATAAGAATTACTTTATATATAAACTTTATAGTAAACACAATATTGTTAGACACAAAATAAAATGTGATACTAACTTCTCAGACATTAGAGGACATGTTGGCATTTAACTTCAACAGTTGTCCTTGGTGAAACCTGCTTAGTTTGTTCTGTTTAGGCAGAGTCCAACAGAAGCAGGTAGTCATCATTTCTGTATAAATTGTTGTAGCCATTGTTTAGAGGAATTAGTCTGTGAGGCCTCCGTCATGCACTCTACAGAGAACAAACTTACTGATTTTACATATCAGTAAGCATTGGACTGGTGTTCAAAGAGTGTTTCTTGTAATATTTACAAGCAAGTTTAACAGTGGCATTATTTTTACCAGGTTTCTTAAAAATTGTTTGGAAAGGTACTAACCTGTCAGTGAGGGAGAAAAGTAACTAGTTCAATATTCAGGCTAAAAACTGAATGCAGTGGAATTTAAGGAACTGCTTGAATTACGGGTGACACAACGCAATCTTTCATTATGGACTTAGCTATAATGACTCTCTCTTATGGTTCATTTAGGTAGAGTGATGAGACTCCCTCATTTTCTCCCCCAGAAAACCAGTGAGGAGATGAGCATGCTAAGTATAGTATAGTCTAACATCACAAGTTATAACGAAATATGCGTAACACAGCATGCTTTGCTTGAAGTTGTATTTTTTTTCAGCATTAAACATTATTTAATTTGTGCAATGAACACAAAATCCTTGAACTGAATTGTAATGTAGCACTATGGTAATAGTGATTGATTCAGCAGATGTCGTACTGTAAGTAGTCCCTGTCACCATTTGCAAATCAATAAATACTGTGTTAGAACACTTACAGACAGTGCAAAATCAGTAAGAAATGTCCAGGATTATTATTAACAATGCAAATTTTCTCTATTTAAAGCTAGAAATCAAAAAAGTATTTAGGGGTATGGCTTAAAATGCAAAAGACAAGAAGGCAGGTAGCTGTCAGCCCTGCGTTTAAGAAAAATTGATTTTTGAACTATTTACAGATGCAGCAAAACATGAAATTTATGGACTCCAAAGAAATCTGGATCTATCCCAGTCTCATTGCTCTCTCACAGATCCCAGAGGTATGCTACAAGCAGAAATAAACACCTCCATAGACTTTCTTTGTGTTAATATCTCTGCAAATTTAGCAATCTTGCTGCAATGTGACAAGATGTGTCAATTCAGAGCAGTTCATAGAAAAAGAGCACAGTGTTTATATAAAATATGTTATTTTCAATTCATTTACTTGCAAATGTGCTATTCAAAGACTGCATGCATTTCTCATTACATTGTCTCCCTAATTTAGATTGTGTACTCATTGTGGTGTAGATATTATCTTCGTACTTTCCAAGGCAATATGTACACACTACTACCACCACTTCTACTTCTAGTAATAATTAAACAATTACCTACTGAGTCTTTCCTATTTCTATGATTCAAACTGTAGAGGTATGACACAATTAGTAGTTGACTTTGCATCACTCTGGACACTGGTGCTGTTAGGATCTATATTGACATGGGATTTAAGTCCTTGAATGTGTGTGCAGTAAATTGCTTTTGCTGTTTCCAGAGAAACATGGGGAATGACAGACATTTCTTTGCTCAAGTTTAATATTAGAGTAAGTCCCAAAGTTCCAAAAAATGTAAATACTCTTTTGTGAAATGTTTCATAGATTAAGAACTTCCCTTCATAAGGTAGGAAAATCCACACAATTTCAGTGTTTCCATGTCCAAGAAACTCTAAAGCAGTATATATGTCAGATATATAAAAATTAAATATTTTAATGAAAACATTGAGATTAACTAAAATGAATGTCTTAGGTGAAAATCCTGAGGAAAAGGACTCACAAAGAATGTGTCAACAGTAGCAACGCTGAACTTCAGTTTCTTTGATCTAAATTTCATTTTATCACTCAAAGTTGGAGACAAAGTTAGATATATCTAGACAAGGACACATACCACAGAATCCAGAAAGAGTTGGCAATCTCTAAAAGAAGAGCTGATTTTTTTTCCATTTAAAACAGAGAAGGAAAATTTTAAGTAGGAATCTTATGTCAGAAATCATGTGTGAGACCAGTACTGGTAAACATCCTAGTCTGTATTCTTCATTCTTTGCTCATTTTCAGTTCTTCAATTGCATCCTTACTGAACAATACAGAAAAAAAAATGAAATGCCAACTATTTGAAATCAAGAGTAGCAACTATTTGAAATCAAGAGTAGTGAAACTGTTGTACAATTTGCCTTAGGCACATTTTATTTTAAAAATACAGATTATAACAGGAGCAACAGATACCAATATGTAAATTCATTCTTCTAACAGTGATTTCAACCAAGCAGAGAATATATAGTCACGACTGTACTTGGTGGATTTGCATAATTGCACATCTGAAAGGCATAAGTGTCAATAACTGTTGTTAAATTACTTTGTAATATGATTTTTTAAAAATTCAAACTGTTCCTATAATTACTAATTGAAGGGAATTAATTTGGCATGACTATTAAAAACAAACAAAATCCATTGTCAAACTGATCTTAAAAGTGAAATAATGATTTTCTTTGTTTAGCTTTGTTGGCTTTTCACTTGTCAACCTTTTCTTATTGTTCCTGGGGCCAATGTTTGCATGTTCATGTTGATCTCCAGAAAAGCCACATAAACGTTGCTATGAAGATCTGATGAGATCTAGAGTTCAGAAAATAAGGTTGGATTAGAAATGAAGATTGTTTTGTGGTGATTTTACAGCATGCTTCCTATTAGCAAACTGAATAAAACCATAGGATGCTCTTCTATAAACGGAGCAGGAACACTTAGCAATATATATTAATCCTGTTGATCTGAAAGTATATTTTATTCAGTATACGGCCTTAATTTTGAAGTAACTGGTAAGACTGTACTAAAACAAAAGGCAGGCCTAGAGGAAGGAGCCATGCATGATATCACCATGCCTGGATCATCTTTCAGAGGTCTGACGCAGTAAATTGGAACATCCTTCCCTGGAGTAGATGCTATGTAATTTTCTTGGGTTTGTGTATTAGAATAATTTAAGTGAGGGCAAATACTGAGGCTACTTCTGCTGATGAGTCATTAAGATCCTTGTCATGAGAGTCCATTCATATAAATCAATGCGGTATGCTACAGATAATAGTGTCCAGATTGGTCAGAAACCGTAGCAATTGCTATTGTTATGCTCTGCATATAATTACTATGTGCAGAGAAGCAGCCTAGGTAGACACCTGAAAGGAAGTTACTGCTGAAAGCAGGGAAAGGGTTTCAAAGAAACAAGGAGAACCTGCAATGAAAAATGTCAGTAAGAAGCCTTAAGGGAAAGCTGGTAAACAAGACAGTGTGAGAAGTGATCTAAGTCGCATCTGAGTTTTACATGGAAGAGCGTTCAGAGTTGGGTTAATTTCCTGCATTGTATTTAGGCAGAGGGAAGATCTGGGATTCTATACAGGACCAAATGAGGAGCTAGAGATACTTAAACAAACCCTAGACATATTATTCTATTGCTATTACATATAGAGGGAGGTTCAGTGCCTGGTTTACACTGAGTACATACAGTTTGGACAGATGACATTAGGTGAGTTGATTGCAATTTTAAGTGAAATACTACATTTACATTCCTTTGAGGAGAGAAAAGAAAATCAAACAACAAATAATAGCTTATAAGCCAGCTAGCTAAACGCTTGTTTTCATAGAGCGTGATGGAAGAGAAAAGGTAGAATATTTAGTTTTTGTTTTATTACAACTGGTTTTTTTTTTTCACCAAAGAGTTAAATTAAGAATGTACTAAATCATAGTTCTAGCCTGAGAAAAATAAATTGAGGGAGTAGGTTTCTACATATACAAAACCCACTCATAACTGTATCCAAGGGAAGGACCTTCCCCTTAGGGCAATCAAAAGCTTCACATTTGCCAGAAGTATTACATTAACTTTCTGAAAAGTACCCTGAGAAAAACACATGGACAAAATAGTGCTTAGGAGAGTGTTGTATGAGAAACTGTAGAGACTGTCTGACAGTACATTTTGGTAAAATACTTCAGAGATTTGAGATACTTATGCTCTGTTTGAGAAACCAAAGCATTACTTCAGAAATGGTAACATTATACTACCTTACCTGCCCAGGGATGAGTCAATGAAGTCAGAGCTGTTTTAGCAATAGCCAGAAGGCTGAGTTCTATAGAGAGGAGGAGAACTGAATTTCTCTCTGCAGTTTACTGCCAAAATTTTAGTAATATACAGCTCCCTTTAGCACATCAAAAACAATAACATTGGTACCGTTCTGTGGGAATTTCCTTGGCCTTGTATGTACATAAAGCATATAAAATGTAGTTTTATTTTGAATGTATTACTAAATAGTAAAACAAATGTGTATTACGCTTCACGTTGACTTACCAAGATGAAAAACATTAAGATCCAGTCAGCCTGAAATCAAAGCATGTTAATGGAGACTTTAAAGTATTTCTAATTCCACTAGCCTTTCATTATTCAAAAATTGCTAGAATATTTTAGTGTTTAAAAACATATTTTTTGTGCATTATGTGCCTGCTAGAAATGTATTGTCAGTGGCCAATATGTTTCTTTGCTTTTTTTTTTTCAGAAATATTTTAATTGTACAGTTGCAAAGCATGTAAGAGAGAAAGGAGAAAAGGAGAAAAAAAAAATCAATGCTGCCTTTTGAAAGCAGACTAATTTGTACCTATTGAGAGAAAAAAAAATCCTTCTTATCTTTGAAAAGCAACTGCGCTTACCCAGAACAAATATTTTGGTGGCTTGTGTGTGTGGGCAAGTGCAAAGTCCTTCTGGTTTGCAAAAAATAACTGAGAGTATTTTCTTTAGGTCTATGTTCAGGAACTTCTCCTCCTTGCTCACTCCCCAGCCATGTTTTGCAATGTGGCTTGCCTGTTTTCCAAGATATTAATCGCACTTCTGCTCAGAGTCATCTCTTGAAAATAATGGCTGGTTTTTTTCTGCATACATACATTTGCTCAACAGAATGATTCTGAACTCCTGGCAGTAAGATCAAAGAGATCTTTCACAATTCATCTCTCTTGCTTAGCATGTTAGCTCACAGCAACTTCTGAAGGTTAACTGTCAGGTCTACCTAATACAAGTACAAACATGGAGAAAATGGTACTGTCAGTGAGAATACTTTTTAAAAATTATTTTTCTTTTTTCTGTGAGAAGGAGCTGCTAACAAAGTTGGTAAGATTTGTTAATTGATCAGAAAGAGGGGTTGGCTAAAAAAAAAGGTTTGCGTTGAGAACTTTCTTCCCTCCTTGCCTCCTTTTATTTTGCTGGAGCAACACAAAATAATTTGTGTTTTGTTAAACTCAGCCCTGAAGTAATTTGCGTTCTTGTACTGGTTTCTCATCTGAGCAGATGTTTGCAGTATTATTCAGTCTGTTTAACTTTTGAGTTTTTATCAGTCCTTTATTTTATTCTGGTTATGTTTAAGAGCTGAAGGTAATTTTTATTGCCTTCCATGAGGTTCTCTGTATAAATACTATTTCTGATCAAATATGATGTACCTCTGCTATCAGCAATATCAAATCTTATTACCAATCTCAATAAACTAATGTAATTAAGAAGGCCTGTGTTACATGGAATCTGAATGTTGGTGCTATGGAAGAGTATATTAAAAAAACTTCAAGCTTCTGAAGTTGACAGAAGTAGCATGCTAGTACGTCATTTAGCTATTAGATTCCACAAGTTCTGATTTTTTATTGTACTGCATCTTGGAAAGCCTTTGCACCTGTATGGAGCAAATGCCAAATGTTGTCGTCATCAAACCGTTTTTAAGTGTGCACTTCTTTTTCTTATTTTGCACTATAGTATTGCCTAGTACAGCATAAATCCATGTCATCTTCCAGAGATCTGATCTTCTAAGCTACCAACATCCAGGAAGGACAGGATACAAAAGCACCTGTGTTTAGCAGCTTTTGGTTCTGATAATGGTAGTTATTTGCTGACAAGAAAATGGTCATTATCAGTTCCTAGTTGAAAATAACAGGAGAAGCCTGAACTGCAAATAAGAGCTCATTCAGTAGTTATAAATATTCAAGGAAGCCTAGAATTCCCTTGCTCCCCAATTTTTTGCCTAATGCCCGAACAGCTACACACCAGATTGTGTTTGTATAAACTGTCTTTGTACTGTTGGATTTTTAATGAATGTTATTAGTTGAATTCTGATTCAGGGTACGCAAGCTGCTGAAAAAAACCTTTCAATTAGGTTGAGAGATCTATCATATGCAATGGTACAACCTATATGCAAAACTATGATCAAGGTCTAAAGGTCCCAGTCTGTATTGATCCCTTCTCAAAAGTTCTATGTATGAACATCCCTAGTAAGCAGAGCAAATTCACAAAGGGTGAATTGCTGAGCAGCTGGAATTTGAAAGCCCACTGAAGTCTAATTGGCTTCCTGGACTAAAACAGTCAAAGCACTCTGATATCACTCTGGGAGGAGTCCTTTGGCTCTCTGCTGAGCAACAGGTGCTGATTTTCTGCTGGATCAACTAGGGGGCTGCAGGTCTTGCTTGAGACTGCTAACAATAACTTGGGAGTTTTATGGAGACGCTTAAGTTGCTCTGCCACTGTATTCCCTATTTATTTATTATGGTTAAGAAATTCCTCTTTACGTTTATCTCTTTTTTTTTTTGTTATTATTCTTGGGCAATAGATGAAACCTAATTAGCGTTTGCACATGCTGACTCAGAGACTTTGATAAAATAAATTACTGTGATGGAATTGGCCTAAAGCTCTTCTTCCTACTAGTATGCCAAATGATCTACTGGAGACACAGAAGATACAGCTACCTAAGCTTTTTTTTGTGATAACCCAGTTGTCCTGTTACAGTTACAACCCCCCTGCACACTCTATTGCAATTTGAAGCAGGACTTCAATCGGTGAAAATCAAACATGACCACTGACTTCAATTAATCTACATTGACTTAGATCAGCTGAATGTCAGATCCAGTACTGACAACTTTTAGACGTTTAATTCAAGCAATTCTATGGTTCTGTTATATACAATTCCTGTAAAAAACTTTGTAACTCGTTCATGAACATCCATTATATCCATCCATTCTTTCTTCTTCCAAGCTTCCAAAGGAAATGAAAGATAGCTGGTATTGTAGAAATCCTCATGGTACTGTCCAGTTATGCCCTCTGGACCTTGAAGCTTTCACAGCAAAGCAAATAAAATGGATATGTTACCTTTTAATTCAACAGGGGCTGGAATGCTTTGTTTAGAAGCACTTAATCTTAGCAAAAGAGATTAGAAGAGGGAAGCTTCTGCAACTGAAATGTCTGTATTTATTCAGCAGTCATACCCTAATGAGAGAGAACAAAGTATGCAGCTCAGCATGCCAATGTTTAGAATGGTGTATTCCTCTAACAGTGACATCTTTGGGAGGCATGTATTATAGTGTCCCTGAGAGGATGTACTAAATATACCTCAAAAATATGGGTGATGCCGCAGTAGAATAGTAAGTAACCATGCATTCCAATTACATTCTAATAACTCCACAGCGTTTCTTTAGACATATTTGATGTATCTGGTTGTCTTCAGCAACATCTCTATAGCTATGCTACATCATGGCTTTATTCTTCATTTTTCCTATATGGTGGCTGTAGTCTGAAATGTATTGGCGTTCCTAGCAAGGAACTTCAGTCACAGAAAGGAAGGCAGGGCTAAAGGGAGGAAGGAGAAATCCTTGGCAAGTTCTGTCTCCCCAGGCAATGTGGACGCAATTTGCTCTGCAGACTTAGACTTGAGTATGAGCACAGCTGCTAAAGACAGTACAGATAAGCTGTTGTGAGTCTTGCAGAGTGACAGCAACAAACTGGTAATGTTTGACTGGAATAATAATGGATTTTCTTTCTTCTGATTATTTATTTTTAACAGTATGCACCTGCCTACAAATTTTGCTAATTTCAACCTAATTTTGTTTATGATAGTAGTTTGGAAGGTTAAAAATTCATAGAAATATGTTTATAAATCATAGGAGAAGATGGCTTTTGATAGGGAAATTTTGAGAACTAGGGAAACAGAACTAAAGAAGAATAATCAGGTCTTTTATAATAAGCGCAACTGGAGTAAAAACACAAAACCCCAGGGTCAGAGGGAAAAGAACTAGCTAGTTACTTTTTATTCTGAGACTGATTCAAGTATTTCTATGGTATTAATTTGCACCAGTACAATGAAAGTAAAAGTTTCCCATGTTGCCCACACGTGTTGATTATAAGTCTGTTTTAGCATTGGATTCAACTTAAGAATACTAGTTATATTACACAGTGTAGCTATAGGGATTTTTTTTGTTTTAAAGGCAAAAATAAGAAAGATGTTTAATTTGATATACTTGCAATGCATAGTAAAGCTTTTGATCCTCTCCAAGAAACTTTGGCCTCTCTAAAAATGTGTACCACACCTTAAAATTGTAATAATGTTACTTTATTTCTCTTAACTCATGACAGAGGACAAGATTTGAATTTACTTCAAAAGATTTTTCTTCCTGAATAGGCTAGGTTAAGTGGGAATGTGAGTAGATGAAGGTTGGCAGGGTGGGAAATGAGTTCAAATATTTTGCCAGAGGATGTACCACTTGTCTCCTATCTTATGGAGAGACGGTCCCACTGGGTGAGTAATTTAGCTGCACCCTGGATCTTTGGGTGATAAAGCTGTTTACCTTGCTCATTCATTTTGATGTCTTTGGTGCTGCATCATACAACTCCACAGATCACAGATTAGTACCTTAAATCACTGCTGTGTAATATGCTACTACATTTCCTGATACCAAAAACTAGTTTCACAAACATACACTGGGACAAACAAGGAGAGCTTGGATGTATGATGGAGACGGGGATGTAGGGCTTGTGGAAGGTGGTGAAATAAAGCTCTTTGCAGCATTGCTCTTTGGAGTAAGATTCTTGACTGCTCATTTGGCAGATGCACTAGTTTTTCTAAAAGTGCTTTGATGTGACCATATTCACTGACAATATAATTTATTGAAATAGTTTTGGGGTTTTTTTTCCTAACAGTTAATGGTAGATTAGGAGCAGACATGTTTAGCAGTAGCAGGTATGCACTAGTATATTTACTTGTCCATCAAAAACTAATCTGGGTCTACCAAAATCAGTACCAGGATTTAAAACCCAACACTGGAAGTTCTTTTAGCATTCCATAATAGTTATTCCAATGCCTTTGGTTTACAGAGGAATTGTTAGTGATGGTTTAAAGTGAATAACAAACATAGAACAGCCATTACTGCTGCCACAAAAGGCTGAACATTGCAATGAGAAGACTTATGTAAAACACTGCTCTGTTTCTGACTGTTCCTTTTGATCTCTGTGTTAGAAGAAGATAGATATGTGTTAGAATGTTAGGTTTGTATTTTCCTGTTTTCTCAAAGATGTTCAAATGTTCTTTAATAACTGTTTTGTAAATGTGCCTGAGAAAATGATACAGAGGATATTATAACAATTCTTTTTGTTCTCTTAAGTTTCATTTCCTTTAAAGAATTCAAATCTTTTAAATATTTTCATCTTATTAAACGTAAAGCAAGGTAGACCAGCAGAGATATTCTGCTGAGAAAATGAAGCATTTTATGTTTGTTTTAGCTTTTGTGTAAAACAAGGTACTGCAGCTTAACTGTTCTCTAGCACCTCAAATAACGTCATGGTTATGCTTTGTCGTGCTTTGTGTGGTTGTAGTAAAGAAAAAGCAAAGTGTTATCAGCCAGTTCTTCCAGAATTCCTGATTTTTTAAATAGTGGATCACCCACATAGTCATTACAATCCATAAAGATCAATTTTGTATAGTCTTTAGTACAGCTGTTTGGCGCAGAATACCACTGATTACTTAAGACACCTTGCATTAACAGTTGTTAATGTTGTGGTAAAGAAGTAAATAAAATTAAAGACTTCCACATAGTCATAGTCTCTTGGTGAAAAAAATTCACCGGTTGCAAAACACTACTAGAAGCAAAGCCCTGATACTTTTCCAAATCCAGGCTTGCTTGTGTTATGCTTCATTTCTAGGTGATATTAGTCTAAACTGTAAGTCTAGCTTTTATTTTTCAATGTCTGTCTTTCTTTGTATCAGAAAATGTCACTTTTCAATAATATATAATCTATAGAGGAACACTGTATAGCCTGTGCCATCTTTTTGAGAATGAGGATGGCACAAACTCTGGTGTCCACTGGGTAAGTCTGTAAAACTAGGCATAGTGGTAAACAACTGACATTGGCTGTGTTAAGTATATAGCTTATCTTGTCTTGCAATTGTAACAGAAACTTTGTGTCTATAGCGGATGCTCTGAGTTTCTTGCATGATATTGCTTATAAAAGTTAGGAAGAGGTGGAGCAGCAGTGCTGATGGACTCAGTTATAGCTGAGTCAGGAAGTTATTTCTGTCTATAGGTTTTTTGGGGGATGTTACCCATCCATGTATTATAGACACCTGCAGTTCCAACACTTAACTGAAACACATGTACTAATTTAAGCTACTCCTTACAGTCCCCTAACAAAACTAGATAAAGTCTATGAAATTTTACATACCGAAATGTTAGAACCTTGATTAAAGTTAGTCACGTAGGCTTCCTCTGTTGTTGTTGGAGAAACCTGCAGAGAGCTATCCACCTCAAGATAGTTTAAATTGCCATTTGGAATTAATTGTAGCAGTGTCCAAACAGAGACTGATGCTGCACTGAAGTGGGCTGGGCTTCTGATCTCCTGATTGTCTAAATAGGTGATCTGGTTAGACCATGTTATCTCTCCCTTTTGTTCCTCACACTTGGGTATGCTTTCTGTGGAAACAGAGTACATGGGGTGTGATAATACAGATACAGAGCTTATCCTGATAAAGGGTTGGGGCATAGAAGACTGGTGCATCCAGTCACGTACATTAGATATTTGCAGTCTCCCTTGTCTGTATTACTGTGGTTTAGACTAGATGACTGATTTTTAAACCTTTAAAGCGATAGGAAATTAATATAATTCCAAATAGCGATCTCTTGGCATCTTTTTCTTTGGGCTATGTTTGGAATTTGGATTTAGGGTGTACATTTTACTCTTTCTCCCCTCCTATTTGTAAGTATGAGAAAAGCTTTCTTGAAGATCTAAGGACTGCATTTAGATTTCAGTATAAACAAAGCTGATTCACAACTCGCTATAGTTAATTCCACCTTTGGGCTCCTGCAACCAGAAAGCTTGGTCTCCAGTTCAGCTATCTGATTCATTCTATAATCACCTCATCCAATTGCTTATGGTCCGTTTCTTTAGGTTGTGCAATGTAAATGTTATGAATTTTATCTCTTATGTACTTAGCTTTTAAGTATTTAGGTGTGTCGTGGGTTGATTAAGCATGTTCCAAAGAAAACACCCACTTCTCAGCTGGCCATTTCCCTCCTTCAGAAACAACAGCTGTGAAAATCCTCCAAAGCCATGGCTTATAAATGGGAAATGTGGAAATAATAGATCACACCTTTCCTGACATGATTTCTCTGTTTATTCTGTCTGCAGTCCCTTTCTTTCATGTCCTAGTTTTGAGTATAATTATTTCAGATTTAAATTTATTTCTAGGCTTTACAGAAAAAATTCTGTTCATTGCATGAAAAGACATACCTTTTCTTTTATCCCCTGGATTCTGAAGAATGACTATTCTACTATTTTCTTCTCCAACAAAAAAGAATAACTCTCTTTTTCATTTTCTCCTTCCACAGCTTACAACATCTTGTGTTGTCTGTTTACTGATTTCTATGTTTCTCCCCATTTTACATCATATTTGGCACCCCTTTCATGCTGCATTACCCTAGATTTCCTTTCTGTTTACATGCTACCCATTGCAATTTCCTGAACTGCTCTTCCTCCTGTTCTTCTGACACTCCACATTGAGGGTGTATTTCATTTTTGGTCTTGATTTTCCTGTCAGTATGAACCTAACATTTACTTGTAAAATTCAAAGGCCACACGTGCCAGTCTTGATGATGTAGCCTACAGGTTTATTTGTTTTAGTAGCTATAGAATATCTTGAGTTGGAAGAGACCCATAAGGATCATCAAATCATAAAGGTTTCTCTCTGGATGGCAAAAGCAAATCTTTAATATTGAAAGAATAAATCAGAAATTAATACGAAGTGCTATACTTGGATGTCAGAGTTGGCAACAATACCTTTATGAATTATGGTCCTTTTTCTTTGTACAAGGAAACCTATAAGCTGAAGATAACATTGTGAGCAAAGTAGAGACTTCATGTGTTTTTACATGTGCTAATTTAACAAATTTGTCCCTTGCAAGAAAAAATATTACCTGTACTATGTTTTGTTTGCATCCTGTGGTGTAAATGGTAAAGTAAAACTTTCTTCCTTCATTTCGTAGAATCATAGAATCACTTGGGTTGGAAGAGACCTTCAAGATCATTGAGTCCAAGCATAACCTACACTACCAAAAACACCACTAAACTATATCCCTTGACACCACGTCCACCCGTCTTTCAAATACCTCCAGGGACAGCGATTCTACCACCTCCCTGGGCAGCCTGTGCCAATGCCTGATAATCCTTTCAGTAAAGAAGTTTTTCCTAATATCCAACCTAAACCTCCCCTGGCACAACTTGAGGCCATTTCCTCTTGTCCTGTCGCTTGTTACTTGGGAGAAGAGACTGATCCCCACCTCGCTACAACCTCCTTTCAGGTAGTTGTAGAGAGTGATAAGGTCTCCCCTCAACCTTCTCTTCTCCAGGCTAAACAATCCCAACTCTCTCAGCCACTCCTCATAAGACCTGTTCTGCAGACCCCTCACCAGCTTTGTTGCCTTTCTCTGGACATGTTCCAGCACCTCAATGTCCCTCCGATACTGTGGTGCCCAAAACTGAACACAGCACTCAAGCTGGGGCCTCACCAGTGCCGAGTACAGGGGCACAATCACTTCCCTGCTCCTGCTGGACACACCATTTGTTTATCCTCATAATCTAACTTGAATGGTGAAATGCATTTGGGCATTAAGATACTTTCCCTTGCACAATCAGGTGATATTAGAATTAAACAAAAGTTTGAATAGCATACACTACTAAAGGGCTGTTCACTGTCACTGCGTGTTATTTCATCCAGTTATTTTTAAATAGACAATTCCTGTCCAATATAACTACGAGATATGTCTGAATTTTTGTAAGCAAGTCTTTTTATCCATGAGATATGTAGAAATATTTGTATGCATAAAGCTTCAGATCATTGGAGGAAGGTAAGGTTGGGCAGATAGATGGACCCAAGGTATTATCAGAAAAACATGGGACAAGTAGATGGATTTATACTGTATTTATGAAGGTATATTTTAGAAAATGTTTGTCTTTGACAGGATTGTTTTGTTTTGTTGTTGTGGCACACATTCACCAACTTTGTCTTGTCAAGACAATTTAAACAGTTTTAAAACCCCTCATCTTCTGCCATAAATGGAACTTCATGAAATTTATTGTAAAATTCAAGTTGGGATCATTGAAGTCTGAGGCAGACCATTGTTGTGATACACTGACTGTGAGTCAGGGTCTCAGATGTTTATACCATATAAACCCTTCTTGAAACAGAAAAGTGAGAAATCACCTCCCACATTCTCTCTTTTTCTTCCTTATCATCTAATGACTTGGCACGGGATCCTGTCCTCTTCTTTCACACTGAATTTGCTAAGTGGTCACTGCACCCTTGTTAAAAGATGAATGCAGCAAAAAGTGACAGGCATAAAACCAGTTCTGCACACACCTTGCAGTCTGTCAAGAAACAGAAACAGTGTGTTTTGACTAATAACTAGTCCTAGAATTTTTGACATAAATCCAAGTGGATACCTTCTCATTACCCTGGCTTTGCTGTTCTCTTCTTGGGATCAAGCTTTGCACTGTTTGGGTACTTGGTCTAAGGTATCCTAACGGTATTTATTCAGCTAACTCTCATTCACATCAACACTGTCACGTTAAGGTGTTTTTTTTTCTCTCTCTGTGTAGAAAAACACATGCATAAAATGACATTTGCAGGTGACAGAAAAATATCTGTGCTTATTGCTGGAGCAGGCCTAAACTTACCTTTTAAAGATAATGCAGTAATTGTGGTTATGCCTGGAACTCATGGATGTAAAAGTAAGTTCCTCAAACTAACCTTCCCTTCCTGCTGTGTCATACATAGCTAAGTGAAAGGAAAGAAAGCAGATTAATTTCCAGAAAATGAGATTGGTTCCTTTGAAACAAGGACTCTGTAGGGTAAACAGCTGTTTCATTGTTTTTATTTAGACACCTATAAAAAGAAAGAAAGATAAAGAAGAATCCTCACACAAATATGGTCTGAGTTCACCCATTTCTCCCGAAACAAAAGAAGAATCAATTTTAGAACAGCTTTGAAAGGAGGATTTTCCTTGGTTCTCTTTCACTAGGCTGTAGGCTAAGTATTTGTTTACATTAAAAAGTGAATTAAAGTCACATATAATGTTACAAAATCCTGCTCAGTAGCAACTGCTGTTGTTCAGTACCCTAGGAGATAGCAACACATGCACATAGAAGTATGTTAAGGTTATTTATTTATCATTTCTGTAGGGAGTCTTCTGAAACGTAGGCTTCAATAACAGGGTTCTAGGAAAAAAAAAGGTAAGTCTGAACAAGTGAATTATTGTTCTGGGCATACATAAAATCTTACTCAGAATCCCAAACCATCATCTTATATAGTGAATTTCTTTAGGAAAAATTCAAAGTATGTATGGAAGAGGTGCAAATGTGTGAGGGTGTATGCTTATATATACACCCTCTGTCTCTCAACCATCTATCTAATCCCATGAACACATACACATATGTATTTCTAAATACCCTTGTGACCAACCATTGAACTTTGTGTGAAATCAGTCATAGTGTGAATTTATGTCAGTACAAGAAATTTCTGAGTACAGAAGAGCTAGGACCTCATTTCTAGAGGTACTTTTCTGTAGTAATAAACATTGGTAAACATACCTGGGCTCACACAACTACTCTTTTCATTCTAGAGATCAACCTCGTTTCTAGATACAGTGCTGATCTGCGTTGCACCTCATCTACTCCATACTTCCAGCACACATACATTATGGGACAGAGGGCTTGATGGAAGGGGGAATCATTCTGAGCTGGTGTCCAGTTTTGTGACCCCTCTTCTTCGTACTGTGGTTGGCATCCTCCATATTCAGATCTTAGGAGCATAATTTGCTCATTATGCTTAACAGTAAAAATCAGATGATAAGCAGAAGGTATGGAATGACTAAACAGGGAGGACTTCAATTTTCAAGGGCAGTTATTTTGAGAGTCCACTAAATGAACAAGACCAAATGTACAAGGAATTTCAGAAGGAAGATGACAACTTTTGTTTTTACCATGGTCGCATTATTTCTTTGATTATATGTTATGTGATTATGTATTTATGCCCCTTTGGTCACATTATGTATTAAAATGTCTGTCAAAAAGACTTCTAGCTCAATGCAAAGCCTCCATTCTGAAAGTATTTGTGGAAAATACAAGTATACTAAAATGTTACGCCATTGTTTTTAACGCTCAGGTATCATAAATACTCTGCAATGGTAATATTCTATATATGTTTACTTATAGGACCTAGAAATTACATAATGTTTCCACAACTTTGTGCCCCTTACAAGTCACATCTGGCTGTCTTTTAGAAAGTATACCTTTTAGTGCCATCATCGTAGTACCAAGTTAAATGACTTCAAATCCCTTACTACTTCTGGAAATCTTACTTTTGTTTTGCAGGTTCTCTTACAAGTGAAATATAGATTTGTTTTTTCTACAGACCAGAGGTTTCAATTGTTCTCTGGTTTAAAACTGATCCAATCAAAAGATCAGTTTGTACCTTCCCCATACCTGTGCCATTTCAAGGGCTAATGTCCTTTACATTCACACTGGAACTGTGCGACAATTACAGAAAATAGTTCCATGGGCAAACAATGCTAAGAAAATAGCGAAAGTAGTCTTGTAATTAAACTTAATAGTTAAAAGTATAAAATGCGTGATCTGTGTGACTTGCTGGCTCTGTTCTGATTAACATCTACTTGCTGTTCAGATTCCTAGTGCCACAACACAAACTGTTTTTCACCCTGTTCTAATAGGAACAATAAGACACGCTTCTCCTGCTTGCTTACCTAGTTAGAGTTTACTTCCATGATGGAGAATATACAACAGAATTAATTTTCTGCATTTTGCTAATGCTCCTGGGCTATGCTCCAATGGTTTGCTATGCTCAGATCCCTATAAGGGACTCGTAGCTTCCCATTCATTGCTGTTACACTGAACAGAAAACAAAAGACAATTGATTTGTGTAAATTTTTTCTCTTTCTTTTCCCCAAATAATTCTCCATTCTTATCTATGTAAAGATGGATTTGAGATTTGTCTCTGAATAGAAACATGATCCTCAAATCCTAAAACAGAGCCTTGTGGATGTCTGCTGTGCTTACACAGAACTGCCCCGAGATCCAGCAATTCTTGAGAGTATTAGTATTTGAGGTGAAGAAAGCCCAAAGTCCTGCAATCTCCTTTCTTTTTCTCAACGCTTCTTTCTTTGCAGTGTCTTTTAGGGCCAGAAACAGCTTCCTTGCACTCTGTAATCACTTAGAGGTGGTCTCTCACTACCCATAGCTAGCATTTTTTATTTTTTGTAGTCCTTCAAACCTCTTTTTCTTTTGCTATGTCTTTTGTGAGTCTTTTATTATTGTGTCCTAGAAACTCAGAATTGTATTTTTTGTCTCAGTATAGTCAGAGAACTAATATTCTTTGTTGCCAAGCTCGAAATCATAAATAACAACCAGCCACTGCTTCTCAGGCAGTCTCTTGGGATTCAACCATAATATTGTATACTTTCTTTGCAGTACTTTGCTGAATGAGATCAGTTGGTTCTGCATGCTAAATAAAGGTAATAGTCAGGGCGTGTTGACTCAGGGAATTTGAAGGAGTCAGGCATTCTGAATAGATTCTGGTACACACACTTGCTGTGTGTTGAAGCAATTCAGAGTTAAAAAGGTTTGAGAGTCTCTAAAAGAATGAGTGTCTTTTGCTAGATGTTCCATATAGATAATACAGTCTAGTGAAAAACTGTATTGTTATATTGTTTGTTAGGAGAAAATCACACCCTGAGTCATCTACTTAGCTAGTTGAGCTGTAGTGGTCAATCGATACCTACCTAGACAATATTGAACATGTTTTTATTTAGGTGGAAACTTCCAGAAAGACATTAAACTGTTAAAGCTATGAATCGCACAGACCAAATCAACCCTTTTGATTACATTTGAATTAACTTCCCCCAGAAGTTCATTCTTCTAAATTTCACCATTCCTGCATGCAGGAAATTGATACAATTTATAGAGTGCAGGTTAGAGGCAGCGCTTCTTATAATTTCTCTCAAATGACAGGTGAGATTCTTGAAATTCAGCACAGCATGACTGTAGTGGGTGAGTTTATAAACAGCTGTCACCAGCTATCTAACTTTGTTTCAAAAGATCAAAGTAAAAAATACCTTTCAAATCACTTATTTCACTTACGGAGAGTCTACCTAATGAAGAGTATTTGTATTTTATATGTGGATGGTTTCCTTAAACTCCTATGATAAAACACTATAAAATAAACATGCCCGACTAAAATGACTGAATGAGTGTGCAGGGGTCTTGTACACCATCACATGTTTGCAATGTTAAAACAAACTTCTGCAGGAATGTAGAAATGATGAGATTGCACCAAAATGTTTTGAAAAACAGTACTTTAATTTGTCAAAAACAATATTGCAAAGTCTGAAAAGCTGTAGCATTTTTTCATTTCATTGCAAAAACAGGGAAAATCAAAAGTCCTGTCTGCCCAGAAGCTTTGCAGAACTACTGAAGGGGAAAGGAAATTTAACTCCCTCTTTAAAAAAAAGCAGATGAAACCAAAGTTTAGGTTGGAATTAAAAAAACTAGAGTTTTGACATGAATAATGTTTGTAACAAGGCATGCAAATTTGTAGTCTATGTTGTGCTAGTGGGGAAATATTTGGGGGATTTTTACATCCTTAATTAATTATTTTAATGTCAAATTAGGACCCTAGCTCAATCACTGTGCTTTCAAAGGACGGGGTATCAAATCCACCTACTTTTTTCTGGTCTTCCTTATTAATCTCATCTGGTTTACCTTTTATATGACTGGAAAGGAGTTTAAATAAAAAAAGTGAAGTTACTTTTTTTTACTCAAGCAAGCAGTTATAGCTCTGAATACACGAAAAATTGGGGGAGAACCCGGCTCAGCTTTGAAAAGGAATAGTAAAAATGTTAGTGCTAATATGTTAATTCATAGGAGAAAGAGCTGCATGAAATACAGTGCTCACTGCAGTATTCTGCCACAAAGCTCAAATCACATTTACTCCAAAGGCCTCAGGTCTTGCCAGCCTTTCCCTGTGTTTCTTTACAGCATTGCAGATGCTAAGGTTTCTTTCTACTTCAAAAATGTTACTTCATATTCCTATGACTGGAAAGAAAGAATAGTTTATAAAGCCTACTATCGTTTGTTTCAGCTGACTTGCTTCATGTGACTATAGCCATTTCCAGGGATACTTTTAACCTAGATATAATACAAACTGATGCTTTGTTCCTCGAGTAAAAGCTTGCAGTCTTCGTTTATTTCTTGTGCCAGTGGGAAACCCAGACTTTCTCAGTGGATTATCATAAATGCACTCTAAACTGCATTAATGCTTAATCCAAAGAATACCTGGATATTTTCCATCGTTAAGAACAACACAGACGCCCATTTTTAGAGCAGTGCAGTTCCCACATTTAAAGCATTTTTGGCATTTTCTACTGTAAGAAGCTCTCATTCAATTAAAGTGTAGACAGACTTGAGGTTTAAAATGTGCTTTGCTGCTTTCCTATTTCAGAAAAAAAGTTGTTCATTAATTTTGGTTTGCTAACAGAACGTGGCCAATTTTCTTTTAAAGAACTGATTAGTTGAGAAATTATACTACTTTGCTTTGAAGCAGGGATATGAATTTCAGTTAGCTTAGTTTGTCAGAATTTTGATTATACAGATCTCAAAATATGTTTTATTCTCTGAAAAAAACAGGCTACAGATGTTAAAGTGAGATCCCTGAACTATCCTAAGTCCTAGTGGTTTTGCACTCTGAATGTTGTTGTTTGTTGTTATTAGTTTTAGGGGTGTAATATACCTTTACCTTCTTTGTGGAATAATCACATTGTAACAACAGACAAGTCCTCACTTGAATTAGTAGCTCTGACTTCATAAAAGTGTTTGAATTGTGGGCTACAAACCAAGCTTTTGCAAAACCAAGTATAAACAAAATATTGGATAGATGCCCAGCTAAACACAGTTCACCCATACAATAAATGAGGCAGACCTCTGAAATAACTTGTGGTCACATAAATGAAACTTCTTTATTTTAATACAGAAAAGAAAAAATATTTTTTTGTTTTCTTCATTACCCACATTTACTAATGTTTAAGTGTCTGATATTTCAAATGTAATTTCACATAATAAAATTTGGCCTTGTGTTTAATATAATTTGTACTTAAGATATATTGTAATTAATAATACAAAATTATATTTATATGATAAATATTATTTCATATTTCATTATTCATTTGCTAAATGCTATTCCATGCAGGAAGTGTGCTTATTGTCTCTCAGAGCCATATGGAAATAATTAGTGTTTTACCTTAAACAAGCTTACAACTTTTCTTTGGATTTTGTGAGTTTAAAACCAAAATTAGTAGTAGTTATGCTAGAATTTGATATAATTTTGTCTGAATGGGGACACAATGTACTGCTCTTTCAGAAAACATATGTTTTCAAAAGCTTGTGTTTCTGAATTTGGGAAAAAGAAAAAGTTCTTGTTATTCTATCTCAACTTCTATAGGAAAAAGGTAATTGATAGATCAGATCCTCAGCTCATCAAACTCTGTTGACATCTGCATTGATATAGTAATTAGCCCAGTTGGGGATCCAGCCCTTCTGAATGGGTGAAAGGAAACACAACTAGCTATATTTAGCAAAAGAAAAGTAAACTGTTCAAGTAAGAAGTAATGTCATAAGAAAGTAAGTGGTTTTGTTTCATTGCAGAATATTCTAAACAGTGTAAATCTAATTTGTATGATTCCAAACGATGTTCTTCAAGCCTGTGAAATTGCCATTTAACAATGGATTGTGCTATTATTATTTCTAGTTTTTCCCATAATTTTTACTTTAATAGATTTTTTCTTTTTTTCTTTTTTTTTTTTTTTTCCTGCTTAGTGCATCTTTTCTCTTGCTGTGCTCTGACCCTTTAAGTGTTCACGTGGAATGGATTAGTCATGTTCTGTGTAGTTTGGCTGAATTGAGTAGAAATGCTACTGTTAATTTAACAGGGCACTGGCTCAGCCAGTTAAGAGGCTAAGAATGTGGAAGTGTGCTTGAATATTTGTAAGGCTTTGGAAATTCTTTAAGCAGAAGTTCAAGACCAATTGGACCAGCTGAATGTTGAACATCATCAGATGCACCATTGTGCTTTTACAAAACTGCTTCAAAAAGAACTCACCACCGTACAGTGACAGAGTTCCAAGCGACAAGTTGGGCTGTGTTTTAAAGTGTATTAACATATAATATGAGCATAAAGAACGGCTGGTTTTACTGAATTCATCCGCCGTCTAAAGACATACACATCTGCAATAAAACACTCCAAGGACACTAGGCCTCATGTAAAAATTCACGTGGTATGTATTCTTTATTTGTTCTATGCTCCAGTGTGGATTTGAGGAAATTAACTGAAAGGGAAGCATTTGGTTCAGGACCTGCTGTGATTAGAACTGATCTTCTTCAGACCTTCTCTGTGAACAATGAGTAATAGAGGGTTTCTCACTTGCTTTAGATTACTACTCACTTGATAAAACATGTGTTTGACAGCTTTCCTATCTTCAATTTAAAACACCACTAATGAATCACAGTTTTATTTAAAGATCATATAAAAAAAGCCAGAACAGTGCTTTTTCTATTCTGCGTCTTTGAGTCTAACTGACTTCAAATAAATGTACTTGGTTTTGACACCTAAAGTATTAAAGAGACCTTTTCTGTTCCTGGGATCTCTTTCACCAGTGTTAACTGCTGCACTGTTATTAGAAATACATCACCTTATAGATGTACTTTGCTGCTTCTAGAAAATGTATGTGTGCAGCACCAGCTACTCATTCTTAGTGAGGGCATCCCACCTAACTCTACAGTCACTTGATCTGTGTGCCTCTTATCCCACTCCAGTAGAGCCTAATGACTGCGGAGACAGGGCAGCTTCTTCTTCTGCCAAAGGTTTTTCAGGAGGACTAAGGTAGCCACACATACGTTTAAGGAGCCTTGTCACTTTGCAGAACTCATGTCCTCTGGGTTAGGCCCTCAGGTTCACAGGAGGTTGCTAGTGAGTGGGAAGGCCAAAGAGCTAGTCAACAGAAGAGGCTGAAGAAGGTTAGATGCCCATTTCTTCCAGCAGCTTGGAAAACACTTGCACGCTTTTTTGGAACATGATGAAAAACCTGTAATGATGTAATCTTACTTGAGCCCCCTCAGTCCTTCCTCCCTATTTGGTAATCACGGAAAGAGGAGTAGGAACTAGGGGTGAGTAGACTGTACTGACTAAAGAGGAAGGAGACCTTGACTATTTTTTGCTTCAGATATTGAATTTTGGCTGTGGCTGGAACAAAGGTCTTCCACATACAATATGACTGATCTTAGTACTAAATATCTAACCTCATTGATCGAAAGAAGGACACATATAGACACGCATATTGGGTGAGATGATATTGGATTTCTATGCCGAATTGTGCCAGCATGTGTCATTATATTTAGTAAATACTATTTAGACACTACAGCTTAATGTTGTCAGGTCTTACCGACTGTGTGTACTTGCTACAGAAGAAATTGTTGCTTTGGTGTTAAGGGAGGCAAAGAAAAGTTGGTTGGAAAAAGTACAGGTAGGGATTTTGAGAACAGAGAGGTGCAACACGTGCAAAAGATTGTTTTTGTGGAAGTATAATTTGTTTTCTAGAAGGAACATACAGTTGTACACTCGTGTGTTTGTATACTTGGTTTGCTTCATTTGTTTTAAAGACAGTTGGATTACAGAGCTGGAATCTGAGTCCTGTAGTCTGTCCAGCATCCAATAGGTTGTCCAGGTCTTTAAGGCAGCAGTGAAATTTAGATCTGGAGTTGTACTTGTCTGAAAGCAAAGAGCAAAAGAATTCTGGCACAAAACTCCACCTGCACTTGGTAGAAGTCCAGTCTCTAAATCCCACTGAGAATCTCAGGATTTGGTGTTCCCTTCTCTCTGCATTGCTTTGAACAAGAATTTTGGTTTGGGCTCCTCTTTGATTACTGTTTTTATAGAAACACAACCAAATAAGAGCATCTGAGTAACTTACGGTTTTATTTAACTTGTGATAAGCATTCTTATTCACCCAAAGTATTTCTCCCTCCACCAGAAAAGCATAAAACCAAAAAAACCTAAAGTATTCACCATCATAAGATTAAGGTCCAATCTGCCTCTTGACATTTTTCTTGTAAAATGAAAACTTACAGTTATTTGTTCTTCAGACGGTTAAGTAACTGTTCTTGAACCTGTTCCAGATCTGAAGGGCTGTTCTTAGGAATGTGCTCAATATTTACTTGAATAAAAAGATCTTAACCTCAGGTCTTTTTAAAAGCGCTTTTTCATATCCTCATTCTAAAGAAAATAAGCCACTGTCATATACCACAAAGGCTTGTTACATAAACTGATTTGGCCAGGTGAGCCAAATTATCTCTTGGAGAGAAAAGAGAGTCTGAAATATCTGTTTGATGTTTGTTTTCATATTGAAAAGATAGGTCACAGAACATGGGGGAATGTTAATTTCTGTTTAGTATAAACACTCAAACTTGGCTTTCAGCATAACAGAGCTGGAAAAGGAGCAAATGATCTGAATTCAGAGGAAAACGTGTGCAGTGCTCAGGTACTGCAGGTAGAGTTGTGACTCTATATAAATAAATATGTGCATATATCTATATGATGACTTGAGAACAGGAACCATTTAAAATGAAAAATTTACCCTTTAGTGTTAGAAATGCATCTTAACTGGAGGGAACACCACTGTTAAGTCTACGATAAATTCATAAACTTTCTTTTCCTTTCAGTGTTTCTCAGCTCTTTGTCTGAGTGTGTTAATACATATGAGTGAAGGAATGGGTCATTTATGCAGTATAAACTTCATCCAAAGTAATAATTTTTGCATGCACATAGAGAGACACTGTGCCCCAAAGACAGACACAGACAAAAGAAAGGATTTCTATGTAAAGTATTGAGTTGTGAAGTAAAGCAATTCTATGTCATCCCCGAAAATAACAGCTAAATTTAATCTGTTTGACTCAGTGTGGCAATTTTTCAATTGTAAAAAATATCCACTTGAATCCC
Source organism: Chionis minor (assembly GCA_013398295.1). Lineage (NCBI taxonomy): Eukaryota > Metazoa > Chordata > Aves > Charadriiformes > Chionidae > Chionis > Chionis minor. Next base: position 1,209,069 of record VZSF01003743.1, on the reverse strand, counting down.
ACTCCAGTAAAATTATATTTGAATAAAACCTCCTAGGTTATATAAAATCTCATGCAGTGCCAGTGTTGTTAGTGCCTAGATACCCTTATGTAATATATGAAGGTATGTAATATATAATATGTAATATATGACAGTATGTAATATATAATTTCCATTATCCGTGAGCTGCTTACATGAGGTATAGATTGTTTATAAGTGCAGAAAAAACCAAGCTGGCTCCAGGCTGAGATAGATTAAGTTTAGGTAGGCTTATTGATTTAGAGTAGAGTCCTTTATAGAAGGGACTATATTGTTTCCAGGACCAGTAAATTCCAAAAGCAGCTTAAGTGGTATTGCACAGCACAAAGCTGAAGCTTTAATAAGTCCTATTAGGTCTAACAGCTTGAGCATTTCTGCACCATGCTACCAAGGTTAGAAATTCTGTGGTGGGTGTGGGGACTCCCCTGTGTGCCTCCGTGTGAAGACTGTTTGGATTTAGCATGGATTTGTCAGTATGCTGTAGTTACCGCTACATTACCTTTTAATACTCCAGGTGTCAGGAGAATATATTCGCCTGGATATGGAAAACCGAACCCAGAATATTGGGGCTGCACCTGAGCTAAGAAGCCCACCTGAGACCAAGAATACAGAGAAACAGGTGACAAAGCCATTTATGTGGATGTGAAAGGGGCCATTAGCTCAGCTCTATAACAAGTCCAAACTAATAAATGCCAGTAAATGAACACATGGGGATCCTCTGTAACACACTTTCCCATTATTTCTGTAGTACTTGTGTTACTGGGGTTATTCCATTGTCCAGCATAAGCCAACAAACCATTTCTCCATATATGGAAGAATTGATAGTATTTTACAACCTGGTTGGCACCTTGCTATTCCAGAATAACTGCACTGGTGTCAGTGGAATTACACTAGCACTAACTGATAAAATGTTGCAGTCTTTTAAATAAAAAGAAACCAAGTGTCTAGCCTGATCTGAATGTCTCCAGCTCCACCACTCAATGCTAAGACAAACTAACTGGAGTTTACATGAATGAGGTATTTTGTCATCTTAGAAAGTTGTCCTTTTTACAGTTGAAAAACATCCAACCAAACAAAAAGAGAGCCCCCCTGCCATTTCCCCTGTTAGTCTTCTCAAACATCTCTGTAATGTATCTGTGAAGACTTATCTTCTGTGTAAAATTTATCTAACGCGTAATCACAGTTGGTTGGATGCACTGATGTTTTCTTTATGACAGTTTTCTAAAATGTAGATGTGGGAAGGATTATGAACAAATGAAATCTAGATTTTTTATTTTTTATTTTGCTGCAGCTCAACGTAGACTAGGACAAACTATAGGGTGCAAATGCATACTATATCCTTTGATGCAATCAGTATTTACCGACATTGGCTTTTTTACATGATCCAGCAATATACGTAGCTTTCCAGGTCCTGCTGTGTTGAAGTATAATCTTGATCCTAAACATATGTTACTAGAAATTGATCAGAAAATTTGCAAAAAGCACTTTGATAGCATCATTCATCAGAAACATGTGGAGCCTTCAGGATTCAGCAATAAGTATAGCTCATTAGTCCTTAGTATATGAACCCTAAACCTCACTATAGCCTAATGATATCTGCCTGATGCAGAACCACCTGCTTATGCTTCCTACCAGTAACTCTTACTCTGTTTGCCCTTAACATCCTGCTGTTCACAGCTAAGTGAGGGGCTAAAGGGTAGTAAGGGATGATTTTCTATAAGTTCTGACAGCTAAACATCACATGAATAAAGTGCAAATCAAAGAAAGCTTCCTTTCTGCTTATTAACTTCTCTGTAATGGGTTGGTTTGTGGTATATCACTGTCCTTAGCTAAGAACTGCGGTCACCTAGTGCAAAAAAACTGGTTGGGATTGTATTTTCTGTGTTATTTTGTGAAAAAAATCTGCTTAACGACATTTAAAAAAGATGAGAAATCAAGTACATCTACTAATATAATGTCAGAAGTCTTGAAACCACATCAGAGCGAAAATGTTTTAACTAAGAAGGGAAAAGCAAGCAAGACTGAATAATTGCCTAATATTGATTGTAAGTGTATGCACTGCGAGGTCACCAGTGCATTAACACTCAGTAATGACTGCGATATCCTGGGGTTGTTGCAGAATTCTTTTCTAGTTGTTTATGTCAGGTCTGCTTAGTTTGCCAAAGGCTAGTAAACAGATGAGCATGATTAAGGCTTCCACAAATAGTTTCATTAATAATCATTGCAGGGTGGGTATATAGAGAAGTAAGTTATTGCTGCTTAGCTTTTCTCTGGACTGTCTCTCCAGTCCGTTTCTAACCAATACCATAGGTAGCTCAGTAGTTGTGTAGCTCAACTGATAACATAGGAACATGGAAGTGAACATGCTGGGATCATACCATTGGCAGCCTGACACTTGTAAAGCTCAATGTAACTTATGTAGATTTCACAAGTGTGTGCATAAGGACTCAGAAAAGTCAGCCTCCATCTGGCAAATGCTTAGTAGAGTCCTTAACTTCTGAAATTAGATGTCCTGCCACCTCCTGTAGCACATAGTGAGACCTTCAGAATAAGAATCATTGAGACCATTGGGCTGAGCAGGAAAACAGCAAGTAAGAATACCTCAATGGAAGAACAACAACATAGGTAATCAACTACTAACAACTTACAGGCTGGAAAAATCAATGAGATTTTCTTCTTGTCTATGTCACTTACAGGCTGGATAAAGAACTGATCACCAAAAAATCAGTAGAGTTAAGCTACTGGAGAAACTGACTGCAGATCTTCTGCTTTGTGGTAACTTTCTGATTCAGGACTGAACGCATTGGTTTTGTCCAATAGTAAATTACCTTAAATTATCATGCAGGGAAGAACAGGGCAATTTAAAAATTGCATGAGTGTTTCCATCTGGACATAAATTCCTTTTTTTCCTCAAGCCCCTGTTCAGTATTCTTAGAGGGTAAGAGCATCTCTCCTGTAAACATGTTTTGAGATATTTTAGGTTCTTTCTGCACTGGACCATAAAGATGTCCTCACGTTCAACCTGGAAAACAATTTACATTACTTTTTCTATTTCAATCTGAATCAGAAGTTCATTAGAGGGAAAGAATTTGGGCTGCTGGAAAAAACAAAAAATAAACCCCAAATCAATGATGGGGTAATTACTCACAAGTATAGTTCATTATTCAGCCAGCTGTGTACACAGGACCACACTTCCATTAAAAGCTGTGAAAAAATACTTTTTCTGCTCAACACTCGTGGCTCAAACTATTTTTGACAAATCATAGTGAAATCTGCATCTGTTAGGTCTTACATTTGTGCTCTTAAAAGGAAACTGCAAGTTTTTTGGCACTGTAAAGTCATACCTATGTACTGCATTAAAATGGGTCTGTTTACTTTCTTTGGCTTTGTGATAGAAAAACAAATGTCTTAATCACTATGGGGAAAAGTACTGTTTATTTATAATTGCACCTGTTCTTGCATAATAGGAAATACAGTTTGAGCCATGCTTTCCTGGAATTGTTGTCTGACTGGTACAGTTGTTCACTAAATCTGATACCCTTGTGTTGTCTTTCAAGGGATGTTTTATTTCTTCTACTTTATTTATTTTTTAAATGCCTGGCATGTTCCTCTTTACATTAGTATCCTAGCTATGTTTCCTGAGCTGCTTCTGTAGATGTCTTTCAGGCCTGGACAGTAGCATCCAGTGTCTTCAAATTAGCATTCGTTGATGAAGTTGTCTTAACAGTCAAATGCATGTCATTGTGGGCCAAGTTGGAGGTAAAGAAAACAGTGTTCTACAAATTAAAGGAGCTGCTTGGGAAGATTTTTTGATTCTTTGCCCTCCTTAGAATATTTTGTTTACTTTCAATCTTAAGCTTTGCGATCCAGCCTTATCATTTCTACCACTTGCAAGAATTGTACCCCTGCCCAGCAGCACTTCCTTCCCTCACCCAGAGGGTTTCAGTTTTAAATGTTTTCAGGAAATATTAAAAAGACTTCATGATATATGTTTCACCAATCAAATAAAAGGAATTGAATTTCACATTTAGCTTTTTCCAAAGCCCAGAACCTTTAATGCATTCACCTCTGAACGTGGGAATTGCTCACGTCCAGTCAGACCCTTACTAAATCCCAGTAGTAAGAACAGAGGTTTAAACAAGCTAAATGATTTCTCCTGCTGAAGTGGTAGTGCAAGCATACACTTTCATGTTCCTTAAAAAATCAAGTAAACTTTTAATGACTAAAATGCTCCAAACTTTTAATGACTCTAAATGCTTAAATATATCCATGGGAGAAAATGGCTGGAAAATGAAATTTTTGACCTATGGAAAACTCTTAACATTTGAACTTTTATTCCAAATGCAAGCAAAACTTAATATTGTAAAATTTCTTGTTGGAAGCAAATTTTGGTCAGTAGCTGTTGTTTATTTCAGCCTGAAAATCTGGACCAATAGAAAAAATAATTTTTCTGGAAAATTGAATATTTTTAGATGTGATAAAAAAAAGGAAAAAAAATTCTTTGTGTATTTTTTCTTTTCCTCTCAGATTTTGTAGATGGTTATAAGTTCATGTTGATAAGCATGAAATAATGAACAAATATAAAAAAAAAAACCCAACACAAAAACCCCCAAAATTTTTGAAAGCTAAGCAATGAGTAGAATGAATGTAAAAAACGGAAAATATTTTGCCAATTTTGTTTTTTTTCAGAAAAAAAGTTATTTCTTGAAAGGACCAAGGATGAAATACATCAGTCAGATAAAGTAACATTGTAGAGGTCTGAGACTCAGACCTTACTGAGCTAATTAAATTACTGACTGCTACTGAATGTTACATTTTTGTCACGTGGCATGTTATCGTTAACATCTACAGACAGGCAAATCTGTAGCAGATTGGGAAGTGTTTTATGGAAGAAAATTACCTTGTGTGACACAGCCTGCCTTCTTGAGAGCCTGGGTTGATTACAAGGATTTTCATTAAATAGATTAAAATTAAAAAATTAGATGAAAAAAGATTAAAATAAAAAAATAAATTATTCTAAAAGTTTTTGATTAAAAATGATAAATAAGAATTTCTTTCCAAATATTTTAATTGGGAAATTTTGTAATTAGATGTTTTAAAATAAAAAAGTTATCTTTGAAAGTATGTTCAGATTAGGTTGAAGCTAGATTTGCACATACACCTGCTTTAAGTCCTGATGGAAATGTGGCTGAAATTAAATCACTCGGGGCATGTGTGTGTGTGTGTGCGGGGGGGGAATTTGTTGTGATTGTGGTTGTAAACAAGTCACAATTTGCTAACAAAAAACCAAGGCAACATTACCTAATGACACAGTCATCGAACTGCATCCCAGGAGTGCTGAACTCTATTCTTCACTTGTATGCTGGCCTACTGGGTGAGTTAAGGCAGGTTATGGCAGTATGGCAATTAGTGATCTTTATCTCCTTTGAAAGACAATTTGAGTTCTACTGATGTAAAGACTTATTGTTACTTATTCTTATTTAATGTTATATAGATATTAATCAAGACAGGTATTTTCTTCCAAATGAAAACTGTTCATTTTAGGAACATTCAGTTGTATTCTTCTTGATGAGCTTTTCTGAAAATCTGTTCCTTATATTGTAAAAGAGAGTAATATTTAGCTTTTTGCACATTTATAGGTTTAGGGAGAAATGGTAAATACTAAATAATTAATTTGATCTCCATTAACTGCCTAAGAAGGTGAACGGACTAAGTAATTGATGTTAAACATTGCAGGACCTAAGTTAGCATTTAAAGACTGCATCTGCTGCTAAAATCAACAAAGTATTTGCTTAATGGACTTCAGAACTGTACCACAATTGTTCCTACAGTTCAATGGGAAGCAGGATCCCTGGAGTGTGGTTTCTGTCTGTCCCTACTGATGCTCTTCCAGTGTCCAATTCTGGGGTAAAGGACATGCCAGGCATGAGTCCCAGTAATCAGTTTAGGGGTTGCCCCATATTCTGGGAAAGAGAGACTTTTGTAATGTGGATGCAGCAAGGTTGTAATGCTTCCTGTTGGGACTAGGGACTGGTTTGATTTAGTATTATAGTAAGAGGCAATGATTGCAGACAAAATATGGCCTTCTGTGACTAATTATACATCATATTTTGCTATTTCTGTTGTAGTGTTATCATAGTTCATTCTGCTGAGGGGAAAACACTGAAATAATAATAATTGTGGTAGTAGTAGTAGCAGGGCATGGGTATGTGTGCTTTGTACAATCCATTAAGAGTTTTCCAAGTATAATATCTAGTATTACTTTATGCAGGGCCCATTATATTTTCAGTTACTCAGATGAAGCCAGCTTTTCTTGCTCGGGAAACATATCGGGAAACAGCGGCTCTGACAATAGTGTACAAATAAGTGATCACAATGGCTACTCAAGGACAATGCCACTGTTGCTAGGATGTTGTTAGGACATCACAGATGGGCAGTGTGTGCAGCAGCTTCTTGTGTTGCACAAGGTTTGTCTCAGCAGGCCTGGATTGATGTAATTCCTTCTACTGCTGGTGTTGGTATTGGAACTTCTCAACCAAATCTAATCAACACCTAACACTGCTGCTTACATGGCATAAATGTATCATGGAAATTATGTTTGGATATTTAAGATTCACATATATTTCAAAACCTACTTTTTGGTCACCTTGAACTCTTAAAATCAGGCACTCCCTGCAAATGACTTATTGGAGTATCTGTGTAAGCACAATGCAATGAAATGAAGAGAATAAAAGCACTAAAATCAGATACACTGCCAACTAATATGTCTCAGTAATATTCATGCCATAATTCACGAAACAGATATCCAAGGTTATTTGACTAACGTGATCTGCCTAATCTGCATATGACTCATGACGACAATATCATGCTTATGATCTTGAGAGATTCCCATGGATTTGTTTGCTTCTTGGAAAGAGTTTAGAACACCAAATTGCTCTTATAGACAAAGAAAATAATTATCTTCCTAATAGGGATAATGTTCTTTGCAGTATATTAAATGAAAAAGTAGAGAAAATGTATCCAGTCTTGTCAGGGAGGTATAGCTAAATTATACTGCCTAAATTACGAGTGTTGGAATTCTGTCTAGTTTTGCTTTCCCTGTGTTATACCATTGGGGCTACGTGTTCAACAGGGCAAATGTTCTCTGAAAAGATGTGGTGAATGAGGAGTGTTATTTGAATTTTTTTGTCAAAGCGAAATTTAAGAATTTTGTAATCTGCTGCTAGAGAAACCGTAATCCTATCTAGAGAACATCTCTCTAAAGAATGTTTCTCTAGATAAAGAATATGTCTTAAGAGTATATCTCCTTTAAATGACTGGGAATTTTGCCAAGGTGAACCTTAGACATTTGCTTGTGGTCTCTGGAGAGCTAGCTCCTGCTGGTCTACTGAGCAATGCGTCAGTGGTAGCATGCAGGGAAGGCTGGAACTATTGTGGATTCTCGGTAAAATCAATGTGCCCAGAACACAGTAATCTGTAGACTGGCCTCTCTGCTCTTCAGGCTCAGTGAATGCCTGTCACTTTGTGGGGATGGCTAAAAATTTACTAGGGAGACGCTTGTCCTGGGATTTGGCAAGGGTAGCCAAAATTCACTACTCCCTATCGTCTCAAAAATGCTATTGACTTAGGGAGAGGTCTCCTTTTTTTGGATGGTTTTTTGTTGTTACACTTAACTCCCTAAAAGGGAACCTTTTCTGACCTTCCTCTTGGGTCAGATGCCTGTTTTAAACTTTGATCTAGAATCCAGATTGATTCACAGCAATATCAACCTGTTCAATATTGTAAAGCCAGCTGCTTTTCTTTAAGGGGTCTACTCCAGGACTGAGTAGAGCTGTGAAGTTGTTTGTTGCATTCTTGCAAGCCAAATGTAAGGAATTTCTGAACATCTGATGTTCCTTTTGTAGCTATGAAGATATGTTGAAATTTCTGCCATATGATCCAAATCCCCAAATTATACCTGGACAAAATTTTGCCCAGGAAAAGGCTAAACATTCAGAGAAATAGAAATCCAAATACATTCTGACTCCATCTACTTTCCAGGCTAAATCTGGCATCTCTCATCACAACATAAGAACAAACTAAACCTTGTCAAAGTGTAAGCATACTTTTGATGTAACCGGAGGGAAGAGGATTATGAGAACGATGGCTCAGCTTAGGAGAAATCTTCATGGGTTTATCTCTTTCCAGTATAGGCACAAGTTGTACCTCAGAAATGTTTGTTTGACTTTCTGAAAACAGCAAGAAATTTGCTGTTACCTCAGGCAGGGAATTTCATCTCAGTTTACATAACATTCAGGAGTGCCCTAATGAAGAATACCCTGAATATCTATTGCAGCAATTCCTACATCTTTGAAGTATCATAGCTTAGCTCCATGTAGGATGCAGACTCTTAAAGTGATGAGAAACTGCTGAGGCTAGAAACACACCTAACATCTTAACTGATCTGATTTCTACAAATTACATCATATTTTTCTGAATGAGACATCAAAGAACACAATAACTTTTACATCAGTATTTCCCATAACAGTCTTCCTTGCAAACTGAGAACAGTTCATTGTAATCAGAATATTTTACTTCCCTGTGCTTAAGTTTTTATTTACTGTTGACCAAACTGTGCCTAATTTTCTCCTTTTCTATCCAGTCTTTAATGTGGTACTGTAGCTAGTGAAGTACAGAATTCACTGAGTTTCACCCAGAATATGTGCTGGAAAGTCAAATTATCATGTTAAAAATGTGCCTTAAAGGATAAAATCAAAGCGCTGTAGGATTGAGGATATTCAAAGAGGAATTCAAACAAGAATACATCACTTTTAAATCTCCTGAGTTTGTGTAATACACTTTATATTCCAAAATAGGTGGGGCTAGGTCTCTGGATAGCATCTCTATTACATCAGTGCTGTTGGATTCTCATTGAGAGCCATTGCATGAGGCTCCAGGAGAACAGAAGGATTTGAAGGGCATGCAGCAGCAAACAGAGTCCTTGTGATGCTGACATTAAACATTATATCAAAATACGCCTTCAATTCTTGCATAATCTGAAATTCTCTGATTTCCCTGCCAGCCTAATTTTTGATCTATGGATTTTAAAGTCTCACTTGTAATCTTGGAAAGAAACGAGGAAATCTGGTGGATGATCAGTTTTTTTCATGCTGACCTTATTCTCATAAAAAATAAGGGGAACCAATGAAAAACAGAGCTGTAGGTATAAATGTAATGACAGCTGTGTTTTAACAGCAAAGGCTTCAGGTGTGCTGAATAACAGGCATGATATCAAGAGGCAGTATCTGTTGCAGAAGCTGAAGTTTCAACAACATACCACAGGCTATTCAAAGAGTGCTTACATTACCATTAAAGGCAAGAATATAAGCTTGTATAGTCATTATCAAACACTTATGTTTTCTAACATCTAATTTTTTTTTTCTAAGACCCTAGGAAAGGAAAGTACTAAAGGACTCCGAAGCTTCATAGATTTGCATTGTATGGGATGCGGTTTTTTTGTTTGTTTGGGGCTTTTGCATACACAGATAGCATGCAAGTCTAGACATAATTCTGGGGGAAGCAAACAAGTAGGCAGTTGAAACTGTCATCACTGACAGTCAAAATGGAAACTGGCGGAGTTTTCAGATCACATCCCTGGAATAGATGAAGGGGCTAACTCCTGAAAGAGGGTGTGTTTGAAGAACGAGAGAGAGAAGGAAGGAAAGCCAATGAAAAAATAAAGAATTGTCAATAAGCCAATTAGAAGACTTTGCAGATAACTTTTAAAGGACTCTGTAATGAAAAGCTGAAAGATCTAAGATAGAAGATAAGGATGTTATCGTACTGCAATATACTATAATACCTGGATAAGAATTGTAGGAAGTATACCTTAAAAGCAAAATCACGTTCATCTTCACATTCCAATAGATTTGATAAAGAAAATAAGTTCCAAAATAATACCAAGTATCCTAAAAAAAAATTAATAACCTTCTCTTTAATCTTTAGATAATTAATAGACTTATTCTTTTCAGTGATTAACACTTTGGAATCATATTCTTTCTTTAGCTCAAGAGACAATTACAGTAAAATTACTACAATTATAGTTTACTTAAGATGTATTGACTTTTCTTCTCAGCTTAGCTTAGAATGAAGTCCTTGGAGAAAATCCATTCTTTCTTAGCAGGCAGGCTCTGAAAGACAATCTGTTTCTTCTCCTCTGGGTGTCTAACTAGCTTTTTCATTGCAGTGTGGTTTTCTTCTGCAAAGCAAAGCAGAAGGAAAAAATGCTATTCTGTAGGGGTCTCTGAAGTGAATAACTCTCTTTAGATCCGTTATGACTGTCAAAGCTTTTATGGCAAACACACTAATAGACTTTTCTGTACAACATCACTTGAATAAGTAATCCTTATTAATTACTTAAATTCAAACATGCTGTCTGGCTTTCCTATATATTCCGAATACATGTCACTGCAAAAATTACTAGGAATTCCCAAGGTCTTTTTAACTGTGACTGTGAAAACACCTAATAGGTACAAAAAATTCAGAACTCTGAAGAACCATGGAAAGGACTTGTATTATTGAGTAAAGTTACAGTGTTTGAGAGTATTAGTAACTAGGGGCTGGTGAGACATCAGTCTCACCAGTTCAGTCACTCATGTGACTCAAAAATATCATATAAGATAAATACAGTGAGGAAGAAGATGGAGGACAATTATGTTGTACAAAAGCCAGACAGAAGAGGAAGAGTTGTTAGAGCATGCTAAAGCAGTCAGATTCCTGTCTGCTTGGCACAAGCAGAAGGTGGGAGAAGCCTGATGGTACGATGTAGTGTCATAGAGCTGCCAGTCAGAGTTGCGGATAGATGAAGTGGAGGGTGAAGTGAGGCAAGGGGAGCCAGCTGGGATAGGAAGAGGATAATATGAGTGTTGCAATGAGCCTTAGCTACCAGACGCAGGGTGGGGAAACTGATGTCAAACACAGAAGGTATGCCTGAGAGAGGGATACAGGGAGAAGAGCACTTCTGATAATGTCTGAATTGTGTCCTGTTCAATGCTCCAATTGGATGCCTCTAAGAGAAGACAGGGTGAGGACTTTCCACATTTTCACATTTTATGGGTGATTACAACTTATTTCAAAAGGATACAGAGAACACAGTAATTGAATGTGTTGGTGCTCTCTTTGCACTAATGACTGGAACAGATGGCAGAAGTGCTCTGCTACAGAGAGAGGCGAAAAAGGAAAGAACTGGTAGCTTCTGTGAAACTGCAGACATGTTGTGTTCCTTGCATCTGGTCCTATGCCCATCACATTGCGTTGTGAATATTTTTGCCAAAAATCGGTTCCATTTTGTGAATTGAATTTTCATGTAAATGTGCTGGTTTCAGCAATTGCCAGAAAAGTTGTCTCACATTAAAAATACAATTTCTGGTCAAATCCAGAGAATTATTTGCCTGAGAATAGTCCTTCAGCAATGAGGAAAAGAAAAGCAGTTGCATGTTAGGAGCTGGGCTTGAACTACCAGCCTGAAGTGTGGAAAAAGAAGCTTGACATTTCTTCATTTTAGATGTGAATGTAATCACTTACTCAAGGCTGAGACTTACCTGCTTTCTAACAGTAAACTTCATCAGTCTCAGATTTGCCTAATGCAGCATGGAAACATTTCTTTAATAATTTCCTGCTTTTGTATAATTTTTACAATTAAGCTACATTTCCAGTGAAAATGAATGGGACAAAGGGACATGAGTAACCCACCCCTATCCAAAAGATGAGAGCTAACCTCCTAGTTTCTCTAGCTCCTTTTGAAAGAATTACCTTGCAGTGGTATTCATCCAATAATAATTTAATTCATAACTGATATGACCTGTTCTCACTTTTAGTAAGTAGCAGATAGTTCTAGTTCTAGGATCTCCTGAACTGTTTGGCTTTGCCTGATTTCTATCAGGTTCCAGGTTTCTTTGTAGATTTAGATAAGGGTCAGATAAATATCCATATTTTCATGTGCTAACTCAAACCTCTTGCTGAGGTTTATTCCTTTTCTTTTGTAATTGTACATTGACTTCTACATTTCAAAAAACAAACACAAACCCTCTGAAAATTTCCTTCCTTTTCTGTCATTGTTTAAAGTGACAGGATAGTTGTGATAGGACTCACAAGTACCTGCTGAAAAATCTTTTGCATTCTCATCTGTGCATTAGACTGTTGGGAAAAAATACGTGATGATGCTAAATGAATCTGACTCCAAATGCTCATGGTGCAGATACCAATTTTCATCACTCTTAGATTCCTATGTCCCCATATTTTCCTCTCTGCCTCACTTAGTAGTGTCAAAAACTACAACATTTTTAGAATACCCTGGGAAAGAGAGGCTGCATTTTGAGCAGTTAAAACTGTAAAAAATGTACCTGCAGAGCAAATGTTTCTAACAGGCCTTGGAAGAGTTTGTGAATATGCCAGGGATCTCTGCTGTGTGTTATCAAGCACAAGATGTAACATTTACATCACTTCACCTTTACCCAACCCTTTCACTATACAGTATTTTTTTCTGTCTCTCCAAGTTCTAATCAGTGTTCTTCTGGCTATAACTCTTTGGCCTCTACCCAGAGAATAGGGTTCTCCTTAGGTTTCTGGGGTCTATCCTAAATCACATTTATTAGATGTGATTTTATGTTTCCTTACTGTACAGTTGCCATGCTGTCTTCCAATCACAACCCATTATTTCATGAAGCAAATAAAACTGTCATGAGGATTAAAGGGGGAAAAAATATCACTAATTGATCCATAAATAGACATTGATAAAAACTATTCTGAAGGAATGAGATGCGGTTTACTTTGCAGCATTAAGATTTGGTATCCAGGGAAGCATGAACTAGAAGAACACAAGACAATAAACTTCTGAAGTTTGAGATACTGGGAGCATGCAAGTGAGTCTCCTAACAAGTTAGAAACAGATCTTTATTATATCTATTTCTTCACTACACCCCAGTAACAAAAAACATGGTTCAATGGTCTGATAAGAATTCAAGATATGTGAAGAAATACGAGGTTGGACAGTGCTGCAACTCCTCCCAGCTGTAGCTTTAGATTGCTTTTAATTCTGAAAAGCCATGTCAGAATCATCATTGTGTTACATGTTCTGAGAGACTGCCAGTACTATAATAAATTTTGGATTAAACAGAAAGTTCGACAAAATGTGACAAATGTAGAATCCTAGAAGTGACTTGTCAGTGTTTATAGCTCCGGTCAGAGGCAGACCCAAAAGATTTACAAGATAGTCTCATTTCTTCTCAGTTCCTTATTTGATGAACCAAAGTAAAAAGGGTGATCAACACATTGCTAAATTCTGTGGACAAGTCTAAAATACCTGGGCTCACTGCTGGCTTTTCTAAGAATCAAACTTGCAAAGCTGCTTGGTTGAAATCACATTCTCCAGAAACATCACCATCCTCAAGAGGGTTAGGCATGAGAGTCTTTCACTTTTTGTTTATCAGTGTAAAAAATGAGGAGAATCACAAGCTATACATGAGGGGGGAAAAAAGGAATTCTGAATGCAAAAAAATCCAGCCCTTAACCTCAGAACTTTGTGTCTCATTTGGTGTTTAGTAAAAGACATTTAAGCTTGATTTTAGGTAACTCATTTGGAAATAAGCGTTATATAGCTTGTAAAAAAGGAAACAAACTGCAGTATTAAATTATTGCTTACACTACCACTTCATGTGCTCTAATGCAATGTAAAATACCTCCCTCCTTTCCATCTCTAGACTTTATTTATGCAGCATTGAGAGTAAAAAGTATATTGAAAAGTTAATGAGGTTGAGTACTTAATACATGTTGAAATAGTTTTTCCATGTTGTATCTCAGTGAGCATGGAGGACTTTGAAACTTTCCTTCTATGTTAACAATTAAAAGCCACTCTGTATTCCAACCAGAGATGGTGACTGATTTTAATACCTGTCCTACTTCATGTGGTTATCATAGAGTATTAATACATTGGCTCCATGGACAGACATAAATCCATGGCAGCATCTTCTATATGTTCTTTGCAAAGTGTTATTTCAATCTAGTGTGCAGTTTATATATTTTGGGACTTTGTGATCGAACAAGCCTTCTCTATTGAGGTTTTACACCCTCTTCAAGGAAACAGTCAGAGAGTGAAAATACAGTCTTTGCCCTGAATTCATTCAGGAAAATTCAAGTTAGTCTTTTACATACCGTGAGCATTCACTCTACTTTTACACAGTCCTTGGAAGATGATATTTGAATGAGTTCTAGGATGCTGTGATTTTGCAGCTTCCATTATAGTAATCATATAATTGCTTCCTTTTTTATTTGCCCTGGAAAAACTGTTTGATTAGCACCAGGTCTGTGCTCTAAAGTAAGAACCAAAATCTTAATCTTGTTTGTTCTCAATTTGATGGGAAATGTGGGGGAGAGGGAGAAGGGGAGCGGAGAGAAGTTTCAGGAGGTAAAAGTTTTGTCCTTAAACCTGTCATAGGCCCTTATAAAACAATGTCTTGGGTATACATACTTTTTGCTGATACCTTTACCAGTTTGTCATGATTCCACAGTATATTTGTACTAGCAGGCATGCAAATGAACCTTTTAATTTAATGGAACTAGCCATATGCTTAAAATTAAGCCAAACACTTCAGTTTTTTAAGGCCTAAATGTTCAGGTTGATTCTGGTAAGAGAAGAGAGACCAGAATCAAATCTGTCTCTCCTGCATGATGACATAAATCTGCACAAATCTTTAGGTACGATTATTAAAAGATAACATTAATGATAATAACATCTGCATCTCGCTGTAGCAATCCTTGTTTTCATGTACTTTTGTCTGATGACCAGAACAGGTTTGTACTGAATGACTTTGGAACAAATTCATAACATAGCAAACCTTAAAGTCTGTGAGTGAAAGAAAACAGATTTTTGAGATGCACTCATTCACATATCTTTCCAATAACTTTACTGTAAAAAAAGCACATGAATACATGGGCAAAGTCCTTCATGTCTTAAAAAACACCTGAAGTTGTTGTTAGCTTGTAACATGAACTGAGCTGTTTGCTTTTTTGTTTTGATTGTAGTTTGCCATGTGTTGAAACTTAAAAATAGATAAACTCACACTCTTTTCACTATAAGATTACTGTGTGTGCAAGTGCATTTTTCAGAACCCTTTTCCTTTGTTTTATTTTAAGAATTATGTTCTCTGGCTCTTTTTCCTCTCAGGTCTATCAGAAATATTATGTCCAACCTGTGAGCCATGAAAAGGTTTTGAAAAATTCATTAAAAATTTACTGTGGTTCTTTCAGTTCTATCAGTGGAGGGGACCTGGAGGATAAACTTCAAAGAAAAATTTATTTTAACTTTTTAGACTGATTTAAAAATTCAGTTAATCTCATAAATATTTAAAAATAAGAAAAACAGAAAATTAAAGATCAAAATGTTTCAAAATCTTTGGAGAAACATCTGACTTCTACATCATTGAACAGATAAATGACTGCAGTTTATCTCTGTTATGAATTATACACAAAGATGCCTTCAGTTTGTCACAGAATAATATTAAGCCTTTGAATAACAGCTTTACAACAATAGGATTTATTTTGTCACTGGTTTGGATTTAATATAAAGTTTCTATGTTTATCATTAGCTAATGCACACTTTCTGTACATACTAATGAAAATGTCTTGGGTTACTTGCTAAAAAACTATTTATGTGTGTCCCAATCCTGTACATTAGAGTGAGTGTGAGTTATCTACTGAATCAGTAAAAATAATGGAAAGGACTGAAATGTGGAAGGTGCTTCAGTATCATCTGTTGCACTAAGTCTTTCACTGAAGTGTAGGTTTTATAAATTTTGTAATCATAATAAATCTATAAAACCTTTTTTTTTAAAATTTCAAACATATTTTGACACTCTAAGGACAGATAGAAATGACTAACTGAAAACAAATGAGTCATAGCATGCATTTTTTTTTCCTAGGAGGAAAATAGAAGCATTTATTTTCCTTCTTAGAGTCTGAAAGAAGACAAGATCTCAAAAATGACTTTCCATGCTGCTGTGAATAGCATATAAAACAAATTACTTGGATATCAGTATGGAAAGGTGGTGATTAGGTTTTCATTCTTTGACTGTCCTGATGGGCAAATTCAAAAGAAAGGTGCCCTATGCACTGCCCTATAGAATACATTCAGATTTTCATGTGTTTTAGTATACTACTAAAGATATGTTGGTTTATATTATCCCAATTCTTTTAAAAGTTTATTTGCCTAATTTAAAATGTGGGGACAAATTTGTAAGGTTCTTTTTGCTTATATTCAAACAATTATGGAGAAAACCTTTGTTTCTATAGCACGTTTCATTTTCAGAGATCAAATTATTAAGAAATTAAAATTAATTTAACCTCAGATCACACTTTAATAAATACAGAGAAATGGAGAAACAAAAGATGAGATTTTTAGAAATTAGGTAATATTTTCCATCATTAACACGTGGCATATTTACAGTCAATTTAGGTTGTGTGTTGATCTAGGAACCTGATTATTCTCTCAGTTTGGTTACATGGTAGTTAACACTGGTGCTGGGTAATGTTATGAGAAGGGAATCCATTGAGACTACGTGTGAAGAAGCTGCATGTGGTTTCAGGAAACTGAGCTTCAAATTTTGGAGACTGTTATAATATCTATAATATTTAGGGAAGTGTTCCAAAATGTTTACACCATTCTTACGCTCTTTCTTGCATTTCCACGTCTGCCAGTGTCAGACTGGGCTATGTGGCAAAGATGGAAAAGAAAGTTCTCACGTTTTAACTCCTTTCAGTCAAATCTTAACTCTAATGTTGTTCTTCAGTCAAATTTTATATGTGTAATAAAGTGATGATACAGAACTATTGCTTTGCACTGGTTGCAGTCTGAAATGTACCTTTCCAATTAGAATGATCCTTCCTGAATTTAGATTGGTTTTGCCTCTGCACGAGAAAAAGAAGTGTTACAAGGTCTAAAATTTTTACCCATCCAAAAAAGGCAAACTCTCGCAGCACCTCTTATTCAGTAATATTTTTCACCAGTATCATATCTGTAAAAGATGGTTGGCCATTAGCTCAATTGTTTATGGCAGTTTCAAATACAGTTCACAGCAAACACCTATCACAGAATCACAGAATGGTAGGAGTTGGAAGGGACTTTTGGAGATCATCTAGTCCACCCCCCTGCCAGAGCAGGTTAACCTACAGCAGGTTGCATGGGATCATGTTCAGGTGGGTTTTGAATCTCTCCAGAGAAGGAGACTCCACCACCTCTCTGGGCAGCCTGTTCCAGTGCTCTGTCACCCTCAAAGTAAAGAAGATTTTCCTCATGTTCACATGGAACTTCGTGTTCCAGTTTGTGCCCATTGCCCCTTGTCCTGTTGCTGGGCACCACTGAAAAGAGTCTGGCCCCATCCTCTTGACAGCCATCCTTTAGGTATTTATAAACATTGATGAGATCCCCTCTCAGTCTTCTCCTGACTGAACAGACACAGGTCTCTCAGCCTTTCCTCATAAGAGAGGTGCTCCAGTCCCTTCATCATCTTTGTAGCCCTCCACTGGACTCTCTCCAGTAGTTCCTTGTCTGTCTTGAAGAACTGGACACAATACTTCAGATGCAGCCTTGGCAGGGCAGAGCAGAGGGGGAGGATGACCTCCCTTGACCTGCTGGCCACATTCTTTTTCATGCACCCCAGGAGACCATAGGCCTCCTTGGTCACAAGGGCACGTTGCTGGCTCGTGGTCAATTTGTTGTCCACCAGGACGCCCTGCTACTTCTCCACAGAGATCCTTTCCAGCAAGCCAACCCTTACCCTGTACTAATGCATGGGGTTATTCCTCCCTAGGAACAGGACCCTACACTTGCCTTTGTTGAACTTCATTAGGTTCCTCTCTGCTCAACTCTCCAGCCTGTCCAGGTCTCGCTGAAAGGTGGCACAGCCTTCTGGTGTGTCAGCCACTGCTCCCAGTTTTGTATCATCAGCAGACTTTCTGAGGGTACACTCTGTCCCCTCATCCAGGTCATTGATGAATCTATTGAACAAGACTGGACACAGTACTGACCCCTAGGGAACACCACTAGTTACAGACCTCCGACTAAACTCTGCGCCGCTTATCACAACCCTCTGAGATCTGCCATTCAGCCAGTTCTCAATCCACTTCTCTGTCCACTCATCTAACCCACAGTTCCTGAGCTTACCTATCAAGATGATATGGAAGACAGTTTCAAAAGCCTTGCTGAAGTTGGGGCTGACAATGTCCACTGTTATCCAGCCAGCCAGCCAGCCAGCCAGCCAGCCAGTCATGCCATCATAGAAGGCTGTCTGATTGGTCAAACGTGATTCCCCCTTAGTGAATCCATGTTGATCACTCCCAATAACCTTCTTTTCCTCCACATGCTTAGACATGACATCCAGGATGAGCAGTTCCATCACCTGTCCAGGGATGCAGGTAAGGCTGACTGGCTTGTAGTTTCCTGGGTCTTCCTTCTTGCCTTTTTGAAAATGGGAATGAAAGTGGCTTTCCCCCAGTCCTCAGGGACCTCTCCTGTTTTCCATGACCTTTCAAAGATGTTGGAGAGTGACTTAGCAATAACATCTGTCAGCTCACTCAGCATTTGTGGGTGCATCTTATCAAGGCCCGTGGATTTGTGAGTGTCAAGTTTGCCTAAATGATCTCTAACTCAATATTTCTCAATCAAGGGAAAGTCTTGCGTTCTCCAGATTTTTCTCTTACCTCCAGGGTCTGGGATTCCTGGGGGTAGGGTTTAACAGTAAAGACTAAAGTAAGCATTCAGTAACTCCACCTTCTCTGTATCCTGGGTCACCAGGGTACCCACCTCATTCAGCAGTGGGCATACTATTTTTCTTAGTCTTCCTTTTGCTACTGTCCTACTTGAAGAAATCTGTCTTGTTGTCCTTAACATCCCTTGCCAGATTTAATTCCAAGTGGGCCCTAAGCTTCCTTGTTGCATCTCTGCATACTCTGACAATGTTCCTATATTCCTTCCAAGTGGCCGGTCTCTTTTTCCACATTCTGTAAACTTTCATCTTCCGTTTGAGTTTTTCCAGAAATTCCTGGTTCATCCATGCAGGTCTCCTGCTTTCTTTGCTTGATTTTTTATTCATAGAGATGCACCAATCTTGAGCTTCGAGGAAGTGGTGCTAGTGAAAAAACTCTTCACACTCACTTCAAACTCACACTCACCTAGTGGAAAAAGCCTTCACTTTGATGATTTTCAAAAAGTAGGCTGGGCAAAAAAATTGCGATTTATTCTAAACACAGAACTTCATCAGTTCTGTAAAGTTTTCCATCAATTCCCCACATTTGTCTTTGGAGTTGTTTCTGATATCAGAGTACTGAAGTCACGTTAAAAAAGTATGCTTTAAATTAAAAGGATGTACAGAAATGAGGTTATGACAATATCTCTGCTCCTTTTCTGTATCTCCTGTAACTTTATTCTATGTCTATCACTAGTGAGTAGGAAAAGTTGTCCTATGGCTGTATGCTTAGATTTATAGCCAAAATATGAATTTATTAGAAGCCACTGGCAGCTTTGTTTTATGCCCTATAATAAGAATTCTTTCAAGGGCACTGATTAACAGAAACACACAAAATTCACAGCTCTGTTGATTTCTTCTGTTTGAAGTCACTAAGCTAAGAAATTTTACACTCTCATTGCCAGAGGATGAACTATATGAAGTGTCAATGTCCCTTTAATGGCTGGCTCTGTTTACAACTTATGAGGCAACAACAGAGACTTGGTAATTTTCAAGTGCAGGGGAGGAAGGATGCAGGGAGAGAGGTGAGTTGTCCTACTTAATCAGTGTTAGACTTGAACTATATAAGATATTAATATCTCACCTTCCTCCAAATCCCAGAGCAGAACTAAAAAGCAAATTGACTCAAATTATTCAGCATGCTAGAATAATCAATGCTGTGAGACATTAAAAATAAAGCCCTTCACTTTTGCCTTGTGCATTTTTATGTGTGAAAATATATATATGTGTGCACACACGCATCAGTAAATGTTCCCTGCTGCCTTTGTCTTTTGATTTTAGGTAACACAAGAACATTATAGAGATTCAGTAAACAGCTCATAGTGATTAATTTCCTGGAGGGATGAAGTCACTGAATTTCCTAGTCTTAGGCTCTGGTATTGGTTCTGGTCATTAATTACTGACTTAAGGTATGAAGTGGGAACTGCTCCTCTGCCAACATAATGATAAAAAACAAGTGTAAAAGCATGAAGGGTATGTGCATTTCACAAAAATCTCAAATTCTTTAAAAGAAGGAAAATAATAAGGAGAATGGATGTCTTGATGCACTGTGGAAAGAGTGCAGGAAGAGAGGAAAAGGCTGGAAAGGCAGTAAAAGCACCTGATTGCTCTCTGAAGTGGTTTTAAAGCTTGTACTAATCAACAACACTGTATAGCAGCCTGGCATTGCATGTTGCAACTAAGTGCTAAGATTACATTTCTGTCTAGGAGAACTCTCTTGATGTAAAGATCCATATCATGCTTGAGAATAAGCATCTACTTGATCCTACCTGCACATTCAGAATTTACTCTGGAGATCCTGGAATGTATTTGAAATGTTTTAAATTACAATAATTTTGTATTTATGTATTTTAGAAGATAATATATTTTCCTGTATTATTTGAGGCTTATACTCTCAGAATACAAAATTCATCACTGTAAATAGTAGAAAGAATCCACAAGCTCTCTTTGTGTACATTTTAGTAAAATGAGGACTTCAGAATTTGATAGTTTTTTATAATTTTTTTCTTGCAAGTTTCCCAGCATAACACAAGTAAATTATTTGTACAGTCCAATGGAGATAGTCCAACAGTCTGACCAATATGACTCCTGCATCAGATGTGTCTGAATAGTTCAGTTATTTCTTCCAAGCCAGGTCAAATGACTGGCAAAAATGTTGTGGTGATATCCCTGTTTCTCGGAACAGGATACAAGTCAGAGGGGCTGTTGTTGTACAAAGCAGCAAGGGATCAGCTGCACACCAGTTTCTTTTTCGACAAGACAGTGGGATCAGATTTCCCCTTGCTGGGGTCTCCTAGTAGTATGCAGGCTGGTTTTGTGGCTGTTGTCTTCTGAAAAATGTTGGATGAAGGTCTTTGTGAAGAAGGTTAATCACTCCTTTTAATTATATCATATAGTCAGGAAAAGGCACGTAACTTCTCATTTGCTAGCAAGCAACACACTTCTGTTGAAATCAGAACTACAGAACCAAAACCACCAGTATGGTAAATTGGCTTCCACTCAAGGGAAGGTGACTGATTCAAATTTACCAGAGCTTTCAGCTGATTTTGTGACCTTGTGAGCTGTCATTTATATACATTATTACCATTGTAATTACTCTGGGCTCCCACATCCAAGCTTAATTTGATATGTTGTTCACTAAACAATCTTCTGATGGAAGACTCCATGATAACTGTGTGGGTGTCCCTTTTTCTTTGGATGACTGCAGATATAGGTTGAGCTGTCACTTCACCTATACTTTAGTTTAATTGACATTTTAATGTTAAAATATATTCTTTTGTGCTGCTTCTAATGTTACCAAAAAGTACCCATTTGAATTAAAATTTCCCACGGATGGCATTTGGTGCACAAAGATTTTACCCTGAAATGCTTCATTTTGCATGGTTCTTTGTTGACATGAGGGAGTGTAAAGGGGATGAAGGAATACATTTGTTTTTTAGCTATTCAAAAATAAGAAAAATTACAATAATTTCAGTGAGAAGGTAGGCAACACACATGCTTTCCGGTAAGGATAATCTTACTCAAGGATTGTCAGTCACGAGCTTTATGTTTGCCTGTCCTTGTCCTGAAAAATTAAGTATGGTCAGTAAAGATTTATTTGCAGCCATATCCTGTCCTCTGCAGCTGAGGTCTACATCCAGCCTGCAAACCCTACACATGGTATATATATTAAAAAAAAAGTATGTACAATCAATCTCTTCTCTAGGCTGAACAACCCCAACTCTCCGTCAAGCTGTTTTATAAAGCTGTAAGAAAGTTGACTGCACACACACAAAACTGCATACATAAAATCACACCATATTTGCACGTACAAACAGGGAGCTAAACAAGCAGTTGTAAATTATTTTGATGCTCTGAAGAAATATAAACAATGTGCTGACAAAAAAACACCAGACCCAAGTAGCTCAGCTGCAAAAATTATTGAAAAATATTTCCTCTGGGTCTTGTAAGAAAATCACCAATAATTTTTAAAAGGCCATTAACTTTAAATTGCTTTCTCCTTCAGGCAAGGATTTTGTCCTTTTCCTTTTTCATTATTATTAATTAAAACTAGCGATGTCTCTGGAGAAAAATATAGATACATAAACTATTAAAAAATATCATTTCCTTGGACAGCTTAATATAAAAACACTACTAGGTTTATTCATCTTGAGTAACATTTATAGATATGAGGAATGTCATTGTTTAGAAATAAATATATTTTTTTTAGCTTTGAAAATATAATATTTCCTATCATAAGACCCAGAGAAGATGCGCATGTGACCAAGTGGGAGAAGGTTGTTTTTTCTTTACCTAAATTTGAAATTGGGCTAGACAAATTCAAGCTTTGGTCTGCTGGCAGTGTTACTGTAGAGCCGCTCCTCTACAGTAAGGAGTACAAAAGAAAGGCAGTATATGTTAATTTGTGTTCAGTGATATGTTAATATGGTTATATGCATGGAGCTGAAATCTGCCAGAATGAACATTTGTACTCTGAAGTCAACCATGGAGTCATGGACTTGAGGTGCAGGTCAGACTAAATGCATCATTATTTTTGCTATGACATGTTTAAGTGTTTTAAGTTATGATATTTAATAGGTATTGTACATAAAAATATTTGCTGTATATTTGTTATTGTTTTTGCAATTTGGTAAATGTTAGATATATATTTTGGCTGGAAAAAAATGTATCAGTGGTATTTATAATAGGTGAAGAGGAAGAGAATTCATGTTGGTTAACTGCAGGCCTCTAGTTTGCTTGTCTGACAGAGGAATTTAAAACCTGCAGAAAATCCAAGGTGTATTGCAGTGCACTAAAGGAAAAGGCTGATAGTATACGTATTCTCTACAAGATTTTTTCCTGTTCTTTTACTTCACATGAGGCTTCTGAGCAGCAGTCACTATTGGTTTCTTCATAGTATTCTCTGGTCATTTGCAACAAGGTCAGATTTTATCAGGCTTTATCAGCCTGTACAGAAATTTGCTGCTTTGGAAGTGTGTTTTGGGAATTAAGTAGATACAGACAGACAGGCTGGTGTTTCTCATATTACTGTGTTCTCAAAGAATCCTCTTGCCTTCCCTCTGAGCCCAGGGAATGAGATTATGCTGTTCACTTACACTGAGTAACACAGTAGTGCTTAAGGGTCACTTGGGATCTGTATAGGTCCCATTCAACATGTGGGAGGCTATCAGAATATCTCTCTGTATTTACTGCAAACAGTAGACACAAAACACGACACTCTTTAAATGCCATGTGGAAGATTATCAATTCACTGTTTTTTCTTTTTCATTAATTCTACTTACACTTTACATGAGATTGTGGATTTGATGCAGCATTAGTGAAGCAGCATCAGTTTTTATGCTTGGTTTATTGAACATGATCAGTTTTTCATAGTCCCAAATAGTATTTCAAATACTACTGAGAAACATAACTTACATTCTGGCACACTATTTATTCTTAGTGGCGCATTGACTCCCCAGTTC
This sequence comes from Chionis minor, assembly GCA_013398295.1. NCBI lineage: Eukaryota > Metazoa > Chordata > Aves > Charadriiformes > Chionidae > Chionis > Chionis minor. The sequence continues at coordinate 1,185,317 of VZSF01003743.1, read as the reverse complement.
AGTTATTCACCTGTCTCTTATGCACATATGGGAATAAATTCACAGCGTAATCAGACTTTGAAAGCTTATTCCTATTGTACCTCAATACTTCGAGCTTATCACATTCCAAATTGTGCTTTTTGAATTGGATGGTGTATTTCATAGAGATACAGTTTTTATATGACTTTCCCTTTTTTCTAATACAACAGTTTTCTGTCTGTGTTCTGTAGATACCTCTAGACAAGAGGTATGTAAAAGGTTACTAAGGAATAGTTTATTGTTAGTAGGTTTACATTTGCCACACAGGGATCCAGAGGTCTGCTGAGAACTTTTCTTGGACTCTTAAACAGAAAAACGCTAAAACCTCTCTAATCATTTTATATCAAGAAAAGGCTATTTACACTTACTAGTGTGAAAGTATCCTTTTTTTTGGTAATTTATCTCTATTTTTAAGTCAGAGAGAGAGAAATTAATTTCAACAAATAGAGGTAAAAATACCTGAACATTTTATTTATTTAGCAGTGAGAAATATGCATTGAAGGATGCAATTTCAATCATACAGATAATAATAATGAACTGGAGAAAATAGGCATAGAAAACATGTTTTCTTTTGCTTAGACTAGAAAATAATTTTTTCTTTTATTCATTGTAGTTTTGATGATTTTCTTAAAATTTCTATAAATGTTAATTTGAAATAAATTTCAGTGCAAACATTTTAAAAAGATTCAATTAGAAACTGTTTAGTTAGCAAATTAGTGAATCTGAGAAGATTTTGTAAACCTCTTTGGTTGGCCAGTTTTTTATTTGGATAAACAATTTATCCTCCATTTATATGCTCCTGTTGCTTCTGTGAAACTCAGTTCAGAAAGTGAAGGCCAGTGGCAGAATAATTATAAAGATCATTACATTGGGATGCCATATGTTGTCATATGACATCAAGCTGTTTCACATCTGTACAGTTCTTTTGCCTTCAAATCCGTTCTAAATTTATTCTAGGCATCTGGCATACTGTGTAGAAATCACAGCCAAATATGCTACCATTCAGCTTACATGCAAGCCAAGAACCATGGCCAGATTTTCATGTCTCATTCAACATTTGCCCTTGGTAGGATGATTGCTGTTACTGGAAATAGCTGAACTATGTGCTGTTGCAGACAGTGATAAAATTATTCTGTTTTATACGAGGAAAAATGTTTGACACACTTGTAAGCATTAGATATGGTTTACAGAAACTTCATATTTTTGTAATCTCAATGCAGTTTAGCTTTCACTGGTATAAATTATCACTTCATTGACCTTCTATTCCATCTTTACCCTCTGTAAGGCCGTAGATAATTTTCTACTGATGAATATTTTTCTAGGGTGTTTTTTCTTGCTTTGCTATCTATCCTTTGCCCTGGATAAGTACGGACCACTGTATAAATAACACTACTGATATCACTCCAGTAACAATTTTTGTCCTAGATTAAACCCCAAATTTCTGATTATAAGAAACAGATGAGAACCTGTAAGACTGCAGGGTAAACCCTTTTACTGTGAAAAATAAGACGCAAAGTTGGGCTTGATAGGCTAATTCCTTACTTTTCATGGCATGTGAGGAATGTCTCCATGATTTGTCAAATACATATGGGGGGATTTGGAAGAAGGCCATCTGCCCTGTAGTATAACACAAATAAAGACGGCTGTTGCACTCAACAGCACACGCGACTAAAAGAATTTGACCCCCCTGAGATCCACTTGGAAATGTTATTGCAAGAAGATAGGATTTCTTTGCTGATATTGTTCGTTGCAGAGAAAATGCAATGAGAGGACGATCAAAAGTGAGACCAAGATAAGATAACTCTAGGTTCCTTATATGCGTGTGCTGCGTTTTGCAAAAATATTCACTGTACTTGTTTATGGAATGATTCAGACCCATTACATGTAACAATGCATTGTGGATGTAGGGAGGCCACCAAGGAGGTGCCACCAGGTCTCTTCCACCATGACTTTGTTCCACTCAATTCTTCCTTTAGGCCCGTAGTATCGTTGCTGCTTTCTTCTGTAATTCACTCAACGTGCTTATGCTGCCTGCCTGCCTGCCTGCCTGCCTGCCTGCCTGCCTTCCTTCCTTCCTTCCTCCCT
>VZSF01003743.1:1019253-1183186 GCA_013398295.1 Chionis minor | reverse complement strand
TCCTTCCTTCCTTCCTTCCTTCCTCCCTCTCCTTCCTTTCCTTCCTTTCCTTCCTTTTCTTCCTTCCTTTTTCTGTCATTCTATGAAGTGTATTAGAAGGGTGTAGAATTTTAATTTTGCTCACATCTTTAACATACCAGATCCACTAAAAAGATGACAGCCCTGCTTCAGTCAGTTGTGTGTATTGGGATGGTGTCTGAGTTATCGGTCCTGGAAAGGAGGTTGAGGCCAAGCTTCATGTTACAAGGGAGTTTGTACTCTGATATGCATGAGGCACCGAACCTTTGGAAGGAGCCCACTTTCCCCTTCCACACAACCCAGAACTTGCCATCCAGCACCAAAATACCATATTCTAGAAACCCATCACCTTGGAGAAGATGGTTGCCATATCTGTAGCCTTGCTATTATGGGCTCTTACTGGTCAGTAGGCAACTATTATGGGCTCTTACTGGTCAGTAGGCAACAAGTTAAGGGTTGGCAAGTCTACAGCAGATTATGTTGGAGGTCACTTAAACCATTGAACAGACCGTACAGTGAGAAGTCATATTCACCAACAGTGTTGATGATGCCTCAGGGGCCAGGAACTGCCACAATAAAGATCCTGATTCTCTCTTACTATCCTTGTTTCCACAGCATTTGCAAAACAGTCCTGCTCTTTCATAGCTCTCTGGGTTTTGCTTGTCTCTTAAGTCCCCTGTCTGTATTACACACCACCAATCTACTTCTAGCAGGTACCCACAACCCCTCCTCCTTCCCCAAATCACTGCACTTTAAAACTCCCACTGTCTGATTTTAGTAGTTTTCCACAGCTCCTATTCTGTCTCTCTATATACCTACTATGCCCCTCAATGACATCTCTTTATTTTCTCCCTCCAGAATTTAGGGAGATTTTTTTTTTATAAAATACTTTCCCTTGTCACACAAACTCACAAAATGAAAACTCTCACCATCCATACTTCTACAGGTGCCACCCTGACACAGACTCTTATCTTACCAGCCAATAGTCTTGGTGACTTCTTTTAAAAAAGCAATAATACAAATCTGAACTATGTGCAAGCTATATTTATATTACTATTATATTTAAATATATGAAAAAAACTTTGAGAAGGACTGGGTATGTATCCTCCAGGTTCTTGTACCTGGCAAGAGCAAACCAGTGATCAATTAGATGTCTGCTCGGCAACAGATAGTTGCTTCTTCCAGGCTAGATGCTGGAAGGCTGCTGAGATGCTCATGAAGAGGGGCTTATCTCAGCAGCTCAGCACCAATCTTCAGATTTGAAAATGTTTCAGCTGGACAAGGAAAGGGGGAGGCAGAACTGTAGCCTTAGTGTGCCTCTGACTTTGTGAGAGGTATGGTGGAAACCTGCTCCAATTTTGCTGAACTAATGAATTTGTCAGTTTTGTGCTCTGAGTAAGGCAGCTTTAACTTTTAAATTTACCCCTGTATATGGTAGTGGCTGTGTGGTAGTCTCCAACCACAAGCTCAGCATAGCTAGTGGAGATGATTCAGACAGTCAGATCCCTTTCTCATCTTCCCCAGCTTGTTTTGGGTGACAGTAAACATACCTCTTTACTGGGTGAGACACTTTGGTCCTGACTGTCTGAATGAGGTTGTTTTGAAAAATTAGAAATCTCAGAGATGGGACATTTTTTAAGATCATGATGCCATGCCTTCTACATTTCTGAGGAGCTGACATGAGAGTGCAGGTGTGACCCTAGTGGCATAATGCCCAGGGACTATGCCAGAGAAGTATGCCAAAATGGCATGGTTTCATCCCTGCTGCTTTTTTTGAAAAAATTACCTGAGAAATGCCATCTGGAATTTCTCTGGGAAAGCGTAGTTGTGAATCATAAGCATGCCAAAGGCTGTTCCAAAAATTTAATCATATGACCTTTCAGCATCTTGAGCGCATGCCCTGGTCATGTTCAATTTACCAGTACAGATCCAGCTTCTCCTTGACAAATGTTAGTCTTGTTATTTTTTCTGAGGTTAGGTTTCAGCAGTGTTATGCAAGTTTTACCTGGGAGAATGCTGCTACTCTATGTAGCGTAGGAAAATGCTACACGAAGTAACTCAATTGCTCAAGGGGTTTGCTACTGCAAGTTACACTAGATTCTTCACTGATGGCCTTAACACAGAGGGTAGCGATGGGACAGGTACAAAATTACTCCCTTTGCTAAGGAAAAAGAAGGGTGGGTGAAAATAGAAGATTGGAAAAGCAAGGATGGTGACTGTCTATTCTCCAATTTTCTTAGGATTAGATGGGTACTGTCGGTCTACGACAGCCTTAGACGCTGTATAGCAGCACTGCTTCTAGTTAAGAAGGTTGAAAAGAAGATTGCCTCCTCATTGTAGATAGTTTCATATCCATCCAGTCTGTCAGAGTGAGTACACAATAAATGGTTGCCAATAAACTTTCTTCTTTATTTAATGATGGTAAAATTTCAGTTGTGCTTTGCATGTAAATAGAAAGATATGATGCCATTTCTGCCTCTTCCATTGTTAGTTCTGATTGTCTGGATTGATAGTATCTCTGTTTCTTTATGAGGCTTGTGGAAATGAATTGTCAGAGAGTTCTTCAGTCCCTTCCCAGGGTTTCCCAGTTGGTCAGCTTCAAGTCTTAAATGCGTTTTACGTGTCCATTTGTTAGACCTCAGACAAAATCAATTAAAGCAATTGCAAAGCATTTTCCATTTTCATTTTAGAAATAAAGTTCGTGCCCTTCAAGGCTTGGGGGAATAAGACATGTATAAAAACATACCAAAGCGAACATCAAAGCATACCAAAGGGTGAACAAGTGGAGTGCCTAGAAGGCATTGTTTCAGACAAAAGGATACATTACTCAGACCATAAATGGCTGAATCGACTGAAAGCGTGCTAAGCTCTGTGGGCTATTTAGTTTCCTATTAAGTGATCTCATGACGGGCCAAAATAAGACAAATTACTTCTGATAGACCTCTAGTCACAGTGCTGTAGCTAATCTTGTGATAAGTTTAATGTCGCTACAAGTGCATTTCACTACTCCAGATAATGTGATTCACTAACTTATATATTAGAAAGTATAGGTTAGGTGTGCGTGTTCGCTCTGGTCAGCCTCTGGATAAGCACTTTGAGAGATTCCAATTTCACTCATTGACTGAATGTTGGGGAGGTCATTAAAAAACGTGGGCTGTGTGAAAGTAGCAGAGAGTTTTTAATATAACCTGATTAATATCAAACCTTGAGAGAGAGAGAGAGAGGAGTGTTTATCATGTCCAAAATGCTTCCAGCCACAAAATGTGGAAGGAAGATGTAGGCCTTGGGAATAAGTAGCTACCACCTGTCTCTATAGACAGGCTGCTGGCAAGGTCACCTTGGCTGATGAAATGGACTGTTCAGTCATCCTTGTGATGGAGTCAGGTAATATCGCTACATATTAATAGGTTACATTTTTATCAAGTAGAGAGCCATTTAAAGGTTGCTTTGGGTCTGAATTTCTGATATAAAAATAAACAGAAAGTAGCGGCAATTGGCTTATTTTGTAGTTAAGAAGTGTGTCATATTTATGGAAAATTTGGTATTAGCTTATGAAAATTATTTTTTTATGTTGTGCACTCAAATTTGACAGCCTGTTTCTCTGAAGGGGCTGTTTTTATTTTGGTTTGGGTTTAGACTATCAGAAGTTTGATACCATGTCATACTGATTACATAGTATATCAAAGTTTATCAGTGGCTTAGTTGAGTCTGTAAATAGTTATGATGGAAGATGGGTGGCAGATTTTTAGTTCTTTATCCATTCATTCATTTGAATATCTTTCTAGTATATGCCAAATGAATTGCATATTACTGGCTTGATAAAAAATTTATGTTAAGTTCTCTTGAAATATCTAGCATAGAGTAGAATCTCTAGTAAGAATTGGCTTATTTTATTTAAAAGTGATAAATTATCTATAAATAATAATACCAATATTTGTTGGTTTTATTTTCTGTTCTTTTTCTCTTAGAAGAGCTATGCTATGTAATTCAGATGCCTCAGATGATATATCAATTTTATCTGAGAATGCAACCATTCCTGTCTTTATCACTGTGCTTTTAGAATCTACAGAGCCAAAGAACATCAAGTGAGACATATCCCTTATTTGTAGTGTAGCTTTTAGGATGTTTGTACTAAGAAAACTGCAATTTCAAAATATTGATGTCACTGAAAAGATGATTTGGTCAATTTTTCTCAAATCATTACCGTACCATAATGTTATCCAAATGCTCGGGGCTGCAATGCTTCGAATGTCCTGCTTCCAGACACACTGAACTCCAAGTAAAATTAGTGTATGTCACCACTGAGCTTTGTGAACTTATGGCCCGAGTGTCAGCAGAAGGACAGAGGTCTTAAGTGAGGCCTGCTGAAAGTGACAATCTCAGCTCTAGGCTCTGAAAATGAGCAATGGAGTGCATGGGTGACAGCGCTTCCGCTCTACAAACGTGTGTGAGCTTTCAGATATTCTTGGTCTGTGTTGTGCTTAGCCTTAGATTTTTTTGACAGGAAAGATCAGAGAAAGTGGCTATAGTTCAGTTGTTAGGACTTGGCCTACTGAAGGAAATGTCTCCTGACATTCCTTATGGAAAAACATAGTGGATACAAACAGGGGTTACACAGAGAGTACCATTATGGAAGAGTATAAAATATAAGGCACTCCCCTAGTATACAGGAAGATGAGGTTTAAGTTTGTCATCTCTGTCAGTGATCTGGCAATTAAGCTGGTATTTTAGTCATGGTCTCACTTGTTCTCTGGCTTTACCCAGGAATTTCTCCTTGACAAAAATGGTATAAGCACTCCTGTGAAAAATGGTAAGATTTTTAAACCGCTCTCACAAAAAGGGATGTTCTGTCAGCCTGCATACACAGCTGGTGCCCTCATTCACTCATTATGTGCCTTTCATAGTTAAACCCAGTAATAACAAGCTACCAGAATTAGTGTCAAGTATCATGCCATTAGAGATTTTTGACTACTAGTAGTAGTGATGAGCTATAATCCTCTAAATAATGGTAGCTGATACCAGGCATTTTCATGATTGCTGACTACAGCTTTACAGGGAGGATGTCACGATGTGCTGTCACTGCTGTTATGTGTTGACTGAAACCCATATGTTGTGATAAACTTGAGTTCTGGGATGCTTACCGATATAAGCACTATATACGTCAGATTTACCCTGTTTTTCTCTGCCCTATGTGAGGTCCTGGGCTGCTGCATACCACAGTACATATTCTGAAGCAAAAGTTTGCTGAACTATTTTGTTCCTTAGCATAAACAGCTGTACATAGTTCTACATCTTTGCTATCCTGTCAAAGCAAAGGCATTCCTGAATACCATGTTCTCCACGTTGTGCTTCATGGCAAAATGGTTTCAAAAATATTTAGAGATCATTTTCTTTCTCTGATAGTGATATTGTATGTATGCCAGCAAAAGATCAGAGGGAGAGTGGAGGACTATTCTTTAAATAGTGATTAAAAGATTTTTCAATAATTCTTAAAATTGTTTCAAAAACCACTTAGTAAATTCCTTTTTCTAAACCTGTGACTGACCTCCAAGGTGCATATACAAAGAAATGATGGTCTGATTGACCTACACATATTATGCTGTTGTACTTAAAAATGGTATCTGGTAAAAAAGCAAATACTTACTGAATACTGATATCTGGCATTATTTCTGTACCTCTAATAAAACAGAGCCGGAGATCATTCCCTGCTGCACACAACATTTCTGTTTCTTCCAGGCCTTAGTAGCCCAAGACAAATTTATAAGTGTGGGCATTTGGGTGGAGGAAATCATTTTAAAGTGTCAATAACATGAACGAATGCTCGGATTATATGAAACTCAGAACATGTGTTGTATGCCATGGGATGTGACATGCAGGCATATGGGGATGTTTAAGATATTAAATCCTACTGGAAAACTGCTGGAGGATTACATAGAGAGGAAGGAGCCCAAAAGTGGTGTTTCCTCTTCTGTACTGACTACTGGGAACTGTCTTTAGCATATGGAGTCCCAGCTGTGCCTGGGCATTGTCCAAGGGGAAAGCTTGTTGAGACAGGCCAGCAGGATGTGGGAAAGCAGGCTACTAACGGAGCTCCTGGCCTTAAGAGAGCCCTGATGATCCAGTTTGCGCCCCTGGTCTTTTGTTTTATCTAGTGTCATAGATGTATGATGAGAGATCAGTTTTTGTATATGGTGAAAGTGCAGTGACATATCTAGAAAAAGCCTGATACTTTAACTGTCAATATGATACTATGCTCAGCTGCTATGATCTAGCATCATAACATGCGATGCAAAAATGTTCAAGGTAACCCTTTCTTCAGGTGTTGTGTTAGCCTGGGTGGAGTGATAGACTGCGCTGACTGCGTTGCTTATTTTTGTAGTAGTTGAGTGTCAAGTACAAACTTGAATATAGGAAGTTCCATCTGAACATGAGGAGGAACTTCTTTACTTTGAGGGTGGCAGAGCACTGGAACAGGCTGCCCAGAGAGGTGGTGGAGTCTCCGACTCTGGAGACATTCCAAACCGGACTGGACGCCATCCTGTGCAACCTGCTGTAGGTGGACCTGCTCTGGCAGGGGTGGTGGACTAGATGATCTCCAGAGGTCCCTTTCAACACCTAACAGTCTATGATTCTATGATCTTTGCACAACTCTAGGCTGGGCCACATAAGCACTACAAAATGCCCAGTGAAAAGGGAAAAATGTAATTTCCCCTCTCTTGTGCTTTCCTTACATAGGTTGCTGCAATGTTTCTTTGCAAGGTCTAGTTTCCCCCCAGTGGATTTCTTGTCAGACTTTGTGTCCATGCCATTCTGCTGGGGTCTTTTTCTACTTATGTCGATCCAGCAAAGAGAGCGTAAGTCCCAGGGTTACAACTACAGTGTCTCTGACTGATAGATTAAACACTGACCTTTTAATGTGAGACTGGGCCAAGGATTCTTAATTGCAAAGAATGCATTGTGACATTTTAAAAAGTAAATGTCAAACATAGAAGTAATGGAACATACACAGTACTATTACAGAAGACAGAAGAAGATTTAAGGCCTCATATAAATTTATCAAGAATAGGTGGCGCTTCAGTTGTACCTATGAGGTACCTAGGCTACTTGAATTCCTTCAGATTAGAAGACCTGGAAAATTAATCTAGTACTGATATAATGATAATACCAAAGCTTTTCTATCAGAAATTGAGTGTAAAGTTATAGTTCTCGTACTGTACATTTGTCACACAAATTTTGGTGTGTACAGAGGGTCTAAGAAGTTTTCAATTGTGTTAAAAGACAATGATTTATGAAAACGAGAATACAGCAATGCCCCATAGTACTATAGTTTTCAAATACCTTTGTATAATTTAACCTAGGGCACTGTGATTATCCCTTAAAGAACATAAGGTGTATTAAGCAAAACCTATTACAAAATTATGAGGTAGATTTATAGATTCTCTTTCTTTGGTCTTTTCCCATACTCTTTAGTATTGCTATGTTTTCTGGGCATCATTTTAAGGTGACAGATATTCTTGAAAGAAAAATCCAGCAAAATGCTGGTATTTGTTCAATAACTTCACAGGTAAACACTTTGTCAGTATGGCACCATATTTATGCAATAGATGGTAAAAAGTTAACAGTTAAATAAATTATCTTATCTGTAGCATAAAGAGGTAGTATGTGTGGAATTACTCTGTTCTCTGTTAAAGGGCATACTCCTGTACACGTTTCAAAACATCATGGGGGTTGAATCACAGGTGCAGATAATCCTGTCATTTTTCTATGTTTAAATTCAAAACCATAGCATTCTTCATTTGGTGTCTACTCAGTTACACCTGTCAGCCAACTGTACTCAACAGTTTAGGATACTTTACTGTTCCTTAAATATTTTGAATATTTGGATGATTTGAAGGTTTCCACAGCGTAAATTTATTCCATCTAAATGAAATGAGATGGTATCTCACCTTTCTGAGTTACAAAAATAAGATTCAGAATCAAACTATTATCCTGTTGTTTTCAACAAGTTTCTAATTCCAATAATATCACTAGTTATGAAATATTCTACTTTTGAGGCTTACACAAATACAGGACCAGTGCTTTAATTGTTTTGGTATTTACACACAAGTGCAAGTGCTAACTTACTATGCAGTCACACAGTTTTACTGAAGCTTAACAATCAAAACTGCTTTTAACCAACTAAGGACTACATGAGCATATTATGTTAGGAAGGTAGGAAAATCAAGTAAGTATAGCAGGTTTCTACTTGACTTTCTGTGCGCAAATCTAAGAATAAATTAAAAAATTGAATGGTAGTATTACTGATTTTACTATTGATAATCTTTGTTTTTAGTTGCTTATAAATTTTTGAAAATCGATGCAGCTATAACTTTAACATGTTAAAATTGGCATAAGTTCTCATTTGGAGTTTGAGTCTGGAGCTTTCAACAAGTCTTTAAAACATTGTATTTCCTGTTTTTCTACTAATTTCCTTTTGTATTGATTAAAATAATGGATGGAGATCTTTTTAAACAAGAAAATCGTCATCATTAGAGAACTTAAGAGCAACAAATGGAAGAAACAAAGTAAAGCTTAATTTTTCAACTGATTGGGACAGATCTGGCCTATGCCCTACACAAGTTGTAACATAGGGCTTTCTGTTGGTAGGCTTAGGATTGTGTTACAGTTGGAGATGATACCCGTATGTTCCTTCAGGTAAGTAAAATCCAGACAATTCATTAATTAAATAAGCTTAAGGATTGAAAGAGGCTGATCTGCAATGATCTTGGGTGAAGTACATGGCAGGAAGAAGAAAAGCTCCTCTAGCAAACTCGAAAATATCTCATGAAGCCTACAGTGTAAGTAGAAACAAGTTCAGACAAGTTCCATGCAAGACTCATAGTAAAGCCTGGATCTGTAGCTTTTATAATCTCCATACAGTGGTGCTTTAGATAGTCTTTGGATAAGCAGAAACTGAGGTTAGAAATGTAATGCTGCTTTTTTTCCAAAGTGGAAACGTATGATTTTGAAATGCTGTTACTCATTTATTATATGTGTCCTTTAGGTTTCATGCAGGGATAATCTGCTCTTTGAAAAGTCTAGAACTAAAAAGTACCCAACACTTTCTCATCTGAGAGTTAGGTTTTGGTGGCTAATTGGAGACTATGAGAATCTTTTCTTGAATAAAGAAAGAAAATAATTCTTGATCAAGGCATTGTGTTTTTTAAATAATGTATCTTTCCTGTGATTTTGAAGATTTTAATACCAAGCAGTAAAGGTGGCTGATTAATAAGCATTAACAGGGTAGCTAACAATTCTCAGTGTCTTCCATTCTTTTCCCCCAATTCTTCTGCTTTTTCTTAGCCCCAGCCAGCATGATGTGTGCCTTTCTGAATCTTGTGAAGTTTCTGTATCCATACTGTTATTGAAGTCAATAGCCTTTTGGACTCTTGGCAAGATGTTCTTCGACCTGTGCAGGAAAGATTAACAGTCTGAATTGAGTATATTGGAGGTTTATGGGTGAAGACATTACCTGGAGAGTGCGAAAACACACAGAGATATATTAATTCACTTAAAATTAATTTTAAGTGCAACTATGTCATTGTTCCCAAGCAGACGCCATGGACAGCACAAACTACTGCAAGGCAATCCAGAGAGGAACAGAATGTTCTTGTCTGCTCTGTTCGGGTTCAGGATAGAAGTGATCTGACTCTTTATCCATTATAAAACTCCATTTGAGGCACACTTTCTAAAAGTGATTTTTTCTTTATAAGCTAGTCTAGGTAGAATATTGACAAATTTTATTACATTAGTTTTCCTTTAATAGGACTCTCTATGTTGTAGTTCCCTCTAAATCAATACGTTAAATCTGGAGAAAATCAGGTTCCTTGGGTAGTCAGAAGTCAGAGGCCTATTTGTCAGGGTTAATAGTTCAAAAAGCTTCCAAAATACAGTTCAGTAGCATAAAAAAAAAATGGCTATCAGACTACAATACACATAAAACAGAGGAATATTGATTCCTCAAGCTTTAATCCTAAGTGGGCCAGCAAAGCAATTTATTTTTATGTCTCTGTTCCAAATAAAGTGTTTTATCAATAGAGTTTTGGTAAGACTATAAGAATAAATCTTTCCTATGAGGAAATTTAAGTAATAGGATTAGAATTTGGACCACATAATCTTGTACGATTCTTTTACTTTAAAAGCCTATTTGTGTTAACTAGTTCTAATTGAATGACTATAGGGTGCTGAGAAGCCTGAATCAGGCCAACATGTTAAGTGGGATAGATTTCCCACGTAACAAATTTAATGATCAGCTTTGAAAGATAGATTAAGAGATAATCAATATCCCCCTAGGGATGTGTGTTCAAGCTTAAAAGATTTGACCAAAGCAGATTTTCCTGCTATTTATAGTTGCTCTTCACTAGATGGTTAAGAAAACATATGTTGTTTAACTGAAGAAAAAAAAGAACTCAGTCTTATCTATCAAGCTGCTCATGATAGCAGTTTTAGCCCTCTCAAATTCATGTAATTTTAAACATTTTTATTGGGAATTCCACCATGTGGTTTTAAAGCTTTGAGAGAGTAATTTAATCTTACTGGTTTTGGATTGGTATGCCTTGACATGTGATCAGACTGCTGTACTTAGAAAACTAAGTCTCGTCAGTTGTTTTTCTTGATGGTAGCAAGAAGCATTGCTTAATGGTCCTGTGTATTCTTTCCACCACACACTCTCTCAACGAATGCACCAGATCTTTTAGGAGGTTTCATTATTTTTTCTTTGAAAATCACTTTCCTCACAGACATTTAGCTCTGAAGAGTGTCTAAGCACCCTTGCCTGTACAGAATGCGTTAGACTCACTCAGCAATTCTAATAATCTGTGCTTCATTGTTTTGTTTTCCTTCCCAAAGAAAATTTTAGTCTTGATTGCCACATCTGTCCACTGAAGTAGGTAATATCTTTGTACATGCTATCTGAAAATTGGATCCTGTGAACGTACCAGTGAGAAGGCACTGAGAATCCTATATATTGGGCATGCTAGATATTATTGCTGAAAATTAAGTATAGAATAAGTGGTAATATTCTACAGAGAGAACAAGAAAGCAACATGATTGAGAAACAGTCCTTTGTGTCCCAGTGATTGCATTTACACTTCTGCAAATGCACCCCTCTGAAACTCCATAGGTAAAATTCTTGTCATTTTCAAAGGTGCCTTTGGGTCTTTGGGTCCCTCCTGGAGCATTATGAGAGTGACTTGAATGTTACGGTGTGGAGGAAACTCCAGACCTGTCCAAGTCTTAGAGATCCCAGGACACATTCATATGCAATCTATGTGAAATGGTGCTCTGGAGCACCCCAGTTTGGACCAACTTTACTTGGCAGCATATACCCATCAAGTTAATACTGCAAAGGTATATTCTAACCCCTATACCCTCATGTGATGTCGCATTGTCTTCAGGAGTAAAATGCCTTATCTATAACAAGCTTGGTACTAATTAATTTTTATTCACTGGGCAGCCCCATCAGTGCCAGAATGCCAGATAGGATAGAGGACTTGTGAGCCACAGAGGAATCTCGTTGAATGGTCTCAACTGGGACTGAGAAGTATGTCAGCAAACATGACTGGACTTACTGTTTGCTTGCCCTATGTTTAATAACAGAGAACTGCTGTTTAAGCACATGGCTTAGAGTGATAGTATGATTCTTCCTGCATCCTCTGCTGTCCTTTTATAGTCTTGGGCTTGAGATTCACCATTGCCAGGTCTGAAGTTGAGAAAAGAAAAAGGGAAATAAACTAATTCATATTGAAAAAGTATCTGTCCCAGCCTCATTGGTACAACAGGACAGGTTCCATTTACAGTAAATATTTTCAAAATCACCATGTTAGAATAAGAGTGCAGAAATTGTAAGAGTAGTAAGCACTGTGATGATGTGTAAGTTTGCAAACATCTGGACTAGTTCAACAATTTGGCCAAAGCACTCATAAAGAATATTTTTTATTGAACCAAACATGGGTTTTAATATTTCCTAAGAATTCAAGATAAGATTTGATGCCATATGGCGTATCTTCTGTGTCAGTGACAAGGGGAAAGATTTATTCAACAGCTGGACACCATCATCCTCTTTTTTTGCCCTAGAATGTGTAATACTCCAGAGACACACACACACACACACACACACACCCCGGGCTAGGTCTAGTTTTCTTAGTGAAGCCTATGAGTTCCTACAGAGAGTGGGCAACTGAGATATCTCTTATGTCAAAATCCAAAGTAATGATAGCGGAAATTCTAGGTTGTGCCAGAACTGGAGTAAAAAAGAGAGAGTATATTGTTTCGTGCATGGAGACTAAATCTGCAAAAGCAAGCGTTCCCCGTGCCAACATGTGCCATCTGCCAACTCCAGGAACAAGGACGTTATGGAAGAAGACAGGTAGACAAAGGATACAAGGTTGGTTTTGCCCAAGTTTCTCCTCCTTTTTTCAGTCCCACTGTCATGTGCTATAAGGAAAAAAAAAAGTTATAATGAAACAAAGTCCCTTTATGGTTAATCCCTGGACACATAATGCAGGCAAACCGTGGGAGCTACAGTGGTAATTAGACAGACTTTCAGAGGCATTGAAAGAGTTTGGGGATAACTGGTGTGTCCAAAAATCCTCTGTGCAGACTGCAGTTCACCATAACTAAAGCTCTCTGGATGATCACATACTGCATGCTTTCAAGCACAGTTAGGTGTGGAAACAAATAGGTAAAGACAGGACCCTGGGTCTTTGAACAGCCACTCAAATCTGGGGGATGCATAAAGACTCATTAGAAGAATTAGATCAAACATTCAAGACCTATAAGTGAAAGAAAAATCTTGGCAGTTAAATTTTCAAGACATACTGTCTTTTACTATTCATTCCTTGTACGTCAGACTCTTACCGTTTTCCTATTAAAAAGAAACTGCTGTAGTATTCCTCAGTTATAGATCCAAATAAGGTTATTGTAAGATACCTTTTTAAAAAAAAGGGAAAGAAAACCCCTTTTAAAATAATTTCATGGTGTTCTTTACATGTAATTTTTGTATTATGGTGTTTATTAATATTTATTGCTCTACAATTACTATGACTTACTGTTCTGGCTCTGATGAATTGATTCCCTTTTTTTCAGATTTAGACTAGCCTGCTCTTTGAAAGGTCAAAAAATTCAAAGAATTCTTACAGTAAAAGGAATCATCTAATGTTTTGGCAGTCATGGTTTTATTGGCATTTCTGGCCAACATTTATCAACTTGTTTCATCCTGCTTTGTTTAAGACAAAGGACATCTTGAGAGGTAATATCCTGCTGCTGCTTTGTTTAAACTTGTCCCATGTTCCCTTCTGAATGTTCGTCTGTTTTGTCTTGTCCTAAAATAGGACAAGGGATTATAATACACTGACTTCTGGTGAATGCTTCCTATTCTCTGCCCCTCTCCTAAGAGTTTTGCGCTTAGCTGCCACAGAGCCCAGAGGCAAAATGTAATAGCTTGGACTAAAACTTTGCACTGAACATTTTTTTTTCATTTCTTCTTACCATAAGCAAATGCAAGATACTATAGAAAACCCGTAGAACTTGTACTTCCAACCATTATTACGTTACCATAGAGAAGATCCTCTGCTTATTTCCTTTTCTGCTATCACTTTTGTGTCTCTAAAAGACAAAACTAATGTGGCAATGAGTGAGAGTTCACACAGAGCTCTTCTCATTGCAAATGTGTTTAATATGATGGAAATCTTCCTTCAAAGTCAGCTATTCAGCTAGGACTTGCTTTTTGTCATATTTGATTCCTGCACACCATCAAAGAATGTATTCTATCTGAAAGAAGGCCAGAAGAGCTATGGGATGACATAAAAAGAAAAATTTAATCCTTGTGAAGTCCCCTCTTTATTTTCCCATATTTTTCACAGGAGGTACTGCTATAGGCTTAGTATCCTGTACTGGTACAGGTTTAGACCAAGAGTAGAAGACAGAATGTAGAAACTGTAGTGGGTATATAGTCTAAATATGGAATTTTGATAAGCTTTTTTTTTTGTAGTTAATTGACTAAACCAAATAGATCTGAATCTGTTTTCATTGAAAGTGGTATAGTACTTATTAGCATAAAAATTATTGGGTTCTAACCTGGGAGCTTCTTGTTGAATTTTGCTCATTTGTTCCCTTTAAATAGAGTTTGATTTTCACTGAGAAAAACCAGTGTCAGAAGGGAAATGACCAAAGCTGTTGGAAATATCCAAGTTCTTTGATTTTAAAAAAAATTATGTGTTTTTTTTCTTTTTTTAACAGAAATGGAGAAATATATTTTGGATTATTTTTGTTTCAGCTTAAAAAGTTATGGGGAGGAAGGGAAAATGAGGAAAGAGAGGAAAAACAAGCAAGCTAAAAATTATTGGTTTTTATCAAATTTCCATACAAAAAAATCATAACAGAAGTCTTTAGGCATTGTGTTTTTCTAAAATTTACCACTTAAAACGGTAAATTTACCATTTAAAATTTTTAACCATCTCTGTTTTTTAATATGTGTACATTTCAGAAGTCATCCAGCCATTGTCCAATACTCACTGATATTCCTAGCCAGTAGAGTACAACTTTATAATAATTCAGGAACTTCACTGCAATAGAACTGCACAGACACTGACACAACAGTCATAGAACAGACGAGAGTTAATAATTTTATTCACGTTAAATCAATATTCTTTTACATGACTCAGCATAATTAACTATGGTTTTTGTTTCTTGGATTTCTGCTCCACCCCTCTTCCACTCTTCTATACATTTAAACCCAATATTTAATAGTAGGTTTACAATTCAATAGAATTTAATGCAATAGTATTTCCATACTTCTTACCATTGCTGCTGTTTTTTTAAAACAATTGTTAAAGCTGGTTACAAAAGATACAATTTTCATTAGCAAATTGCTGCATATTTTTGATTTATTCATTTCAGCCAAGTCCTTTAATAAACACCCTTCGTGATTCACACACTATGTTCAAGTATTAAAACAGTTGAGCCTCATTTCTATGTACATTATATTGCCTACTAAGCAGGACAATAGTGATACGAATTAAATTAGATTTAGGATTAAATTAGTAAGATTTCACTGGGAGATTTGAGAAGGGACAATACCCATGCAGATCTCAGAACTACTTATCTGCTTTCCTAAATGTGAAGACATTATCTGGAAAAAGTTCACATTTTATGCTGTCCTCATATGTCAAGTTAGACTTAAATGTGACTCTATGAACTCGTCTTTACCTTTGCAGATTGATCAGTTTCAATTGCACTCAGAAGTATTTTTCAGAGACAAATTGCAATTTTAACAGATGCTTTGCTCACTAAATATAAGCTGCCATGCTAGTGATGGACTAATTTAGGGATATGCATGCAATTAAGCACGAAAATAGTATCGTCTTCCTTAGAATTTACTGGCTAACACTTAAACTTCTATTAAGCAACTTAAACTATGAAGGACACTTTTATAAAAGTATTTTACAGATTTGTTTTTCTTTTTGGAGGATACAGACAGGAACAATTTCCCTTGCATAATGCTATAGTCCTTGTGTTCTTTAAGAAATGTATCTGACTCAGGAAAGATGAAAGCTAAACTGTATTTCAGATACACTTAATTTTTTCAGGCCAAATGCTGCTTTTGTTAATTAAATACTTTGGAGTTTTATCTTTTTTTAGGGAATGGTTTGCTTTTATTAGATTAAATTATTGCTGTTTTCATTCTTCTTATCAACATTATTAATGACAATAATAAGGTTTTGGAAATACCTATGAATCACACAGAAAAAAGTGTGTGCTGTGCTAACACAGAATGCAAAGCAGTCCATGTTGTGAAGAGCATATACACGGTTTAAGAACAGAAGAAATGTAATATGTTTTATGCTATGATAGAGGCAAATGTCCCCATAGGTCCACAGCCTAGACCAATATTCCCTTATTTACTGAAACTACATCTGTAGGAGAATTGTGCATAATTGGAAAAATTAAGTAGAGAAATGGGAAGGAGAGTCAGGTGAGGAAAGAAGAGAAGTAGATGAGGTGTGAAGAAGAGGTGAAAGACTGTAGGACTTGGGAAAAGAGGGGAAAAAGCTACTTGACCAAAGTGAATATAGTGGGGAAGAGCACATGGGCATTGTTTGCATCCAGAGTGCTCCTTAGATTCTGGGATATGTTGAAAATGAAGAAAAAGTCAGAAGTCAAATACTCTTAGCGATGTTTTTCCAGACTTCCAATCATATTTGTATCATAATTGACTGAATATCTGTGTGCTTGCATGACATGAGCCATTCTTAGCAGAGCGATGTCTCATGTCCAGTTACTGGAATACTGTATGTTGCTTTATGACTTATGATGTGCCACATAAATGGATTTATCAGGACTATGTACCAAATTCTGCAATTAAATAACAGCAATAATAACATTACTAGAATTTCACCGAGTCAGTGAACCTCTGGAACAGTACACTTTCTTTTTTGTCGTTTAAAAACTTCTCTCTCTCCTGTTTTTTCCCCCATCTTCTTCCATTTCTTTTCACTTTCTACAAATGTGTTATCTGGATCTAATGTCTCATTATATAAGAAATAATAAATAATATATTCTTAGCCCATTTTTAAATACCAAAGAAGACATTTTATGTGATCTTTTCCTGGTGACCCTGTTATGAACACGTCACAGAATAAAAAGAAGTCACTAAATTTGTGGATACTCTTTGGAAATAGTTAAACAAGTATGATATAGTAATTTCACTTTCCTGTTCTGTGTTCTAGAACTAGCTTTCCTATTTATGAGGTTACAGTGTACACTACGAGGGTTTTTTAGACACTTCACACAAGTCGGTGTTTGACTAGTCTTCCATACATGTACTTTCTGATCATTTTCAAAGTATAACAGTTCTGTTAAACCATAGTATTTTGGGTCACAATCGAGAGTGGTATGATAACTGTGATGACTTATTCACATTAAGGTAACTTCAGATGCAGAAAATTAAAATCCCTAGTTTCCACCTATAGTCAACAGAGAGAAAAAGATTTCTTCAATGAGCGGTTGAGCATACATTTAAACTGTCCTCTGGTGAAATCTCTCTTTCTACTGTCAACAAGAGAGCCTGGGGAGGCTAGCCTACTTCCAGCTTTTGTGACTGCTTCTCAAGGCATCAAATTCATCCCTTTGCAAAGTAAGCACAGTTTTTATTGAACCTTGTGAGAATTCCTCACAGTTACATCGGGAGAGAGGTTGACCGAGTACCTGAGAAACAGAAGGCACTAGAGCTGGCAAATGGAGCTCTGCTGACTGGCATGCTTAAGACAGCAATGGCATGAGAAGCTGTAAAGCTGTATATACGACTGTATATATGGCTGTGTATTTCCCAGATAACATGCCTGAAATCTGGTCTGTAAGGGCCATGTCTAAACTTACAACATGGTTCTTTACACTGACTGACCTTGAACTTCCTTTATAAGCACTGATTCAGGCACTGCTTGGCAATGGCTGTGGGTCTAGGTTTAAAGCGAAACCACTAAAACTACTGTATTTTTCACAGTAAAGGCCAATATGACCAGTTTTGACAATCTAAGAAGGGTGGTATGGGAATTGCATAGATAATAGCATTCTCTGAGATGTATATTGGTTGAGCCATATTTGAATAATGTGGATACTCTACTTGTGCAACATTTCTGTGCAGACAGAGAACTCAGGTTGTAGTTGATGTACCAGCACAATATTCTGCCCTCTTGAATATCAACTACTAAAGTTCTGGCACTAAATAGTGAGTGCTACTTTGCACATACATCTACACTGTGGAAAGAAATAGATGCAGGCTTGATATATCTTTACTAATCCTCAAAACAGACGTGTTGATCAGCCATCCTCAAGACACCCAAGATGGCCTGCCTTATTTGAGGGGTAATTAAGGCTTAGTAGCTTGTTTACCAGGATAACGAACATGACACTTCACTAGCTGTGGATTTAGTGGCTCCAATTTGTACTATCGCAGGATCTGCTTGCTGTATTATTTTATTCTACAGGTGTTTTTCTGGCTTCTACATCACTTGTTAACAGTGTCAGGAGATGGGTAATGCTACACTGATTTTAGAATATTTTGCAGCTGACCACAAATTGAAAGAAAAAATCTAGGCTGGGGAAAACACTTTGATCCAAATGCTTGCTCAAAGCTGGGCCATGATGAAACTATGGAGAGTGACACAGTTACATATACATTAAAACTTCATGGAATTTGATCCCTGCAAACCAGTCTGCCCTAAATAATCAGCTTCAGGGCTGGGATATATTTTATTCTGATATTTTGAGGTCTAGACACATTGGACGTAAAATGAACCCCAAAATTGGGAAATGTGATTTTAAAATGGCAACTATTACCAAATGGATTTTAGAGTATATATAATGTTTGAAAATTCTGGTGCGTTTAATAAATATGATGTTTTTTCCAAACATATTTATTTTGTTGAAGACTCATCAGTAAACCCATCGTGTGAAAAAGTATTCACTCAAGCTATCTTACAGATGCTGTCCTCAAGCATTTCATTTGATGGAGATCATAATCTAGATTTCTTATCTGCAGAATTTCTATTTATCTTTTGAAGTAGTCTCCCTTTTTATATTCTAGGAATACTTTGTATGGTGTTTGCTGTAGATGAGAGCCGTGATAGAAAGATTTATGTGTGTAAGCTCCTTAAAAATTAAATATGCTCCATAATACCTCTTTTACTTGACAGACTCTGGATGCCTGGTTCACAGGAAGACAAAAAACTGCAATTTTTCCTGTCTGATTTCTGATGAACACTGTCGATGAAACCGCAGAATCCTGAAGCTGCAGCTGACGCAGAAAATCAGGGATTCAGGTAATATTAAAGTCTCTGCATAATGTTATCTCATTCATAACGCTATCTTTTGAGTCATGTTTTTTGAGCAGGGAAGGAACATATATTGCCAACAATACATATTGTCAAAATGGGGTTTTTTAAGCATACAGGTCCTAATTCTGTAACGATGTCTATGCAAGTAGATGTGCGGAGTGCCAGTGACTTATCTGACTGTGCAAGGGATCTATCTGTGTGGAATTACTGTGGAAATGAGGCCATATGCTGATACAAAACCATTCATGGAACTCCATGTTCATGTCAGACTGAGGGCAATAAGCCATATGATCCTCATATATTATAATTTGGTGTTAAGTCAAAATAGCTACAGTCTATTCCTTGTCAGTGACTTGTACGTTTTCTTCATTAAAGGAGAGTGTAAGTACCATCTTACCATGATACTTGCAACCCATAGTTTTAAAAAACAAAGTGTGTCCTCTCCTACTACTACTACTACTACAACTACTTCTTTTTTACTTGAAGTACTAAATTTTTACTTCACTGTCTCTGCCAGGAGCTTTATCCCTTGGGAAATACTTGTCAAATGTAAATGAGCTACCAGATCTATCATCTTTCTTAACAGAAGTACACCGTGCACTTATGAATAGTGCGTCAGAGAGCTGGAAAAATGCTGTTATTTAATTATTAGAGTTATTAGAAACTGACTGACATTTTTGATTGATTTTCTACTCTTTTGCACATATAGAAGCAGAGTGAAAAATAAGGCCTTGATGTTCATCGGCATCTATGTTTTTTAACATTAATACTTGCAAGGATCACTGATATCAGCCTAATACATTTTGCAGACACAAGTATAGACCATCATATATTGTATTAGCACATTTTCAAAAAAAGCAATTGCAAGCATAATGGTAAATGCTTCTCCATTGTCAGACACTTTGAAGACCGTGCATCTCCTTTAACAGCATATGAGCGATTTTAAAAAAACTGACTCCATTTATTAGTTCTCGTTTCACAAAGGTCTTTGAGCATCCATTATGACATGTGTATGGAATGTAAAGAGCTGCTGACAGTATATGAACCCTCTATGGAGGTCAATTCTCTTATCACACCCTAGTTTCTGTTTCTCATCACGATGATTTTAGAGCCTCTTGCATAAAAATTGTACTGCTTATTGCTGCTGAGTTCAGCTCTTCCCACTTCTTTTTTCTCACTCAATGACATAAACCTTTTTAAAAAAATGTCATAATCTCCACGGCAAATAATCATAATATCATTAAGACATAGTTGATATGGCTTCACTCTCTGCAACTTGCATTAGGTGTAGGATTGGAACTTCTGTTCCCTGAAGGAATCTTTTCACATTAAGAACTTGTTTTGCCTTGAAATGTGCTTGGGGTTAGTTTTACTTTCATGGGTGTTTAATTATTCAAACAAGTGTTATGCTGAATCAACCCACTACATGTATAGGCCACTGACAGCCAATGGGAACTAAGAATTAATTATTGTCTCTATAATTAAAAGGAAAACAAAAAGCCTGATAAATACAGAGAGGAAAAAACCAACTGTTTTTCACATTTTCATGAATAAAGCAATGTGCTCACAATTTGTGCTAAGATACATTTTGAGATCTTTATCTAGAAAGAATGTCAGGGCTTTTGATTAGATAAATTGATACACTCAAATATAGAATTCCTGTTTGGTTCATTTTGTATTATGCATGGAGTTGTCTTTGTGTTTGAGAAAAAATGAAATAAACAAACCAAAAAATCAACCCACATAAGCTTGTTGCAGTTGCATGGTTGTATTGTCAGCCTGCAAAATAGTTCGACCACCTTGAATACCTAAATTTGACTGCGCTACATAAAAAAAGCTCAGTACTTGCCAGTCTCCTAATTCAAAAGAAACAATTAAACATATATAGAAAGGTGAAAATTTCAGTGACGCAGTCATCTGGCTGTGTGCAAAGACACCTGTGTGATTGCTTGCTGTAACCCCAGGCTGGATTTTGCTGCTTAGATGACTTACAGAGAAAGTTTATGATCTACCAGTCCTTGTTTGTTGTCATGTCACCCTCTGATGGTCAAGTCTCCATAGGAGCATAAATGCTGCATTGAATTAAATGTTAAAAACCCATTTTCTACCAGTGCTGCAGTATCATTTCTCTGTGAGTTTGTGTGAACTATCTAATGTTCATGGCTGCTGTCTGAAGCATATCAAGTTGCATGGGGAGTTCCAGAACAGTAACGGCAGATATGGAACAGACGCTGGAGGAGAATACTGCTAACAGCATTTGCAGATCTTTGAAGTATCTGCCTAAGGCGATAGCATATCGGAGTGTGTGACTGAAGATAGGTGTAACTCACACAGGGGAGAGGCCAAAGTGCCAGGCTGCAACAAGGAACTGTGCCTGACTGGCTGAAATGTTCCACAGCACCAGTGTTGCACCCCAGTTTGTCCCTCACTTTGCAGAGTACAGCATGCCAGACAGCCGCCTACCAGTCTGACCAGCCAGGGATGGTATGTGCGGCGACAGAAAGGAAGAAAGGTCCAGGGGCTGATTTGTTGATGGGGCCATGGGAAATAGGAGTTGGGTTTCTGTGGTGTAAACCCTGTAATCTGTGCGTGATATTTGAAGGGGGTGGGCTTGCTACCTCAGAGTCACAAAGCAGCTTGCCCTCCAGCCAGTTGCCCTCATGTCTTGATTTATAATGGTGGCTGGTGAATTCTAGAAACTGTGTAGTCAGCACTCGTGCAATACAAATACACAAACGACTGCCTTTTTCATGTTCCCTGCACTCCGTGTCTGTGCATCTTTGGGAAACCTCCACAGAGAAACCTCTCTCCATCTAGCGGAGACACCATCTATCATTTTTTTGTCTTCGTAGTGCTGTGCTACAGCCATGAGCTTGGTCCTAACCAACGTTTGTAGGAGAGATCCTACTTTAAAAATCTTCTTCCATAGAGAAGGGCATATCCTTTGTAATGCTGAGATCAGTGGCCTGCCATATTCAGGGCATTTTCTGAAAGTAGTAGCTTGATCTTTAATGACTTTGAAGAAGGGGATCACAGCTGAGAGTGTTTGACTACCCAGAGGGAAAAGCCACTGAATTCAGCATCGTCAGGATCAGGCCTTAGATAATTGTCCAGTAGCCTGAAGGTTTGTGTCACATTTTGATATTGTTCAACCTTTCCTGCTGATTTCCTTGACCTCATTACTCTCTTTTTGTAGAATCACCAAATGTGCAATTTGGCTCATTTACTTACAAAACATAATGGGGACTAATGATAGAATGGTATTTTTTTCTTCTGTAAAAAAAAGAACAAGCAGCTGGAAAGTAAGTAAATGCTTCTCAGGGTGTCTGCAATTATACAGCTGAGAAGTACTGCTGGCCCTCACGTCACTCCAACTGTCACAGCTGTATGAACCACTAATGAAAAAACCAAATACTCTCTCCTTCCACTGTTACACTCTGGAATAAGAGAAAGATATTGGAGATAGTGTTAAAAGGACTACTGTGTCTTTAAAGCTTTTGTTATGCTGAAAGCTGATGAGTGTTTGCAATTTCAAAGCGTTTTTTGAGTGTCTAACCAGTGAAAGAGAGATTTTTAATTCTACATTTAGAATGCAAAGCCCGCCCAAGCAATTTAATTCTTTTTACAGTTTTCCTGAAATGGTTGCAATCTGTGTGACGGGGGGTGGGTAGCAGGAAAAAATGTTGGGGGATTTTGCTGTTACAGCTCAGCCTGTTTTGTAGTCTTCATTTGCAATTTACTGCAGAGACAATTCTCCAAGATCTAATAAGAGAAGATTAATTTTTTGGTATTTGATTTAGTTTTTGTCATAATTTTCACAGGATGAATTCTAAACACTTTTTGAGAATGCTGTGGCCTTGAGTACCCTTAACTCCCAATGGAGGGCACCCAGCACTGGTGCCACTTGGCAGTACTAAGCACAGAAGAGAAATATGAGGGGATTATATCTAGCTCTGCAATTTTCATATATTTATGACCACCAGAGAGGCCACCATTACTACTTTCTGTTTTGTTTTCAGGACATCAAATAGTGCCAACTATCAGGAAGCATTGTCTCAGAAATCGCTGAATATAGAAATGGGCAGCAATGCTTCAGTGTGTCATCTTGGTTGCCCTATGCCACAACACTCCTGATCTCATATCTTGATCAGGAAAGATATTGTCAAATATGCTTATATTTCAAACCAAGCTAGAATTTTGCTTGGTTTAGCACTAAAAATCATTCACTTCCACTGTGTCTCTTCATTTCTGCTCTGTGAATCCACTGTGCTGCAAGACGGTTATAGAAGACCTGTTTTTAAACTTGCTAGCTTAGGTTGCAGATGACTCAGCAAAGGAGCTAATGTAAACTGCAGAACCTGATCGAGAAGCAGGGTGGGTACTTGAGGAGACAGGAGCAGCAGAAAATGGGGTTATGTCAGCTGCACTGTAAGAATGCGCAAAGCATTCCAAATAAAAGATCCATATAGTTTGGCGCCTATCACAGCCAGTGGTCAAAAGGTGATTTCTAGGGATAAATGTAGGAGGATTTTTTGTTTTCTAACCTGAAGAGCTCTAATACGTTTGGTTATTTCTCATTCTGTCACCATATCATACCTTTGATAAGCGTAACTGCCTTAGTGAATCTTTTTGAGGTGGAGATGAGAACTGCATTTTCCAACATGCTCTTATACCACAGATTGTGTACTGTGGCACAATGCTTTGTTTTGTTATGTATTCCTTTCCTAATAACTTCTTGTGTTTGATGTATTTTTGTGTCCATTGTCGATCATTTGGCTGCTAGGTCCTAAGCTAGCAGCAACCTAAGCTGAGATTGAAGCAGTTGTGTTACTGTGGCTGTTTCGAGGCAACACAACTAGCCTCCTATACTGCTAATTCTAATTGCTAATAGTTACAATTCACCACTTCAACTTTGGTTTAAAACTTCTAATTTAAATTACTAGGCAAGGTAAACACATGGGTTTTATTTCAGAGGCTAAAATGAACTGTCCCTACCTTCATCTAATGGTCAACAAGAGGGACTAAGTCAGGACTTAATGTGAGCCTACAGCAACAGTTAAACTACAGGCCTTTAGTAACAGCAGACAGTGAATTCCATACTTTTGGGATGAGTTATATCAGGAAGGGATAATTTTCTCCACAGGCTTTTTTGTGTATTATTTGTAAATCTTGTAAAATACTGCTTGCAGTGTTCTTGAAGCTGTTTTGCAGCAGAACACGGTATCTTTGTGTCACTAGACACCTCATTAATGTATATATAGTTCAAACTGCGAATTGTCTAAGATGCAGATTTCAGGCACTACTTAGTTCTTAAAATGCAGTTGAATTATCCTGTTAATGTTGATAAGTAACATAGTTTTAACCAGTAAAACTCCATGTATAGTGTCAGAAGATTTTTTTTACTGTATATTTACTCTTAGTAAAACCAAGATGATTTCTAGCTCTCCACAACCTGGGAGCAGATAGCAGTATTTTTGAAGGTAAATAAAATAGTTACTTAGCCTCACTAACTATCACTATCTGACTGTAAAAAAACTTTTCCTGACTCCTTTCTTCTACTAAGCTCTTTAAACTCAGAAGCAGATAGCTGCTGTTATGCTTTTTACACTGGATTACTAGAGAAAGTACTTTCTCACACTAGGTGGATGTTCTTAATTTTTTTATAATTTCTACCATTTTACTTTTACTTTGCATTAGAGAAAAGCGATGCTATTCTAGGTGTAACAGGATAAGGTTGACTTATTCCACAGCAGATATCCTACTAATAGATCATATCTAATAAGATTGGTTCACTGACATTGGCTGGAGGTTTGTAAAAGAAAAGCCTTTCACATCATTGATTGCTTTTTAGAAAACAGGCTGTTTTCCGTTCTGGATCAAAGACAAGGATGAATGTCCAGATCTTGGGGTTCTGATTTAAAGGAGGGAGCTTTCAAGAGACTGTATTGAAAACTCTGTTCTTATACTGTTTTTAATGTTTTGGTTAATAGAGTTGACTGACTAAGGAAACAGGTGGGCTAAGTGCATTTCCTGATGGTTTCCTCATTGTTTGGAGAGCCTAACCTATTTCTTTCATCCTTTTAACTGCTATTTAAGCTTAATTAATTGGATGACAGCGTTGGTCACCAGCAACATATAGGAGTTGTTAAGAATTTTCATTGCTTGCGCTTGGTCCTTTATAGCAATTGGGATAGGGGTGATGGCTGGTTCTTCTATCTTTAAAGTTGCAGAGAGGGAGTAAAATACTTTGAAGATACATTTTTATGAAAATAAAAATCTACATTAGGAATTGAGTTACAAAATTACAGAGAACTCGTGACATCCAACAAAATACTTTTCTAGCACTACAAATTGCTGATGAAGTATAATATCATTCTCTGTTTCCTTAATGGAAAGTGTGATAGCAGCTTATTGAAGTGAGCCCTCAATATTGCAGGTCTTTAGTTAGTCTTTAAATAGAACAAAGTGAGTCAGACTCAAAAAATTATGCTTGGAACAAAGAGATTTGATTACTCTACCAGAAGCCTCTAGCTTTTAACTCAATACCGTAATTTTGAATCTGCACTTACAGTGATCACTATAAATATTGCTTTCAGTTTAGTCTTCTGAAAGTCTTGTCAGGAAACAATTACAAAAGGCCAGCTTTAGACTAGGCATAATTAAGTGGAGTGGAACTATACCAATGATGCCTTAGGTTCAAGATTATACTGAAGTCTAAATAAGAATATTAGGTGTGCAACTGTTTCTAATCATCTAACAGGAACAAAACAACGTGTGGAAGTGTCTAGAATGGACTTATGACTCCATTAGAAACCCAGAAAGCATCAACCAAAGTAGTGTAAATATTCCAGTTGGCACAATTTTCTCCTTCATCATTCCTTATGCTCTACAGATTTCCACTCCTTTAGCTATTATGATAGGCAGGAGAGATGTAAGTTTCTATTTTGTGATTGGACTAAAGTTCTCCTATTCTGCCACCACATTTCTTTATGTCCCAGAGTTATCACATCTTTCGGTACTGCGACACTACAGTGTTACAAATATGCAACAACTGCAGATTTCAGTCCTAGGTGACTCTATGTCAAAAGAGAGAGAATACCATCATCATTATATCACACATTAGCTACTGCCTATATACAGACATAATGAGCCCAGAACTTGCCTAGGAAGTTGGAAGACTAAGGAAACTCTTGACCTCAACATTTGTGGAGTTCATAGATGAGATGTTTCTCCATTTATTTTGCTGGGAGAAGGAAGGCAGGCGTGACTTGGTAGTATGTTCATAGTATACCTACTGGAGTAGGCACAAACAGTGGTTATGATCATATTTTTTGGTAGTAAAAACATATGGAAAGCTACCTGAAAATCCACAGGCTCACGTCTTTACCTGACCTAATGTAGGATCTCCAGCTTTCGACTAATCACGCTCTACAAGGCTGAATGGCTCTGCCAGCGTAACTGTATAGAAGACTTAAGGATTCATTCAGCCAGAAAGGTGTCAGACCATCTGCGGTGCTTGCTGCCAACTCCCGCAGAAGGGTGACTTAGTTTGCATCCTGTTCTGAGGTGCCTTTTACTTCAGGCGGTTCAGGGCATGAGCTGAAAGATATGGTTGATGTTGTGCTTCCAGGAGCAAAAAACCATAACCACAGCTCCTAAGTTCCTCTGTGAAGCTGTGCCAAAATGCAAATACCACTTTGTGAACTAGGGACCAAGGGCATGGAAAGTAGGGTATAATGAACAAGGTAATCAGAAGATTGAGTAGATTATAGGAGCTACCCATGAGTGGCCATGAACAAGAAACAATTGAGTTTTATTAGACTTTTCAAGGTTTCTAAACTAAAGTAGAATATTTGGTGTGGGTTATGCTTTCATTCTGTGCATGCTTTTAATTTGAAAACTCACTGTTTCCTGGTGGCAATGTAATTACATCTAGTGAGGAGTAAAAATTGAAAGCACATATTGTGTGGAGAAGATTAATTGCATGAAAGATTAATAAAGGCCATTATAAACGAGAAAGGTAGCTTGGCAGGAATTTTTTGGATTAAGCAGTAAAATGTTCTCACCATAACTGTAATTGTAGGGTATTCACTGTCTCTGGAAATATGGTATATATGAGATTGTGAGTTTTCCTCAGAGAAGCCTTGAAAATATTTTGATTATGCTTTACCAGCTGGCCTTATATCCATGTATTATTAAGCCATCAATTTAAAAATGGATCTAAGTCTTAGCAAGAGTGTATCTACCTAATTTAATTCTTTGCATAGGATGAAACTCAGAAAGAAATTAGACATTTTCTTTGGTCATATAAACAAGTTTCGAGGAAGTATATGTGGCTACATAGTTACGCTTTAGTTATCATAGACTTTGAAGTCTTGTAAGCCATATCAGAAATGGACAGTGAGGTGGATTGAGAACTGGCTGAATGGCAGATCTCAGAGGGTTGTGATAAGCGGCGCAGAGTTTAGTCGGAGGTCTGTAACTAGTGGTGTTCCCTAGGGGTCAGTACTGTGTCCAGTCTTGTTCAATAGATTCATCAATGACCTGGATGAGGGGACAGAGTGTACCCTCAGAAAGTCTGCTGATGATACAAAACTGGGAGCAGTGGCTGACACACCAGAAGGCTGTGCCACCTTTCAGCGAGACCTGGACAGGCTGGAGAGTTGAGCAGAGAGGAACCTAATGAAGTTCAACAAAGGCAAGTGTAGGGTCCTGTTCCTAGGGAGGAATAACCCCATGCATTAGTACAGGGTAAGGGTTGGCTTGCTGGAAAGGATCTCTGTGGAGAAGTAGCAGGGCATCCTGGTGGACAACAAGTTGACCACGAGCCAGCAACGTGCCCTTGTGACCAAGGAGGCCTATGGTCTCCTGGGGTGCATGAAAAAGAATGTGGCCAGCAGGTCAAGGGAGGTCATCCTCCCCCTCTGCTCTGCCCTGCCGAGGCTGCATCTGAAGTATTGTGTCCAGTTCTTCAAGACAGACAAGGAACTACTGGAGAGAGTCCAGTGGAGGGCTACAAAGATGATGAAGGGACTGGAGCACCTCTCTTATGAGGAAAGGCTGAGAGACCTGTGTCTGTTCAGTCAGGAGAAGACTGAGAGGGGATCTCATCAATGTTTATAAATACCTAAAGGATGGCTGTCAAGAGGATGGGGCCAGACTCTTCAGTTCCACAAACTGGAACACAGGAAGTTCCATGTGAACATGAGGAAAATCTTCTTTACTTTGAGGGTGACAGAGCACTGGAACAGGCTGCCCAGAGAGGTGGTGGAGTCTCCTTCTCTGGAGAGATTCAAAACCCATCTAGACACGATCCCATGCAACCTGCTGTAAGTGAACCTGTTTTGGCAGGGGTGTTGGACTAGATGATCTCCAGAGGTCCCTTCCAACTCCTACCATTCTGTGATTCTGTACATGTCAGGTAGCATGACAGCAATGAAATTTTGGAGCATGGATTGTTAGATGAAATAAGAAGGAAGCAAATATATAGATTCACAGTAAAGTAAACCTTCAAGCTTTGTATGAAAGTTCTGACAAATTGTTATTGTTCTGTCCTTGATCTTTCACTTACGAACTTAACGTGGTTTTATATACAATTTTGATTAGACAGTATTTTTCTTCATGTCTCTAATTCTTAAAACACAGAAGACTCTTCTACTAAACAATATAGTGGAAAATAAATGCTGAAACATTTACTAAACACTGAAGTTAAAGCTTTTTCTGCTGCTCAGATGCACAAGATGGTATAACTGCTCAGAAGTTGTATTTTGCTTATATGAATACATACCTGGGTATTGGAGTGAGGTCCTAATTCCAATCTTACTGTTCTAAGCATCAGGAAATAACAAAGCTATGAATTTTCCAGTGGATGTTACTATCAATGTCCTTGTCTTTTTTCCTAATTTTTATTATATTGCTGCAAAACCCACTTGATGGGAATGGGAATCAACAGTAACCATTATTTTTTGCAAAGTGTCAGAGCACAATCTTCTAATATCTACGAAAGCTAAGGAAATACTGCTACTCACATTTACATGTGAATAGATGTGACAATATTTAGTCTTGTAATTCTACCTATCTCCAAAAAAAGGGTTCTGAAAAGCCTTGTGAGCTGCCACTTAGCTCCCAAGATGCTGTAGATGCTTCCAGGTACCTATGGTTTTGCTTATGTGTGTACTCGGGTGTCCTTCTGCCCTGATGCAGTTGAACCTCTCTCATCACATGCCAAAGCCCCTTGTCTTCAAGAGGTTTGAAAGGCTGCTTGAATTTACAGAGCAGCCTCTCTCATTGCAGGATTAGACACTATTTCCTTTAAAGTGGTAGATAAAGAACCTTTTACATCATTGCAAGCAGCTTTTTAACCTGAGAGAGAAACCCCTTGAAATTTGTATTAAATATGATTGGAAGCCTTTGGAGGACTTCTGATTGAGACTTCTGGAAGATGTCAGCACTATTTTTCCTAGCTCCTGGATTCAATGAGGCTTAAGCAGAAGACCACTACTAACGTGTTCAGACATTGCCAGTTTGTGCAGCATGTGTAGGAACAGTTGCAGCTACCTAGGGAATTTCAGTCCAAGCAAAGGAGCATGCAGGTTTTTTAATTGCTTGGATTCATGAGTTGGAACAATTTACATTGCAACATTTGGCCAACTTAACCATTTTCTGCCTTGTCACCAGCTTCACAGCTCACAGTGTTTCTTCTGAACTCCCATAATTTGCAGTCTGACATACTAAGGTAAACTATAACTCATGTTGTGTATGGCCTGTAAACACCTGCTTTATTTCAAGCACTTGACTAATTCTATCATTGTGCAGCAAAGCAGTCAAGTGCATGTTCATCTCCTCGAAGTTAGTGGGAGTTGAGAACAGAATTAAGATAAAATGTGTACCTGAGTACTTTGTTAATGTAGTACTCAAAGGAGCTCCTTTTGTGCAGTCTTTTCTGGGGCATTCAGTCTGCTGTATTCCATTTCAATAGTTCCATTTTGTTGATAAACTTGAGTAAGTATTCTCATTTGTAAATTTGCATAGCTCAAATATGGGTTGGTTTAAAAAGAAAAAGTAGTAGTTAGCATTGGATTCATGATGAGTAGTGGGCAGATGGAAGGGGAAAAATAAATAAATTTTTGTTACTTCAATAAACATGAAGCAATCCTTGCATTTATATTGTCAGGTCTAGCTAATTTGTACATGAAAACCTTCTAGAAGGTTCATGTAGCAGTTTCAGCCTCTTACAGTTAGGATTTCTTAATTCTTTTATTTTTGAATAAAATAATTATCTCCATGTTATTTTAACATATATCTATGATTTTATTTTGTCCTCTTTTATTTTGATTTTTACACCCATTGATAGCATAGCATATGTTGTATGTGGAAATTGAAACCCGTTTGGAGACAACACTAACATTTCTGTATGACTAATGCATTTAAATGTCAGATACTGAAATACCTTATTAAATACTACAATACAAGTTTGTAAAGACTAGAATGGCAAAATATAACTCTCACAATAGTGTTAAAATAATAACTTAAGATGGATTCATCAGTAATGATTTAACTTGCAATAGGTACTGACTTGCTGCAGTAGTCTGATACAGGCACACTGGGTTATCCTCTTTATAATTTTCTGTGCAGAACTGATGACATTTAGAATATCTGTGCACATACGAAAATAGGTAGTTAATTGAATTAATAGTGTAATAGACCCATTAGTTTCCTTAGTTTAATTGAATTCCAGTTCTAAAAAAAAGTTTCTCAAATTTACAGTGCTGTTTTGTTAATTTACTAAATAAAAACACTAAGGTGAAATTCTATATGCCGTTAATTTGCTGAGATCTGTCAGAAAGAAAACCCAAAACCATATTACTGTCAATTTTATATATAAATAGTTATATATAAAAATAAAGAAGACATGCAGAATATGCTTATGGCTTATACATGGTTGGTAGACTGCCTGTTGCACTAAAAGTGAAAGTAATTTGGCAGAAAATAAACCCCCTTGTGTTCCAGCTGGCCCGCAGATATTAGAGAAGCTAGGGGTGGCTAGGCTTAGATTCTGATTGATGCCCAATGTGGCATTAATAGTCCGGTCATGCCCAGTGCTTCTATTGAACTGTCACGATTACGGATGCCCTACTAACGCTGCCCTGTCCATCCTGTGGCGTTCTGTGAACTATCACGGCCACACTCAGGATTTGGTCACGTTCAAGAACTCTCATGGCCAGATTAATGAACAGTGCGATTTATTAAAGCAACAGATGCACAAATTCTTTTAGATTGCCGGTGATAAAGTAGCTGTCTACAAAGCACGTGCAAAAGATTAATATGGCCAATATACACACAGATGGAATAATAAAGCAACACTCTAGAGATTCTTGAGTTTCCCGGGGATGCACTTGACATAGCCGAGTGTTCAAATCTTACCCAAAGGCGTCCCAATGGTGGGGAAGAGAAGCTCAGCTCATCAGCTGGTCCTGAGGTTGGCTAAACGGGGTTTCTTCCCGTGATGGAGTCTTCCCTAGCATTCGCTCCCTTCTCAAACTATTTTATAGCGTTGAATTTACACGTGGAGCTTGAAGTGACCATTGTCATACATACCTTTATCATGATTGGTCCCAAAATTCTCTTGCTTCGTGTTTAAAGGTATAAACTAGCGAAAATTCAGTGCACAAACTCAGTGAGGGTGGTCTCACCTTGAGAGGAGGGTAACTTTTGGGATGGAGGTGTGTTTTGGTGTTATAATGACATTATAATGAGCAAAGTTCACACAAAGTGCAGCATTTCATCAAAACTGACAGACTGTTGGCCCAGGTCATCATATATACAGCTTATCGATTGCATTAAGTATACTGTGTACCTTTAAATCCCTTTGTTATCACGGAGCATGAACGCAGTATCTCCACTTCACTCCACCCTCCATGCAGTTTCTCCTAGAGCTAGCACACCAAGTTCCCCTCATGCTGCCAACACCTGGGACTGCCTATGGAGTTGCCATGGTACTTGTTGCACCTTAGCTGCATTCCACTCTGCTCCAGTAGCGTAGGTTTTACCTAAAAATGTGAATATAGACTTAAATTTAAGTCACCTTCAGCAATTATTCCACACTGCCCAGCAGAACATTCAAGCCATAACAAAAAGGGTATTTCTCTACAGTAAGAGGCAAGTCAACAAAATATTTCTGATTTAGTACATAATACAGAGTTCCTTAAAGATCCATAAAATGAATGACCCTGGGTGGGTTATTTGACTGCCTTTTCTGATGAAGCCTGTGGATCATTCCACTTCAAGCTGAAGTTAATGGAGCTGGAATGAGCCTTTGGTTTGTGTTCTCATAATTAAAGTGCAATTACATATTTTTGCTGCTAAGTGATTGGTTGAAAATACTCTTGTTGGCAATCATGACTTCAGTGGATACCCATTTTTGACAGCTTAAACCTAAGACATTTAACATTTTTGAACATTTCTTCCACAGGTCCATTTCCAAAAGATGACTTTAAAATGCAATTAATTTGGACTTGAGGCCAAAACTGTGCTAGATTATAAAACGATTCCTGCCAAGTGGAAGGGAGTATTGTGAAGACACAGCTACCATACCCTAGTTGACTTGCAGTTCTCAAAGGCAATTATCTTCTGCAAGCTAAATGAACACCATTTTCATCTTGGCAATTAATAAGCTACAGTGAAAGCAATACTTTATTATTATTGGTGATAAAATAATAGAATCTAGCTATTAATGTCTGTCTAGATTTACATTGACCTAGCAGCAAGAGAAAATAATGACACTGTAAAGTAAGGCTACTAACTGCTTTAATTTAATTCAAATAAAAGTTATCATAAATTAACACAGTTTCTTATGAAATTTTCATTTTTGTGGGTTCAGTTTTTATCTAAAGATTTGCATCCTTTGTTAAATTTCAGACAGAATAGTAGTTGCACTTCTAATTATGGGATTTAACCTACATAAAAAACCCTATCTGTGCCAGAGTTTACACTCTACTCACTTAATCATTGCAGTCATTGGCATTGCAGAGGTGTAACTGAGGATGATTTTTTGAACATTCTGTATTCTCTTTACACAATACAAATTTCATACCACAAGTACTGACTCTGGGTTTCCAGGACACTGAAACAAAAATCTAAAGGTCTGAAATGAAGACCTGAGACAACATTGACCATCAGAGTTTAATGGTTCTCTGCCGATGCAGCAGTTAGTGTGTGGTATCCACCCAGGTTAGTCTTAGTCATCTAACCGGTTTCCAAAGACACATTAAATTTCTTGCTATTGGCTCCTCATCAGAGTATCAATCTATACTCTGTTACTAACAATCTCCACAACAGATCCTGTCACAATGTGACAAGAAGAAAGTGAATTTGCTCTGTTAAATACTCCTTCTTACTCGTAAAGCTTGATGAATGACTTCCTGGCTTTGAATTGTGATGCCATCTCCAGTGCAAACTGGGCCATTTAGCCACATAACTGAGAATTCAGGAGTAACCATGTGTACAGCCATGTATTGTTGAGGATTTCATACATCTATGAACATTTGTTTAACACTAAGCCCATCTCTGCACTGCTGACCCAGCTAAATACTCTTTTCAAATTCTTGACTTTGTCATCTTTGTTTAAATCTCCATTTATATCTTTGCACATTGAAAATCTGTTCTGATCCTTATTTAATCACTTTTAAACTTATGAAGGATTATCAGGAGAGAAAACTCAGCCAATAGAACAATTTTAGGTCATATACTCTTCCCCATCTCATACAATAAAAGAAAAAGCTTATAGCAGTTTTCTAATATTTTGCCTCAGTGGCAACAGAATTGTGAGGATCATTTAACAAAAAGACTCAATACTGGTGTAGCAAAGGACATGTCAATGTTCCTCTTATTATGAAAACAAGAAGTTTTGTTTAGGAGATGGAAGAAATTACAGCCAAACAATTTAACACCCTGTTGTAATTATGTAAAGGGTAGTAATGCCTAGGATTTCTAGCAGGTTCTGTGTATAGTGCTTGTAAAGGAGATTGCTCCAGCCAGTACAACCATAGGAAACAAGTACAATGTGATTGAGTGAGAAAGGATGGGGAAAAAGGTTATAAAAAGCAGAAGTCGCAACAACTTTTTTGCCTAAGCAGTTGATAGAGATGTAGTTCTCAGCAAGATAACTTTTTCAACAGATGTATATAACTAGTGGTTCTAGTCTTCCCACTACTTTTCTCCATCTGCCACCATCTTCATATACCCTGCATGGCAAGAGAAATTAAAATCTCTAAAACAAGCAACATGGGGGAAATGATTTTCTAAGTTCTATGAAATTTTTCATTTGTTAAAGGAACGCTGTCTTGTAATTGTTACACAGCATACGGAAAATAATCTCTACTCCTGATGCTTGCTATATTTTATCTGAGCTTTTATGATTACCAAATAAATATGAGAAGCCTTTTTTATGCTGCATTAGTTACACAGTAGAAAATGTTACAATAGCACTGCTAGTCTGTTTCCCAGGTGACAAGTCTTCTCATCAGTTAGAGGAGAAGACAGTGATTTCTCTGCAGTAAAATTAGCAGAGCTGAAAGTATTTTGGTAAATGTTACCTTTAAAGGTTTCCATTAAAATGATATATAATTCGTAGCCTTGGAAAGTGCCATTTTCAACATAGAAGGTGAGTTATCAGAAATCATGTAAATGAAAGATTCTTCTAGGGACATCCTTGTCCAGTAGTGATCACACCAAAAAAGGAATACAAATGACACAAAATAAGCATCAGTAGAGAAAATAAATGCATCAAAAAAACTGACAGCACTTTAGTACTGGAAAAGCGGGGAAATTTAGGAAAGTAATGTTGATATTACTAAGGGTTTAAGTCTGTAAAACTATTGTTTTAAAAAAATAAGCCAAAGACATAACAAACATGGAAATCACAATTACCATAGTGAGAAATTCTTTTGGGGGTTTATTAGTTATTATTAGATGTGCTGCCTCTGTATCACTGATGCTAAATAAGGTAAGAGCATGGAAGACCACAGTTACTGTTATGACTATATCATATGCCAACATTAAAAGTGGAAAAGCAGAAAAATCCTTCTAGGTACAATACTAAATTCTTCAATAATTCCATTGTTTTTTTAAATGGACGATAGTCAAGTGGCTTGATTAATATATCTAAACAGAGACCTCTTTTTCAGTAACATCTTAATTCTAGCTTCAGGCTAAGAAATGGAAAACTCTGAGTTCTGGATAACAGAATTTAACAATTTAATAAAAACTAACTAAAGCTTATAAATGGCTACCAGCTGTCATTGCACATATTTCAAAACTCAATATCCTTGTGGCCTGTTGCAGTCTATTCTGAGTCTGTTTTGAGGCCACTTTTATGTTAAAATGCTTCTTCTAAACAGTGTAGTTATTTCTTTAGTTTTTTAAATGTTTTAAGTGAACACCATATACATTTGGTTAGAAACCCAATTACAGTAAATTGTTTCCATGAAGCAACTGAAAAAGATGATTTTATGAAATTATAAAAGAAATATATTGATTAGTTACACAACTGAGACATTAAAGATTTATATTACTGCAAATATTCCAAAGAGTTTATTAGTTTAGAACACACTTCTTAGATTAAAACACTTCTCCCATGAAGGAAAGAAAAGTCCTTTCATTTTACAATCTAAACCAAAAGCTAGAAGAATGCAACAGGAGGTTGAAAAATCTACCATGCTGCAGTTTGCTCAGACAAGAGGGAATGGAATATCTATTATTGTTATTTTTCAGTTGACTCTGTCCATCTTTTCCTCTAAAACTTCTTGAAAATGTTTTCCTATATTATCTTCTTTCTCTTTATACCACCTAGTGACTGAAAAATGATGGGCCTTAAGAGCAAAGTGGATAAAATAAGGACAGTGACACAGGTCAATGAGTAATATTATATGCATCATACGTTTTTTTCTGTTAATGCATGCATCATATGCTTTTTCTGTTCAT
Organism: Chionis minor; assembly: GCA_013398295.1. NCBI lineage: Eukaryota > Metazoa > Chordata > Aves > Charadriiformes > Chionidae > Chionis > Chionis minor. The sequence continues at coordinate 1,147,316 of VZSF01003743.1, read as the reverse complement.
GTTTTGGGGCTTTTTTGTTGTTTTATTTTTGGAGGTTTTTAATTCAACATTCTGTTTAATGTTAATAGTGAAAATTAGTTTGGTTTATTATCTGACACTTCTTGATTGTGATTGTTTGCATGGCTAAAGAGATTGATACAACCTGTCTGTATCTGAATGGTATGGACTGGTTGCTCTATATATGTATCCACAGGTGCTTTAGTACTTCTGCTTTACCTGACAAAGAATTGAACAGAACTCTTAAATTTCACAGAAGACTACAACATGGTATGTTTGGCATTCTTTGAGACCTTTTTGTTCTGCTCTTACTCAGGTAAGGGGTAATAACTTCAGCATAATCATATACACTGCACCAAGTGTGCACATGATATTATTTCAACCGTTTGGATTCTGTACAGCATGTAGACAAAAAAATTATGACCACCAAAATGAATACATAATGAGTTCATGTGGTTGAGCCAATAAACAAGACTATTGCAGCATGCAATGAAGTTTATTATGTACATGTACAATAATCTTGGCAAATGAAATACTGAGTAAGTAAACTATTAAGGAACCGTTTGGGACTGTTTTGCATTAATAATTTATTTTGTGTTTGTGTGTGTGAAACATTTTTCTAAAATTGTTTAAAATCATTTCTAGAGTGACCTGCTGTGCTGTCCAACTGGTTAAGTGATTTCTGTTGCTATATCAAACAGTGTAATGACATTTAGAGAAGAAGAAGGAACTGTGTGCCAGTGCTACTTTACTCCCTCCCGGAGCTCACAAAATGTCATTTGTGTCACGCTGAGTGCTGTTTATTTTAGAATAAGAAACATTCACAGGTTTGACTCCTAAATTACTTTGAGACAGCCTACTAAAAAGGCATGAACAAAAAATAAATAGAAGAATTACATTATTTTAATGCAGCATCACCAACTTCCAGCAGCTGCAGAAGTGCCCTGTTTGTATTTCATAAGACTACAGAAGGTTGTGTCAGATCACAAGATGTTTTGCTATGGCTTAGCATGTGGCTTCACAATAAGTTAAAGCAGATGTAAAATTGTGATCCTTACTAAAAGGGCCACCTTGACTGCGTGCTGTTGCTGCTTTCCCTGCATTGGTTCAAGCAATTGTGTGCAGTAGGGTTGAACAGCAACTCTTCATCAACAAAACATATTTTAGTTTTGAGTGGGATCAATGAGCGTATTCACCTTCCTAGGTGGCTGTAGAATACTTCTTTCTGCCCAGAAGTTCATACTCTATATTTACAACTTCATAAATGTTGTTAAATGTTTCATATCAACATATTTAGATCAACATCTAGCAAAAGCTGTGGGGAAGGGGTGTTTTCTTTGGTTTGAATTTATCTTGGTTTTCCTTTTGTTGTCCTATTTTCACTAAGTAATTTTTTTTTTTTCATGTGTTGCACAGTGCACTCCATAATGATTTCAGCTGAGAAAGGATTACACTGGAAGAGCCAGAGCCAATAGACCTGGTCACTTTTTTTTCTTTTTACTTTACAGTATTACTGCTTACATCCACAAAATAATATAGTCACAACACTATCTATATAGTCAATAAGCCTCTGCATCTCAGGAGGCATATTTTTTCTCCAAGTCATGTAAACTCTGTGGAAGAGTTCATGGCCTTCCAAGAACCTCTTGTAGAAATAATTTAATAGAGAATGGAATTCATCATCCTCCATCTGTTCACAGATGGAGGTTAAGCTTAGAAATTTCTATTAATATCTCACTGAGATTACTTTTATTGTTTCCCCTCAAAGCTAGCTGATCACTTAATTTCAAAGTGAAATTGGGATGTTGCACATCTGCATCTTTCTAGAGCAACTCAGAAAAGCTGTATTACTAATGTGTTCTCTTTGTGTTTGCCTTAATTACTAGTTCTTGATTGTGAAGTGTTGTTTAGCACCATGTGGAGGTGAAAGCATTTAATTCAAAACATCTTAATAAATATAACAATTTACAGCAGTGCTTGTGGTAAATGTGATACGCACACCAATGGATTGAGAAGAACCAGAAGACAAATATGATGGTTGTAGTGGAGTGAATGTGGAGAGGGAGAAGGAATTACTTAAAATGTTCTGGTGCAAATACTATGTACTTTTGAAGATCCACATCACTGACTGTAACTCTCATGTCTTCTAGCCATTGTCATCTCTATATTATGGTCAGTTTGAGGCACGATTTCATTGGCCTGTGATATTGTATTCCTAATTGCTTGTTGAGAAAATATGCTCATATTTAAGAGCCTTATTTTTTCGCTGTTTCTACTAAGAGGAGAAATGCCTCCACCTCAGGATCATTTCTCTGCTCAATATTTGCTGGCTTTTGCACTTTGACAGCATTACTGTGAGCAGCAAGTGTGGAGCGATATAACTGTTTCTCCAATTTAAAAACCTGAGTTGTAATTCACTGCAAAGCTGTAATGACTTCTCACATCCGTGCTGTCTCCTAACTGATAGGCCTTGTGATTTAGTCATGGAACTTTAATCATGTGTAACCATGTTCCCTTACAAAATATATTCTACACAGTTTTAATGGGATTTGAAAATACCTGGCTGTTGATTTCCTACTGGAAGAATGTTACTGTTGAGAGAGTGATGTCACAGCAACCAGCATTTAGTACTCTAGGTCTTAGGAAGAATTCAGGAAGAGAAGGGTACACAGCTATTTTAATTTTACTGGAGAATAACAGATTTTTGACTAACTAAATATTATACTTTTAACTGACTAGATTTTCTAAATGAGAGGTGAAAGATAAATTTCTGCCTCTACTCATTAATTTATTCCTATTTAACATTTACTTGTGTATTCATAGTTACTATATGTAAATAGTATTGTGAAAAAAATTTGGTTAGAATGAACACTTCTGTTTCTATTAAAAAATACTTTGCTTTGATTACTTCAAACAGAAATTGTGCTTAAGCTGAGAAGGAAAAAGTTGAGTATGTACAAAACTTCACCAAAATTCCACTTTCTACTCATAGTCACAAGAGTCATTGAAATAGTTATAATATTTGAATTACTAGACTTCCGTCATACTTATTTATATGACTATATTGGTATAGTTGTGGGCACAAACCAAGCATGTGATTTTTCACGTCCCCTTACTCTTAAAAAATAGGCTGCTCTATGGCTGCATAGACACAAAGTCAAACCACTCTGAAGACAGGTAGGCAGTCTGAATGCTGGGATAACAAAGTGATTTAGGAGATTCTTTAACTGCTACTGGTGACTGTGGACTTCCAACTGTAGTGGCCTTGATCCATCATCACTTTATCCAAAAAACAGGAAAAAATTAGTATCACTGAGCATAAGATGCCTCTGAAAACTCTGTTACTTTCCATAAGTGTGAAAATCTGTCTCTGTAAAATCCATCACAAGATTACTGATAAAGCCGAACATTAGACCATCCTCATAACAAGTGACAAAAGGTAAACTCCTCCATCAATAAAGCAAGTAAATTAAGATTTTTGTTCTCCAACCATATTCTGTAGTAGCCTGCAGTTTTAAAGCTTGTGATATCTTAATGTTCAAATTTCTGTCTTGTCATTCAGTGTTCAGAGATGAACCTTTGATATTCCACCTTTGTGTTATCTCTACTAATCAGTGAATCAATTTCCATCTTCTTCATAATTCTCAATCTCAGAAACAGCAATTCAGAAAACTAAGTTGATATTTTTTCATTTCTCCACAATAAGAATCTATACACACAAATAAACCAGGGGTGTGGGGGGGTGTGGTGTGTGGGGGGGTGTATGCATAAGGTACGTATTTTACATACACGTGCTGTACAAATATATGTGTTTATAAATTCCAAGCATTGCATTATGCATTTTACCCGCTTCAAAAGGCTGATGAAGTCTCCCGCACAACCTGCTGAGATATTCTTCTGTATTTGATATACTTCTTGGGAACAGAGATCACTGAGAAAACAAATAGATTAGGTCTGCCCACAGATTTTTCTCATCTGATTGTTTCATAATTAACATTAGCTGTTCTAAGACCTATTTTTTTCAGGGCAAAACAGTATATTGGGGCAGCTGAAACCGCATTAATTGCTTGTGAATGTTTCCAAGATTGGCAAACAAAATTTTACTGCAACAAATTCCCATCTTTTCTTTGTATTGACTAAAAGAGAATATGGATCAAAATTAATTGCTCAGCTTTTGAGAGTTAAAACATGTCCCATAATGTATTTGCAGTGCTTAAATGAAAAGAAGAATATTGTGCATATGATATTTTTCAATGGCTAGCAGTTACCTAAGAAGAACTTTATTTCTGTGACAGTTCCTAAGTAAAGTAATTTTAGATTCAGCCTCTAATAGACTGGTATCGATTTCTGCAGTGTTCGGTTTTTGAATCACAAAGCATGAGTCTGAAAGTAAGATGGATGTGTACATTTTGCTGAAATACAAGAATTCAACAGTTAGCAGAGGCAGGAGGGCTTGCAATATGGGAGCCAGTTGTCTGCATTTTAGGGTAATCTGGCCTCCATCACTTATTTAGATTTAAGCCAGGTGATTGGTGGTATTGTCTGGCTATGCAATTACCCTAAGGAATAGTTATGCTTGTACTGGGAACAAAATCATGTGTGTCCTATTGAAAGGAAGTACAAATACACAGGCTTAATAATGAAAATATATTAGGAATTAGTATACCCCTAACCAATATTCTCACTCCCCAAAAGGTTTTGTGTATTAAACGTTTGTTGACAGACAGTACATAACCTGATCTTCTCTGTGGCAAGGTTAGTAACGCAAGTAGAGTAAAATGGTGCAGCTAATCACAGTTGTCTTAACCATTAAGTCCCTGATTGTGTTGAAACAGAAGAAACATAATTAATTAAATGATAATTATAATTTTGGGTGATCTGGTACAGGGGCAGTCTGTCTCTTCTGAATGGAAGAACTTTCAGTTCCCTCCTCCTAAGAGACATCTGGAGATCCTGTAAGCTGAAGAACTCTACTGAGTTGACAGACATCTGCCATCTTGCTTTTCTTTCTCCCCTTCTAATTCTGAATTTATGAAAGAGATTGTGTCTATATGCTTATTATTGGGATATCACTTGAAAAATAGCATATTCAAGAATAGCTTACACCTTTTATGTATCCCAGGAAATATGATATAGTCTTTTACTGTTTAACTACATGGGAAAGAGTTCAACCCTCTTGGAAATCACCACTGTGCTTTCAATATTATTTAAAGTCATAGTCATAAAAAGGAATTTTTAAAAGTAGCACCTAAAAATTTACTTGATAATCTTATTTTTTCTTCATTGTTAGTAAATGTGGCCAAAACATATTAAAAAAATCTATGATTATTCACATATGTATTTCTTTCATCAAAAAACCAGTAAAAATTCAGTGTCTAGAATTAGAATTCCACAGTTCTTCAACATGGAATCCTTTGACAGTTCTTACAATTGAATTGTAGCACTCGGTTTTTTGTGAACACTTCTTATATGCTGCATTGTACATTTTCTCTCACAAGTATATTTATATATGCACTATATATATGTAGTATTTTTATACATATTTTTATATATGAAGTACCTACACACAGAGAGATTTTTTTTTCATAAATTTTTTATATTAGTTGCTTAAATGTTATTTTTGACAGGTTCTAACTCTTAAACAATATATATTTGCATTGGTAGGCAACCATTGCATTAGTGCACAACATTGAGTAATACATCAGTATTGCATTAAGCCTTCATTTCTCCCCCTATCTGTGAGAAAACTGGTTAAGAGCCCTTAAGGTTGACTGGGGTTTTGTGCCATTTTTGTCCTTGGTAAAGAACCCTCATCTTACTCCCCCAGCCACCGTGAACCCTACACTACTGAAGAAATCCATATAGTTTATACCTTCTTATGAAGATACCACAGATTAAAAGGCTTTCAGATCAAACCCTAAATATAAATTTAACCATGGAAAGTATGCCAAAGAAGTTTGTGTTAGAGATAGAAGTAGTTCTGTTAGAAGATTTAAACAAAAACTTTGAGGTCTCTAAAACTTCACAAAACTGGGAAGGTAGTTAGATATTAATCTTCTTCCTTTATTTTCCATATTGTCTCTATAGAATGAGGATGAACTCAAACTCAGTCAAAATTAAAATAAGTAAAATTGATGTGTATCTATCCATCTACACATAGAGTTTGTATGCATAGTAGGTAGCCCTAACTGGCATATTAATCAAAATTATATCATCACTATATGTAGTATTATTCCTTAATTAATTTACTGTGTTTATTAAAAAGCTAAGCAAGTCACTAGCTGTGCGTAACATAACAAATCCAAAACAGGTACATATCAATATACTATTTTAACTATTTCTTAATCTATACCATTTTTCAAATTCCTAGACTGACTAAACAATCTACTATTATGTATCAGAGGCTAGAGAAATTCTGATGCCATGAGACTAGTAATTGCTATGGATTCTTTCAGTAAACATGTATGTCTGAATTTCACACCAGAGAGTGTAAACCCTACTTTTAGTAGCAAAATGGGCAGGAGATAAAGCTTATTGTACAGTGTGAGCAAGATACCTGTAATTTCCATTCTCAAGGTGGAATGTTCCTCTACTCTTCCATTGTGCTGTTTTCTTCACATATAGCAAGAAATTTTTTGATTGGCCTTCAGGTAGGTGACCTTAGGGTAGGGTAGTAAAAAAATCATTTTAGTTGGGAACTGCTGTGTTCCTGAATGGTTGCTTTGCTCTAAAGTTACAGTAATGTAAATAATAGAGTGAAATCCAGTGTTATGATTGGGGTAATTTGGACATTTCAGCAGATGAACAATTATATTTTATTCCCGTACAAACTTTTTTTCTTACTTGAGTGGGCCTTTGAATGTTATTCTTTCAGTGCCCATCTCTTCATAGTGGTAAGATTCAAGTGTAAGAAACCTTTGTGTCTTTGAACTTGAGCTTAATTATACCAGGAGATGAGTGTTTAAGTGGCATGCCGATACTGCCCGAGATTAAGCAGTGACAGTAAAAAAATGGAATGTTTCTCCTGTCATACTTTTTTAAAACACAGACAGAATCACAAACCTGAACTGAGCCCAAAGGTCAAGTGAAACTCTGCTTTATGGTATAATAGCTCAGTCTCCCAGTTTGCAGTAAAACTGTCTAACGTAGAATCATAGAATAGTTTGGGTTGGAAGGGACCTTCAAAGGTCATCTAGTCCAAACTCCCCTGGAATGACCAGGGACATCTTCCACTAGATCAGGTTGCTCAGAACTCCATCCATCCTGACCTTGAATGTTTTTAGGGATGGGGCATCTATCGTGCCTCTGGGCATCCTGTTACAGTGTTTCAACACCCTCATTGTAAAAAAAAATTCTTCCTTATATCCAGTCTGAATCTACCCTCTTTTAGTTTAAAACCATTACCCCTTGTCCTATTGCAACAGGCCCTGCTAAAAAGTTTGTCCCCATTTTTTTATAAGCCCCCTTTAAGTACTGAAAGGCCACAATAAGGTCTCCCCAAAGCCTTCTCTTCTCCAGGCTGAACAGACCCAACTCTCTCAACCTGTCCTCACAGAAGAGGTGTTCCATCGATCTGAGCATCTTTGTGGCCTCCCTCTGGACCTGCTCCAACAAGTCCATGTCTTTCCTGTGCTGAAGACTCCAGCGCTGGACACAGTACACCAGCTTTGTTCTTACCAGAGCAGAATAGAGAGGCAGATTCACCTCCCTCAGCCTGCTGGCCACGCTTCTTTTGATGCAGCCCAGGATTCAGTTGGCTTTCTGAGCTGCGAGCGCACATTGCCAGCTCATGTCCAGGTTTTCATTCACCAGTACCCCCGAGTCCCTCTCAGCAGGGCTGCTCTCAATCCCTTTATCCCCCAGCCTGTATGAATACCGGGGGTTGCCCTGACCCATGTGCAGTATCCTGCACTTGGCCTTGTTGAGCCTCATGATGTTCACACAGGCCCACTTCTTGAGCCAGTCCAAGTCCCTCTGAATGGCATCCTATCCCTCATGCACGTCAACTGCACCACTCATCTTGGTGTCATTCGCAAACTTGCTGAGCGTGCACACGATACCACTGTCTGCTGTGGGTGAAATATTAAATGCTATTAGTCCCAATACAGACACCTGAGGGACACCACTTATCACAAGTCTTCACCTGGTCATTGAGGCATTGACCACTACCCTCTGGATGTGGCAATCCAACAAATTCCTCATCCACTGAACAGCCCACTCATCAAATCCGTATGTCTCCAATTTAGAGAGAAGGATTTCATGGGAGATGGTGTAAAAGGCCTTGCAGAAGTCCAGATAGATGACATCTGTAGCTCTTCCCTCATCCATTGATGTCGTCACTCCATTATAGAAGGACATTATGTTGGTCAGGCAGGACTTGCCCTTGGTGAAGCCATGCTGGGTGTTTCAAATCACCTCCCTGTCTTCCATGTGCCTTAGCATAGCTTGTAGGAGGATCTGTTTCACGATCTTCCCAGGCACAGAGGTGAGACTGATGGGTCAGTAGTTACCTCAATGAAGAGAGCATGTCCTTATCTCACTATGTTTAAAATGCAATACATGGTCACAAATTGTTGCTTTATAACAGGTAATTGTCTCTTCTGCAGCTCTGGTCTTAAATTAGAGACTTTGATAACACAGAAAAGGGTTATATATGAAATAATTTTCATAGCTCTGTTTAGTGAAGTCAAGAGATTGTTTAATTAATCATCCCTGCTGATGAAATTAATATTGAACCAACCAGCTTGAGAAGATGGATCCATCTTGATCTTATTGGATTTACTATAGTGAACTTGCAGATGAAACCAACAGAGTTAAAATCTCTTAAAGGTGTCTCCCACAATTTTTTAAAAGGTGATATGCTCTACTTAAAGGACAGACATAGGACTTGGATCAAGTCTGGTTTTGCTTTTTTCCAGCTGTAAGTCAGGAGTCTGTTCTCTTCAGCAGAACGGTACTTTATTTCAGGTTGCATTAGCAGGATTTCTCTGCATGTACTATTAGCTATACACTCACATCACTTTGCATTCTGTTAACTAGAGATTTTATCTAAAGAATTGGTAACACCTGTTCTGTGATGATGGAATTACAGAATGGAAATAAGGGTCTCAAAGTGATCAAAATGCTAAGTTGGAGAAGTTGGCCTCTCTAGCTGATATGGCACAGATGTGCCTCTAGGTGATCTAACTCACATACAAGAGCAGGTAAAATTGAATTGTCATCCAATTAACAGGTCCTTCAAACTCATGGAAATAAATAAATGTCCTATCTTATCCAACCCTGTTTCTCCTTTATGAACTTTCACATCAGATACTGTTCTTGGCAGAAGAGTGTGTGATGATTATGTAATACATTGCTTAGTTTCTGTCATAACTTGAGATATTGCATTCTTTTGGATTTGGAACACGTAAATGAAATACATTGGAAGTCAGGAGGTGACCCTTCACTGCCCAAAAGGGTTTGTATTTCTTATATTTCTGCTTAGAATTAGAGACAAGCACCTAAAGGTAGCAATGTATGAGGGAAAACTAAGGAACAGCCTATGAGTGTAAGGAAACTTGAAAGATATGGAATTAGAAGAAAAGATAAAATAATAAATAAAAGTGCTTTTCTGGGAGAAGGAAAGAGTAATGACAAAGGAAACCTGCATTCATTTGATCATATTTCTCTTGATAGAAATTTAAGAGATTTAGGACAGGCAGAAAGTGCCATTACTGGGAGAGAGTTTAGGTGGGAGAAAATGTCTTCTACTAAAACTGTAGATCCAGTCTACAGTTCAGATTCAGACTACAGATTCAGTAGTCAAGTTCTTTAGTTGAGAGGATGGCATAAAGACAAACAAAGAAAACAAACTTTGTGGGAGAAATCTGCCTGGTGACACAATTTCTGTGGAAAACCTGAAAATATAGGCAGAAAGGAAGCAGGAATTGTAGGTTTGAGGTTGGCCATCGGAAGGGTAGATAACATCTTAGAAGGGAGTCAAAAGTGGAAGGAAGCCTTGAGAGTGTCTGTTGGCATGGTGATGGAGAGATCAGAGATCTGATGTCCAATCCTGTCTTCTGATGGTCAGCACGTCCTGCAAAACTAGGCAAAATGACTGAGCACTAGGGAGAGGACACTCAGCAGCACCTGAGAGAGAAGGAGCAGGGGTAGGACAAGTCATGTTTGGTAAAAATCATGTAAATTAAGGGCCTTGTTAGCACCAGTAAATTACTAACACCAGTGTCTCCAGACACATGGTTCTTTGGGCTTATGTTGAGGTTACAAGTTGGCCCACTGTCCTGCTTCTGAGACCTCATGACCTAAACATGCTTTCCATTTTCTAGGCTAGTGAACACTGTTGGCACTGACAAAATAACAGCTTTGTTCCTCTGGGAGGCAAGTGTCAGCTATGTCTGGCTTTGAGGCAAAATGCTAGAAAGGCTTAGATAATTCAAGCCTTAAATCAGAGAATAAACAAATTTCGTAGGATGGATTTGAATAGAGAATATGGTAGGAATGTAGGCAAATATAACATTACTGATAATCTGTCTGCTATAGCCTTAAAGAGGTGAAGAAGGGATTGTTGTATTGTTCTAACAAGTTGCTTAGTTGTTTGCTGTCCCCTTGAGCCTTGTAGTTACCCCTAATAAAATGGCAGCCACACAACAGACCTCATTAGTGAAATCTGGATCTTTTCCACTCCCAGGCTACATCCTTGCTATTTATTTTGTGTATCATGCCAGATTGAGCTCTTTAGGAGGAATTTTACATCCTGCTTCTTTTGCTGGAAGCAATGTTTCAAGGATTTCCTTTATAATAAATGAACCTTGAAGGTGTAAGTACTGATTTTTATAAGACTGCAGCGTTTACAGCAACAGGTAAAGTTATGTTCACATTTCTACTACAAACCTCAGTTTTTCTCAGTTTGGAAAGACTTGTAAATCTGCTAAATGGTATCCTGATTTGATGAAAAAAGGCTAGGATACAAGATAGTGCTTGTATTCCTTAGTCTTTTGTATTTGACCTAACTGAAAGGCCCTTTTTCTCTAAAGGCGCCTGCTTAATTAGATAATTACACAGTAAACTGTAATGGTTTCTCTAATTTCATCAGAGCATTAATGTGCTGGGAGTATAAGCTATTCTTTGAACCCTGGAGACAGTTTCTGCAATCTAGAGTAGTGGCAAATGGACAAGTCATAAGGGAGATACTTGCAGTGCTGCTGCCTGTACTCTGTCTCCTGTGTATATTTGAATATATTTTTTCCTTTTTTTCAGTAAAGGAATTTGGCATGACAGGCTGTCAGTCCAATAGCTTTTTGGGTCAGTCTGGCCCTTTTTGGATGCTGTGCACATCTGCATTTTCTTGATGACAGTAGAAAATCAAGAAATCTTCTTTCAGGAGAAGGATAAGGAGATGGAGGTGGGATAATGCCTCTTCCTACTCTCTGGGTGCACACAGCAGTTCATGTTGTACTGTCCTAAGGTGTGCACTCTCCCTGTTCTCTAAAGAGTACTGAGCACATGCAGTTGTATGCAAGTCTGACCTTGTTTTCCTACGGCTCTAAGACAACATTGTTTGACTAGACTAGTGAATTATATAATAGTCACCGATGCACTGAGCAGGAATAATTCAAGACAGACTGAATTTTAAACTACTGAGAACATCCTTGGAAGGTAGGTGAGCAGAGGTGGGGTGCAAGTCAAACCCATGGCGGCAAGGTACCAAACCTGAGGCAAAGGGAATACCAAGCATTTAAATGTTTTTGCTGTGCGATGTGAGGTATGTCTTTAACTTGAGTATGGACAAGAGCAGTCAAGGGAAAGCAGATACAGGCAATATGGAAAAAGGCTTATGTGGTGTACAGAGCAATCCATGCCTCTGCTCCAGGAGGCAAAAAAGCTCCTGTCTCAAGACGGATGTCTGGTGTGTCCCCTCAGTGTTACTTCTCCCAACGAATTTCAAAAACTGACCAGTGTTTCAGGGCCAAAGGAGGAGGCAAGTGATCTCCTCTTGGCACTATTGATTTGCCCTTGCCAGATAAAACATTTTTAGTGTTTTCCCCAAAGTGGAGGCCAAAAAAAGCACTTTTTTCCAAAAAATCCAATGTTTGGGCAATAGTTACTTCTGACTCCTAGTAAAAGCGATTTTTACTAGGATTTTTTTTTATATACAGATATACAGAATTTTATATACAGAATACAGATTTTTTTTTTATTTTTTTATTTTTTCGTTAAAGATATTCTTACCTTCTCATATTCCTGTTTACATAAGTAGCATCTCTTTCCTCCAGTTTACTTATATTAAAAAAGCATGATAAAGTACGTTGGTATAGCAAAACCAGAAAGTATCATTAGTAATGTATTAGTGAGTCTAACATTCAGTACAGTGTGCAGGAGACTAATAAAATGTGTTCCTTTCTTCATATATCACTAATAACTACCAGAATAAAATAAATAAAATAATAAAATCCAGATGTCCCCAAAGGAACACAATGGATTCAAAGGCTAAATCCATGCACAAGCTTTCAAAAAATTTGAAGGCTCGGAGAGTTGTAAGCACCGTTTCTAGTTAATAGCTTTCATTTTATCTGAAGTATTGGCTTTAGATTTTGATGGTTCCACCTCTGCTTCAGAAAGAGAAAGTGCAAACAAAACCCCCTACACTAACACAGAAGGCCACAGAGATTTATGTTTTTATAACCCATTATAATTCTGAACATTTCAGTAGTTTGAAGCAGCTAAGTCAACCTAAACATATTTCCTTCTACAAATCTTGAACTTTGGAGCTCTCTGCCTGAGAAGCAATAATTCTATTTGCTGTAGTAAATTTTATGTCCAGATTTCTAAAGGTTGTAATAGTCACATTTATAAGAGGACAAATATGATAATGTCAAATCAGTAACTGAACTTCTCTGTGTAGCTACTTAAAATAACGATACTCATCTCATGGTTGTGAAAAAGAGGTGCATAATTTTACAAAATACTTAATATATCTTGATTTGAGTAATGACCTTAAATCAGTTCATATATTCCCACCTGGATGTATTTTTAGCACACAGTTATAAAATTCCTGTTACTATTAGATAATATTTAGGTTATTTTTATGTATTCCAATACTTTGGAACACTGATCTTTGAAATCTTTAGATTTCAAAGAGGCAGTACACATCAGGACTGTATTATTTAAGCACTATAGCCTTTGAGACATCCATAGTACAGCGGTGTTATATTCTTTGAGATCAAAAGGCCAGCTGTTCTGGAGTAAGCATATCCCTTGTGGATTAATTATAATGAAATTACTCATTTGGAACACTATGCCAGAGCTTTGGCAAGTTGAGGTGCTTTGGCGGCACTATCCAAGCCGCAGTAAAAATTTCATGTGAGCTTTCCTTACACTGGAAGAAATGCTGCAGTGACAAAAGATGTTTTATTTATAGCAACCCCGTCTACACAGGAGAGTGAAGAGCTACTGCTCACATTTTGATATCCAATATTTTCACTGTAGCATGTAGTTATCCTTCAGCTACATTATAACTTTGATTCTTAAAATAGATTTGTATCATAGGAAGAATAAAGATGCGCTTAGTTATCTTCATAGCCCTCAACTCTGAAAGAGCTCGTGAAATCTGGAAATGCCCCTTTTAAAGATTACTAGAGACATTTTTAATTTCAGAAGTGAAAGGGGTCACAGTGTCTAAAAAGAAGAATATCTGGGCTCTCTGAAACATAATCCAGAGAACAATGGCATTCCTGAAGCTTCCTAAATCATCCCCAATCTGATGAAGCTGTTAGGAATTGTATCAGACCCAAGTGTACATATAATCAAGGCTGGTAGATCTGTGGGTTAGCATGGATACTCCTCATCTTTATGGCTAGAGTCTGTGCTCCTAATTTCCAATGCAGTAGAAGTCCAGCTTAGCCTGGTTTATATGAAGTTGTTTATGCAACTCAGCAAAAGCTCAAGAGAAAAAAAGTAGAGCTTTTTCAAATAAAACACTTGTTAGTGTAGTCCATGGATTGAGCTGAATGTTTCAAGTGGTTAAGGGGAGCATAGAACTTGAACTGGATAGACCAAAATTAGTGTGTTGGAAAAAAGAATTAAAGAAGTGCCAGGATGAACTGCTCCATTTTTCTGTCTTGAGTTCTGTTCTCCCACCCTGATTTGATTTGTGGTTTGAAAAGGTTAACTCCTCTGAAGTCTCTTGGACTACACAACTCCGCGGGCTCTTATCCCACTCAACTAAGGATGACTACCACTGAGCTGGAAAGAGGAATCAGCTGACAAACTTGTTTAGCCAAAGAAGAAAAGAGCTGAAGAACAGCTGGTGTACAAGCTATGCTATCCTTCACATGATGTTGACTTTGTTCTTCTATTTTTTTTTTTTTCTAAATGAGCGGAGGGTGTGTTGTTTTCCTCTTTTACCTGCTCTAGGTAGGGTCAAAGTTAACTAATCAAAAGAGCGTCTTGTGACTGGGAGTGGTGCAGAGCAAGAGTCAAAGCAGCCTCAGCATCCATGCAGATTTGCTAGCTCAGGAAACGTAGCTCTGAAGCCTCAGCACTGTATTGCAGCACATTTCTCTATCTGTCTCTAATAATAATCTGGTTGGTTGCGCTGGAATCTCTGACAATCTCTGTAATTTCATTGACAAGAATTCAGAGGCTGATACAGAGAGAGGTTGTACCAGCGATGTTCAGATTTCTTATATTGTTGATTTAAAAAATAAGCATGAACTATGATTATAGAAATTTGGAGGTTCCAGCTGGGTGGTGGGTAGGCCATTAGATTGGATGCCTTTTATGGTTAGAAATGAAAAATAAATCTCAGTTTGAGCAGGTTTGAATCTATGTTTATCTTAAGTGACAATGGAGGACTTTGGGTACACTAAATAAGCAGTCACAGAATTATGGAAAAGTTTCCAGAACTACAAGCAAATGTAGACAGTGAGTATGAGACAGAAAATGTAATTCAGATTATAAAGAATTTCATAAGAGCTGAGTTACTGTAGTTCCAGTTTAAATACAAGGGACCTCTAAGTTCTTTCCAACCTCAAATATGTCTATCCCACTGATCCCACCTACACTTTTATCAGTTCCAATCCCTAAATCCCTTCTCTCCCAGTCTCCCCAGTCATTTGTCAGTTAACCTAATGCAGAGTTTTCTTTAAGTTTCCTTACATTTGTGAGCATGAACTTTGCTTTATAAGCTGTGTTGTCTGTAACATCAACTTAAGCAACCTGCAGTTTTGACAGAAATCCCAGCAGATTAACTATGAGCTATGTAGGGAGAAAAATTCCATATAATAGTGGAGGATTAGTTGAAATGAGCAAACAAATTCGATTTATTTTGAAATGCAGATGAACATACTCAGCTGTGATTGTACCTCCATGAAACTCTCATTGTCTTGTTTTTGGAAGTACCTATTATTCTACAGCTTTATTCCAGATTTCTGTGTGGCTTGTAAGGCAATATTGATGCTTCAGTGAGCCATCTACTATTGTTTTACTTCAAATGAAAGCAATAAATTAATTCCAGACTCTAGGATCTTCTGATAGTCTGGGAACCCCCTGCTGAACAAACATACTGCCAAGCCATTATTAAAGTCTCTTTGAAAAATTGATCTATTGAAAACAGTATTCTGTAATGGAAGTTCAGCTTGGTATATCATGATCCCTGTGGGAAAACCATCAGTGGGTTTTGCCAACAAAAGTCCCTGCCTGGCTTGTTAAACACCAAAATAACATTTGTTTTCTAGGTAATAAAACTGAAAAAAAGCCACCCAGAATTGTTCTTCATAATATGCTTAGGAATCAAATTAAATCACTCTGCAGCAACTGTATGATGGTTAACAATATTGAGGTACAACTCAGTAGTTTAGAGCAATAGTACACAATTTGTACACAGTATTCCTGAAAACAAAAACATTATCCTCTTGCTTTATTTAAAGTAGTCCTAAGCTTGTTTTAAAGCCAAAAGACACTTTATTTTTCCTAGTGCTATTCACTCCTCCCTATGGAACAAGACGTATCAACCTAGGACTTGCTATTCAGGAGCAATGAACTTAGATTTTATTTCTAAGTGATTTTGATAAATCGAATGTGAAGGGGATTTTAAAACATTGCTTCATAGAGAACAGTGTAGAAACATCTCAGAAAACACTTATGCTGGTACACTGATGGCGGGGCGCTGCAGTATGTGAAAGAGGGACTTGTTAACATCCAGAAGCAATAGGCCCATCACTGCAGATGTTTGTCTGAGCCTTGCCTGCTATGCTATTATGCTGAAAGAAGTTTAGGTTCTTACAACCTGACCCATTATATGGAACTTCAGACAAGACACTTGTAACAATTCTTAGCTTAAAATTAATTTGTGCCGATGAAGAATAAACACAAGAGGTTCCCATTCCAACTGGCTGTCCCAGAACTGGCTTAATATATCTCAGTATTGTTGATACAATGTAATATTATGACAGTTTTGAGGGAAAAGACAAGGGGAAAAACAAGCCTGGGAGAGCTAGTGGGAGCTCTTGATTTACTGTGTGTTTAGGGGTTTGGGGAGGAGAACGGAAGCCAATCCCTTTTCTCTCTCCCTCAATAATTAGCATAATTTCTGTTCAGGATTCAGTAACTCCCTCTATTTCCCATATAGCTATCTCCTTTTACATATAGCTATCTTTCTTCTCATCCCTTTCAATTAACGTGCAAGAACACCCTTCCAACTCTCTTTCATTTGCTTCCCAATTTTCTGTAAATGAACGAGGGATAAATTGTGTCTATCATTTTACTAGAGAGAGGGGACAAGATAGAGGTAACTCCTGCATATTCCCTTGCTAACAGAATTATTAGAAATCTGTTCAGGTGGCAGTTATAGGGCAATTAAAGTCAGCTTTCCTACAGGTAAAATCTGCCATGCCCTCCTGTCTTCTGCTCTATGCTGCTGGATTGACATTTGGGCATAAATAATCAGTTTAAGAAATGACTGATGAGTGAGATTTGTAATTTAATGAACATTGCTGCTATTTGAGTGAAAGAGAAGCAATACCTCAGGACAGTTTGATTCAGCTGTGCAGCTTTTGACTAACTGGTGCTGGGGTGAAGGTGGGTGAATGCTAGTAGCTGGTTTAGGGTGGGGGCAAACATTTGTTTTACTGCTATTGTCAATCTTGCCCATTCAGTGAAATAAATATAGTGATAAATAGCACATTTTTGCTAGAATAATTACATGCCCACTAGTGGCTGTATTGTACAGACAACACTATCAAGGGATCACGTTTGTAAGCAGAACTGTGTCAATAGCACAGCGTGCAGGTAGAACAAGCATTTTTGCAAAGGATCTGCATGTAAGGAAATAATCTGTTTAATGCTGCTAAGAACCTCATCTAGCAAACTGAAGTCCTAGCCTCTAACCAGTGTATTTATCTGTCATGTTCAAACGTGGGGTTTTTTATCTCTATTCAGGGCTTTGCAAAGGGAGTTGAATTGCAGTAGAACCATACTGACACCAGGAGGTTATCAGCATTACTGGTCAAAGATGTATGAACATGGAAGTATTAACGTGTCTCACAAAAAGTGCACTCAGCAAACAAAACAGGGACAAGAAAAGACCTGAAATGTCCACCTTCATTGCAGGGGGTTTTTTATCTAATGTTGTTTTTGGAATAAGTATCCTTGTCTCCTTCTCAGGGTTTTAGCTGGAGGTTTTTCAGCTAACCCTGCATGCTGTGGAACTGTGAGAACAGGGACTACACCTTTCCTTTGATATTCATAATAAGCTGAGCGGTATTAATAGCAAAATCTCTGTAAGAATAAATTTGTGGATCCATTCAAACAAAGGAAAAGTGCATGTCTAAAATTCTAAGTCATGATGTATTCTGGGGAGGTGGTTCTCCTCACTTCCAAGGCTTTTTTTATACCACGTTAATTAAGGTGTGCTGCAACAGGCTAGCTTCTAGCACATCTCTAAAGCCATTGTTTCTGTTGCCTGTTGAAAAAGCAGGAGAGATCAGTTGAAACAACTATGAAATTGGAGTTCTGTACCCCTACAAACCTCATTTTGGTAATGAAGGTGGCACAGCAAATGCCTCTGGTGGTGCACACTACCCAAAGTCAGATACATAGAAAATATCAGGCATTTGCAGAGGCAATCAGTTAGCTATTCAGACCCCTCAAAGACTGAAACAGCAACTATCAATCAGGAAAACAAAATTAGAAAATGAAATGCATAAATTTATGAGAGGGACAGAAACCCTTTGGAATTTAGGAGAAAGCCATTTTTTTTTAACCTGGGGGAACTCTTCTGCATAAGAAACAAAAACTTGAAAGTAGAAGTTTATACTTTGGGTTTGAATACCACCAAAACCTCAGGAAATCATCCTAGATTTCTTTGTTTAGAATCACAAGTGTAAGCCTATGATACCTTCTTTAATATGATGTCCATCTAACTCTCCCAATCAATGTTAATTCGGGCAATAATGCTTAGTTCTTAAGCAGCAGAACAGATGGAAATACAAACCTGTTTCAGGTTGTGAAGCCATACCTCAGCTAACTAGACTTTGCAGGGTAAATCAAAGAACATAGACTAGTATTACAATTTTTCATTGTGGGTAGAGGCTACAGGACTTAGCGACAAGCTTAAATATTGTTGTGACGTGCCAAATTCTACTGTAAGTTGGTTAATGTGTCATACAGAGCTTAGAACATTTTCTTAATAGTGACTTGGTTGTGTCTTTGAATACCGGTTTGTAAAAATACTGTGCCTTCTTTTGTGTTCCACACTGCAAAGCTTTGCTAGGCATTATGACCTTATTTTTTTTTTTAAGGGGTAAATTGACATACATACAGGGTTGAAAACCCTGTTCAGAAACCTTGAATGACCAGTACTTCAGCTAAAATTCATTAAATCCAAGCTTTGCTGCAAACCAAGAGCAAAGCCATTCTGTGTCATTAGAGCAAGCAACATCAAGAAAAATTTGATGATGTGATCTCCTGATTTCTGATATAAGTGTCCTCATTACTAGAACATTTGCCTCCCACACTATTATTTTTTTAAAGAAGCTGGACAGTATAATTTTCAGCTTTTTTTCCCCTGACTTGGGGCCGTGTGGCTGGCATCTCAGTATTTGTGCTAAAGCAAATGTATAGTATGGGGGGAAAAAACCCACAGATGAGGCTCAGTCAGAGTTATTTCTACCAGGCAGGGGGAGTGCTGTGGCACCTGGAGTTAAATTAGGACAGATATCTGAACATAAAATAGATTTGTTGGTTGTTGCCCGGACTAAATGTGAGCTACTAGTGTCTGCTGAAGGCATGGGGGATACAGAAAGGGCAGACAGTGTATGTACTCTGCTTTTGTTGAAATGATGGTATGTTTTAGAGGGGATCTTGCCCCTACGTGCAGCCTCTATGCGATTACGTAGTCCTCATTCCAGCATAGTGTTATGTCAGAGCCTTTGCGCTGAACGATTTTCTCCCGAGATTGAATCGCAAACACGAGCCTGAAACCTTCCACGGTGCTGCCACTAGGTGGAGAAATCGGCAAAGAGTTTGCAAGATCAATGCTCTTTCCTGCGTGGGGAGAGAGATCTCTGGCCCCACGGGGAAGCGCAGCCGGGGCCGGTCCTTTCCCGAAAGAGTAAGTCCAGCCTGAGTGGGAAATCACCTTCAGCTTCCAGTTATTTCTTCTGCACTTCTTTCCTGATTGTTTGAGAGACTCTAAACTCCGTGCATGAAATTAATCATCATTTAGATCCTAGTAGAAAAGTGAAAAAGAGATTTTAAGGAAGGTTCCTTCTCTCTTTCACTGAAATCCCTCTTGTGTATAAAAACTCTACTGTAAGATTCCTGTCACAATTTCTCTCATTAAAAAAAATACAAAAGAACAAATAGAAGAGCTGAATAATTCCACAGACAAAACTAAATGCTGGCTGCTTTGTCTAAACTGTATGCACTTTTTAATTTTTAGAGACAACCAAATNAAATGACCCCTTCTCCCCTACCCCTGTATTTATCATAAAGTGGTAGAAAAAAATATGGGGGAAAGAGAACAATTTTGAATTTTTTTGTGTTTGGGGGAGTGGAACATAGGAAAGGAGAGTTTAGGTGGAAAGGGTTAATTGTCAATGTTGTATAGAAACATTTCCATCCTTTGGTAGTGTTAGGTTTATGGTTGGACTCGATGATCTTAAGCATCTTTTCCAACCTAAATAATTCTATAGTCCTGTGAAACCCCCACTGTGCTTAGACATCAACTTTCCATTTCAACTTTCCCAAGTATTTAACAAAAAAACCTGTTTATTTCCCTTTTTAATCATAACCAGAATGAGTACCCAAACTATGATTTTTGATAGACCACAATTTGGGAAAATAGAGCAGTGTTTAACAGGGAAAAAAGTGAGAATTCAGCTTCAGGTTTGGTTTTAGGGGAGCTAGAATGTTATAAATGTTGGCTAACTGCAGAAATATGTGCATGACTGGGTGAGCAGTGGCACAGAACAGAAAAAGCAGACATTTTTACTGCTTACAAAGTTAATCTTATAAACCATGATGGGCTTGCAAGGAAAGCAACACTATTTTGAGAATAAATTGTATTTAAATATTTCCTTCTAGGTTATATAGTTCATTGTACTTATTTGCTAAACTCACAGTACAAAATTCTAGTTGTAATCTTTAATTTCTTCTCCTGTATTTTGTGATACTTAATTCACACCATTTTATACAAAAATATCATGCCTTTCCCCCTCTGAAATGAATAAGCTAAAACATGTTTTCAAAACTAAACCCTAATCCTGACAGAGAATAGTAGAGTGGTACCTAATGTGCAAAGTCCTGTGAGAACTGGGTGGTGGGGGAGAAATGTGCGCTGTCTTGTTTGTTTGTTTGGTTGGTTTGTGTTTTATAAATCTGAAGAGGGAAATACAAGGAAAAAAACCTTCACGGATTTTTTAATGGACAAAAAATATACCGTCAATAAACAAGGATTTACATATAAAATTACAGTAACTTTCAAATTAATCAATCTATTCTCTGCATATATATAAAAATAATTGAAAAGAATCCACAAAAATCAAGGAGGCAAGGCAAAATTCAAAACATGTAAACTATCGGTAGAGAGAAGGAAAGCATGAGCTAAGAAAAGCAGAGTGATTGTGATTGAGTGATTGATAAGAAGAAAAAAATGAACTATGGTAAATCTCATATTACATACATGTGTGAACCCATGCTGCTGCTGAATTTTTTTTTTTTCAATTTCTCATTTTTATTTTTACAGTTGTTTTCTATCAGTAACACAGAGACAGAAGGAAGTTCCACTGCTGCTGCTGTTAGCTTGAAGAAGAAATGCAGCGAAGCTTTTCTGGTCCTGCCGCTGTGGGAGACAGGATGGCTGTCAAACGTGGTTATACAGAAAGCTGCCTAGCCCTGGCTGAAATTCAGCCAAAGCCATTTTTACATTTGAGATAAGCTGAGGGTGAAAATCAGGCAAAATACCACAGCCTTTTGATGTGTCAGGCACCTCTTCTGAAAAACAACCTTCCCAGCTACAACTGCTTCCCAAATTTACCTGGACATAGCTAAATCTTAAACCTGCGTGACACTCCTGTGTTATAGTGAAAAGATGTTCATATACCTAAGAGATGACCAGTTATTTGTATTAGAGTCTGTATGTTTTGTAAGCATAAAGCAATTCTTCCGAAATGCTACATCCTGTTGCATATAGCTCTCAGGAAAACTTTTAAATGTTGATGGCAGGATGGAAATGGAATGCTTGACTTAGTTCTGTGCAGAAAGCAAATGAGCAGACAAACACACACCCCACACCCCCACCCCCCATTCCCCCACAAGTTCCCAAACCATGTTGATAAATTATTCTAAACAGCAGAAAATGTAGAGAATGCTACTGTAAATTTTTAGGTTTCGGGGGGCAATAGTTACATCTGTTGTACTTCTTAGGTCTCTTTTTTGTCTTAAATAACTTAAATGTTTTGTTTTATAGATTTCTTAGCTCTAAATGAAGGAAATATCCTTTCGCCTGTGTTCCTTTGGGTCAACTGAGACATGTATGCAGGATTTACATCTCCAGAGTTTCTCTAACATCACAGCAAGGATCGTGTCCTTGCTCTCATGAACACTTGCAGCCACTGGGTGGAGAACTTGTCTAACAAACTTTCTCATTATGACGGAGTGAAAATCAATCCAAGTGTACTTTGCTGGCTGGGCAAATTTGTCTAATACGGGTCATATATTAGGCTTTTCTTTTTCAGTGGTCAACGTGGTTCAATTTCCAGCTAGGACATAATTCGCACAATAACCTGAAGTTGAAATTAATACTAAGAAACAAGCTGTACTGGGCTCAAGAAAAATCCATTAAGCTGTCTGCATTAGAGGAAGAAGCTGACCAATGGAGTTGAAGCACATTTGTTATACTGTAAGAAGAAAGTTTCAGACAAATATCACAGGAACCAGTCTGACACTCCAATAAGGTAACTTTGGGTTTAATCTTAACTGCAAATAAGAATATTATCATTATGATTTATTTGTAGTGCTATCTTGTCTAAAGGACGCAAATGAGATCAGAGTCCCACTGTGCTAAACGCTGTGCACTTGTACCCAGCAGAAGACTGTACCTTCCCAGTGCAGCTTATTTTATAAGTAGATAAAAGTCTGGAAATTGTCTGGAAGACAGAAGAACAAAGCAGAGTGGTTCAAAATCGCAGAGAATGTCGTCGACAGAGCTAAGGACAGAATCCAGATTTCTGATTTTCGCTCTTGTTTTCTTGTTACATCATAGCCTCCATGATACTATGACTTAAAAGTGTCATTTTGTTAAATGCTATTTCAAAGCAGAGCAGGCACATCAGAATTTGAAGTCATACTAAATAAAGATTTTGAATGGTGACAAAATCAGTAGGTAAAGATAGTTAAAGAATTTAGGCTTCTCAGAAATAGTTCAGGAAGAGGAAATTTTTTTTTTTCCTTTTTCTGGAGAAAGGCACTTTTAGCTAAAACAGAAAGAAGCACATTTCCAGCTCCCATCCTTTCAGTAGCAAGGAGGGTATATGATGGTATCCACAGGAAAATTTCTTACTGCCAGTGATCTGTAAAACAGAAGGCAGTTCTACCCAGGAAAAAGAAAAAGCTTTTCTTTCATGGAATCAAACTATTTTTCCTGTGTGTATTCTGCAAAAAGGTTAAAATTCAAGGGAAAAATTTTAATCAACTTATTGAGTGGAGTGGTATAATATCTGATACAATACAGAGACACTGTGAAACAGAGCAAATCCCTGGGTTCTAGTGGACCCTGCTAAGAACTAGATAACTTGAAAATTACTGGTTTTTCTTTTTCAATAGGGGTTACACGATAGGTCTCTAGACGTTATAATGATCTTTTTATCAAGTCAGAATATTTCTATCACAGAAATCTTTGTTGCAAAAAAGTGTCATATCATTGAACAGAATAAATTATTAATACAGGATGTTCTTATTTATATACTTGTATTTTATTTAGAAAAATGGAAATTATTCTGGGATAGATTGCATCAGTTTTACTCCTGTTAAGCAGTAACTTCTGCTGCAAATCATCTCAGTGATCAACAAGAGCAAAGTACTATGGAAAAAATTATGGACCTTGCAATATTAGGAGCAACTTTGAATGAAGTTTGAAGAGCTGCAAATTCCATCATTCATTATGGGTAATATGAACTGACTTTCTGTGAGTGCAGGTGTTATGTGTCTTGGCTTTCTTACATATGTGTATGCTTTAAAACCAGCATTACCCAATTAACCATTTACTTGCTAGCCATCTAGCTGCTCAGAGATCCCATTAGTAATGATTATTTAGACAAGTTTCTGTAAGTAGCAAAATGGCTGAATATTCAAACTATTTTTGTGTCTGAATGAACCAACAAAAGATCATAATTGGTTCAGATCAAATATAACTGTCTCTGTTCTTCCTCATTCAGATCAGAAACTAGATTATTTCAGGTTGTGCTAACCATGATATTTTTATTAGCATATCCAAAGAGAAAAGCATAATTACAGATAAGCTTTATTTCTGGTGGAAAGGATGTTGCCCTTTTACCTAACAGTCCAGGGAGATTCAGATCATTTTTCCAGAAGCTGGACAATTAATTTACTTCTTTTTCTGAGGGAAGGAGACAGCCTGTGTCTTACGCTGTAAGCTCTGATTTCACGTCTTTCTCTCATATGAGAGGTGCTGAAGTTCCCATATCAATATTTAAATAATCATTGACCTCAGAGAAAAAAATATCTTTTTAGTGCCCAGTGGCCAGAATACTAATCTGAGCTTTAGCAAAGCTGTGCTCCGTCTGCAGGTCTATGAAGTGGAACTGTTCAGGAGAACTCTTGATATGGCATTTGGAGCTCTGTCCTGAGCCAAGTGGATTTAAATTTGGAGTGTCCCCAAGATACTGGGATTTGCTGATAACAGTCAATAAATGAGGTCTGCCTTGGCAAAGCAAGAAGGAGGTGAGTCTCTTCCCACTGTCATCCTGATATATCCCTTAGGAGTTTAAGGTATGTAGTTACGCAGAGGTCTCATCTGCCAAAAGACAGAAAGAGTAGTCATAAACTTACATTACAGAACACTAAAAGAGAATAGGTCTGGATTTAACCGTAGCTGTACAACTAAGACCTGTGAGTTACAGTATTCTACCACATCCTTTTAACAGTACTTCACTAACAGAACAAAAATTGATTTTCCCAGGTTTTCCTTACTGGACTTAAGTTAGCATGGCCCTCCTGTTGTGTGCAGTCACGTTTTAATGCACCTCCTTCAGTTTTGTCCAATTTGGAGGGAGGACACTGGAGCTCAGGAGGTCACCTGTATGTGTCAGCTTGTTGTGCATACTGTGAATGACAAAACACGTCCAAACAAGAGCACAGACAGTGTCTAAAGCACAAAAAAGAGTTTTAAGCTCTGCATTTAGGTGGCTATTTTCTGGATGCACAGGGATCTTTGTTTTAAATTTCCTGACTTAAACTAGTAAGGGGTAAGAAGGGGAGGGCTTTTACTTTTGACCCCCTGAAAAGACTTTTGGAGGAATTTACCTCTTTCTGTTGGCTGTGAGGAAGAAAGTCAAGGTTAGTGTTCAAAGCTGGACAGTAAGAAGGCTGCTGCCCGTATTTGTAAGTACACCTGACTTAGGTGCTGAACCAAAGTTAATGACAAGACACCTATGGTCCCTTTGAAATCTATATATTTGTTATTTGCTCCACCAGGGACAGAGATTCTCTCTAGCATCCACATTGGGCTGTGCAGAAGAAAGAAATGTAATCAAATTCTGGCGTTCTGTGCATGTTCAAACACACTCCCCCTACCCCCCGCCAATGTATAGTTGTCACAGTGTAAACATTCTGCTAAATATTTCCTCCACCTGTTTCAAAGAATTAAAGAATCATCTCTTAACAGGAAAAATAAATGTACCAAATGTCACAATGCCTCAGGGGGATCGAAAACGATAAAACAAATGTTGTAACGTTCTATTTTTGATCCGAAGGTAAACAAATGAAATGATGTGTGTACATGTGTATACACATAGATTCACTCTATCGGTCATGTAATCCATCACTAAGACTGTTGGTTAAGGGAGAAATTACAGTTCCAACATATTTTCCAAACATTTAAACCTTTCTCATAAAATTATTTTGGGCTGAAAAAAGTCTCCTGCTCATTCTCAAGCCAGGTCTCGGAAGTGAATTTTCTTGGAAGGTCTCATAAAAAAATATGTTCAAGGTTTTTTATTTTCACATAATAACTTTGGAATACATTAGTTGACATTTTCCAGATTCATTTTTGTGCTCAGCAGCTCAAAAGAAGCCTTTATTCAGGAGGTGGACTAGATGGCCAAAAACAAAGAAAAATTTTAACCTTTAACCCTTCTGATTGCTACATGAGAAAAATACTTACTTGGTTCTAACAGGAAAACTTCCATTTTAAGAGGCGTAAATCTGTCAGTTTTTATTGTTTCCTTCTGATAGAGCTAAATTCTGCAAGAAAGTTTAGATCAGTACTTTTTAGTGAAGTTAAATGTATAGTTTTCTTTGTAGGAAATTAGGTCTAGATTTTGCCTTTCACTGGTGCAATCCATAGGAGGTGATTCAGAGAGGAAAAAGGAAAGAAATGCCTCACTGTTTTCCCTTCAGAGCTTCCAGGAGGTGATCTTTTGAATTAGAGATGAAACAGGAGGCTTGCAGACATCTTAGGCTCCGGATCATGTGTGTGGATGTCTAAGGAATTCAGATTGATATTTAGAGATTTAGTAATATCCTGGAGGCCAAAAAACGAGGGCTGGTTCTTAGGAGTCCCCAGAACCCCATGAAAGATATTTATTACTATATTTTGTCATAATCAACCTTCTCACATATTAGATGCATATGTTGCTTTGTAATATTATGCTATTAGCTGTTTAGAGAGGAGCCTGTGTATGTTCTTACTGCTTCCTCAGTGCTTACTTCTGTGTCCAGGCTGTGCACTATTAGCTAGTCCTGGGATAGAAAGAAATATCCCAGAAGAAACTCTGTGTGAACATCTCAAGCTAATCACAGCATGAAAGAACTGACCAATCACTTGACTTGGAGGCTTCAGTTCAGTTCTAGCTCCACCGTGATTTTGTCAGGCTTAGGATACACACGAATTGGCTTTACAAGAGTTAATGTAAGCACTTGTAGCATCTTGTGTCCTTCGTTCTCCTAAGGGCATATCGGCCTCCATCAACTTCCATATTGCTGCAGCTACGCTGCTGCTCGTGGTACCAATGGGATAGAAAAAGCCAGCTCAGGCAATCCTGGGCTCCACTGCAGTCTGCATCCTAGACACGTATCGCCTGCTTGTAAAATAAGGGTAAGAAGAATAGCTGAGGTTTTGTGAGGATAAACATATGAATGATTATGAGACCCACAGTTATGCTGAGCCATAAGCCTGCCTACAGAGAGCAGGAGATGCAGTCCTGCGGAGTGGGAGTGTACAATATTGTTGATGCAGTGGCCTTCCTTCTTGATGCTGCTCCTGGCTAATAGCATTTAAGCTGCTGACATTTGAATCAATAGCTAGTTATCCCTTTTCAGAATGGAGATCATTCGATAATGGAAATGACAATGAAAGCTAAGGTGGACTCATCCAGCAAAATGAAAGCATTCTTGTCAGTGGCTTTAGCAGAGATTTCAGAACTCTTTCCTCAGTCTTCAGAGTTTCTGCTCCTGCTCTCAAAAGGCAGTTAGCCTTTTCCTGGGTGCTCTGCTTAAATGCTGACAGGACTTTTTAGCTGTCTGGCTTGATTATCTTATCTGTTCAGAGCACTTTATCAAGCTGTGTGATTCACATGAAGCAGCTAAATAAATTAAAACCTCATAAGATGCAGACTTCTCTACCAAAGAGCATGTGCCTGATGCCATATACTGGACTCCAACACCAAAAGTTTTCAAATCTGTTTGCTTTAAAATTAAAGTAAAACACTGAATTAAAAATTGTCTAGTCAAAAGATCATCTACCCCCAGCGTCAACTAATAAGTACCCACTGAAAGCAACGAAGCCTCCCTCTGCCTTCATGGGACCTGTATAGAGTCCGTATGGATTGCATAGCCATTCCTGTATTTATGGTTTGAGTTAAAGCCAGAGCCATAGTTATTTCCAAAAGCGCAGGAAGAGACTGTTGATATTGCAAATAAAAGTGCAAACAATTATTGCAAGTGAAGGTCTATTTCCAGTGAAAGTTAGAAAGAAAAGAAGAATAATATAATGAAGTATATGAAGATTTCATTGTGACTTTCAGTGGATATAGTATCAGATTGATGATGAAGTTAATGTAATTTTTCTGGGTATTGTTGGAATAGCATCAGTTTTTTAATACAGAATGCTGAAGAGGGTGGAATAACTTAAGTATCTTGATGTTTTAGGATGCATTACTACATGCACTTCAGTCTCTTCCTCACAGGTTTGACTCATTTTTCTGAAGCTTTAAATAGCTAAAAAATGGCTTTCCTATGTTGCCCTGATATTCTATTATATTCTGTTCTTTCTTTCTGGCATGTATGATATAGTGTAATGACATCACATCCATTAAATCTGTCTCTCTTGCTTTCAGAAACTTGTTTAAGGTTAACTGAGGCACAGAAGTTCTATTTCATGTATTTGGTGCTGTTTAAACTGCAGAGCTCTAATTCCTAACGCCTTTAAAACAATGAAAGAATAACCAGTAAATGGGTCACTGAAGTTGATACAAGGCTTCTGCACTAACAATACTCTATATGTTACATATGATTGAAGTCCTTTTCATTTCCCGAGCTCTTCATATTGCCAGGGAATACAATCCATACCTTGTTCTCTTAACATAACTTTGCTGTTTTAGTGAAGGCTGCTGATTCGGCAATAAGTAAATTAAATTTAATATTAATATCCATATTAACTACCTGAGAAATGACACCTACAGTACTTCTCATCATTAATCTTTTCTTAAGCAGATGATGAACTGGGCTGAACATCGCATTTATATGAATAAATGTACATACATATATGCGCACATGTATACACATAATCCCAAGAAATATAACAGTATGAGGAGTGTAATGCTGCCATAAAATTATCGCATAGAATTCATTACTTTTCTCTATATTTCCATTTATGGAGATAGCCAAAATGGACCAGCCAAAACTTGAAAATTGCAGCATTGTCCAGCTGAAAGTTCCACAGAGAAGAAACCGTCTCTTAAATAACTTTTTAAAATAGACTGTTCTGCATACTAAAACTAATTTGAAAATGTCATTTGGAGTTCATATCATTTATGAGTTTCAGGCAGGTAATTATAATGTGTAAGCCATGAGAATGAGATCATTCCTTTCCAAGCTGTTGTCTAGGATTTGTTGTACTCAAATATTAGCCATGGTGCTCCCCCAGCCCAAAGCTGAATAAGCTGAATATGTTTCTTATAGGATTATTTTTTCTCTAGCACGCAAGAAAAAGAAGCTGTAATTTAATATTGAGATAGTAACTCCTGATGTCTGGAGTTCTTACCAGCAAAACTTCCTTTCACAGTCCTACAATCTAGATGAAATGCATAAAATGCACCCAAAATACTAAGATGTTCCAATGTACACCAGCTGAAAGTGTCCATGATGGACCAACGTGACAGGTATGTTGCTTACATAGCCAATAGCTACGTTATATAAATGCAAGAACAGGTTAAATAATGTCCTCCTATGCAATCACGCAACAGCCAGAGTTACCTTTCCTCTCACCCTAGCCTATCACATCCCAATCAACACTAGATGCCAAGCCTTTAGGAAGAGGAGCCTGCAAGCAGCTTGTGGGTGTTGATATGGAGCATTTGACTAAGGCTGATCTAAGAATCATTGGAAAGCTTTAACCATGAGCTATGCTTAATCTGTCTGTAATATGAAAAGAGAAACAATTGGCCCACTGCAAAAGCTCATCTCTGTGTATGTGTGTGCCTGTATTTGCATGTCATGACTAGAAAGAAGAAAATGATTTGTCACACTAGAGTATCCTCTCTGCCTTAGGAAGATCTTTCTTGTGGTGTCAGTGACCAACATCGTTCTTGGAGGTTTTCAAAACCTGCTTGGATAAAAAGCTCAAGCAACCTTGTCTGAACTCGTAGCTGAGCCTGCTTTGAGCAGTAGGTTGGAAAAGAGATACCCTGAGCTCTCTCTCTTCCAACAGTCTCAATCCTGTGTTCCTAAATCTATAGCTGAATATCTGCAGAGTGTCACCAGAACTTACTGAGCTGTAATGCAGAATGTATTTGTTTCTTGGTAGCGTTGATTTGGTTTGTTTTGTTTTGGGGTTTTTTTTTGGAGGGATATTGTTTGTTTTAATTTTTGTTCTTCCACAGTCCCGTCCCCCCCCCGAAACTAGCAAGAAAATAGAATTCAACAAAAATTTTACATGATAACTTTCATTTTCACCTGACTTTCATCACAATTGCAGAATCATTCATTTAAAATTCTTCTCATTCTGAAAAGTAGCCCTAAAAAATATTTATTTAGTAAAGATTCATTAATGTCCTACCTTTTTTCTTCATGGCTTAACCTTGATTTTATTTTTCTTCTTTTTGTCTCCATTTTGCTGGTTAATAACAATAACAGCATGCATAGTGGGAATAAAATTGAAATTAAATATAATGTCTATTTAAAAAGCTTTTTAAATCCTCCAAATTTGTAGGAAAAACATAATTTAATGAAAAATGTACATGTTATTGTTGTGGTTTTTTGTTCCCAGCCAGCTTTTTTTTTTCAGAAATAGGCATGAATCATGGTAAGTTTTTTAATAGTAGTAATCAGAAGGCTTTGCAACTGAAACCAGTCAAATTATGGCTTCTAAATGCAGACTTTTTTTGTTAAATGTTTAGTATAGCCATTCAGGGAAACATAATGTTGTTTTATCTTAACTAGCACAGATTGAAAGTATTTTTCAGTCTCGATGTTGACTTGTCTAAGAACCTTTGTTTATATTGTATCCTATTTACGCAAGAAAATGAACTTCATTTTAAAGCTGGTATCTCTGAAATAGAGGATAATTTGCCCTGCATGGATTCTGTCTGCAATATCAGCTAAGTTTGCAAAGAAAACTAGTGTAAAAGCAGTAATGTTCAAACAGCTATATCTCCATTCTATACTGATATAATTCTATGGTTTAGAGTTGTGACAATTTTCCTAAACATTACACTAGTGTAAGTCTTGATAACTTTTAGTGGAATTACATCTGCTAACTCTCTAAATCAACTGACCACTATGTTTTTTCAGAAATGTTAAATATCATTTATGGCATTGGGGACTCTTTGCTACCTTTCCATTTCTGTTAAAAATTAAGACACAGGCAACAGATTCAAGAAGTTAGTCCTAAAATTCCATTTAAAAAATCTTTCTCTGGGGCAGTTCCAGAGAGTCTGAGTTCTCCCAGTCCTAGTGAATGGGATTTGCTCCGTGATTCTTGAAACAGACCATGATTTGAAGACAAGCTTGTGATGGGATTGGATGATCCAGTGTGAAATAGTGTGTGTTTGTATGATACATCACTTTTCTCAACAAACACTGAATTTACTAACCTGGGAATCACTACGTGATATATAATTGTGGGCTTTTGTGCTTTGGGGTACAACATGCGTGTATTGATATCAGGTTCACATCTGTCCATCTATATTGACAATGTCCTCTAACTTTTCTCCATGACTTAAAGACAGAGTTTGCGACTGGAAGAGTAGAACCTAATGGAAGTTCTTGTGCTTTATGGGTGTATGACTACATCACTGATTATTTTCAGTATTTTACATAAAGGATTTATTGTTTTCACAGAGTTTTCTTGCCCATAGTACTAGACTATTGTACAGTAGAGAGTGCTCTTTCTTGCATTTTTCACACATTTGTAATGGATTTAACTACAGTAGTATATTAAATAGAGATGGGATATAGGCTTAGGCAATGGCATCCAATTGCCCAT
Organism: Chionis minor; assembly: GCA_013398295.1. NCBI lineage: Eukaryota > Metazoa > Chordata > Aves > Charadriiformes > Chionidae > Chionis > Chionis minor. The sequence goes on along the minus strand of VZSF01003743.1, from coordinate 1,115,878 downwards.
GCCATTTAACTATTCTTAGCATGCTCTTTGGCACAGTTTTCAACTGGGTCATCTAATACTTTCCCAGACAATTGTCAGTCGTGGTTTGGAAGATAATTTGAACCAAGGATTGTTCCCAGTAAATAGTTTGGACAATAGCTGCAGGAGAGAAGAGAGTTTAGCCGTCTTTTATTATTAACCAGTAGGTTATGTACTTTAAGTCATTTGTTGAAAGTTTATACATGAATAAAAATATAAGCCCAAGTCTTCTAAGTCTTTGGCAAATGTCCTAGGTGTTGGGCCATCCTTTCTTTTGCTTGCGGTGGCTCCATACAGGAGGCTTTCTCTGTTTTTACAGGCCTAAATCTACGGTCATTTACTTTTGAAATTGGTCATTAAGTCTCTGAATAATCGTCCCTCTGTCAATGTGTATGTAAAGTTCTGCCTGAACAGCACTTATGTGATTTAATGAGTGGACTGTCAAGTCCTCAGGACACAGTTTTTTTCTTATTCTTATATTTTTACATTTTTATTTTATCAGGTTGATTACCTCACACTTTCAGCAAGTCCCTGAGAATACAGGTGCTCCTTAAGCCTGAAAATACATTTCTCACTATTCGCTCTTGCTCTTGAGTATTTCCGATGCAACCAGATTGAAACGTGCCTCTCGTATTCTGAGTGGCCTGGCTTCCTAACATTTTTTAGAGGGTCATTCACATCAGTGAGAGTTTGCGACTGAATGAAAAATTCACTATGTTTCATTTTTACATTCTCTCATGCTAAAAGGAGAGTGATATACAAAATTATCTCCTTCTTAGAACTTAAAAATTACCATGCCACGACTGAATTACAGACACGATGAGGAGATGCATCTTATCCATGTGAAGCATAGCCATGCTAGTTGATATTAGTATGCTGATATGAAGCCAGGAAGATTTTTAACAGTCCTCAGCATCTAGATCTGGATAAGTTTCAAGACATGGTTATCTCCAGTCTAGCATTGTAATGAAGTAAACCAGATTTCTAAACATTTTAAGAGTCTCTATCTCCCCCTCTTAATGGGAGCAGGCGGATGAACACATTTAGAAATCTAGTCCACTGCTGTACTGGAAGGAGACTGGAAAAATCAGATGTTTTCAAACACAAATATATTTGTTAGTACCCTGGAATTGCACAAAGGTATCTCATTATTTGTATAGAGTTCAAACATCTGTGTTGCAGAAAGATTGTGGTGCTCCCAAAAGGCCAGGTCTTACTTCCAAAACTAGAGGTGAAAAACAGTGATTCTGTTATCTATCATCCGTGGTCTCATTTACCATCAATTACTATTTAGCTTCATAAATCTTTAGGGGTTTTATGAGTTAAGCTCATGCAGCTTTGAAACTGTGGTGTGTTGGGTTTTTTTAAAATCTGATTATTCACAGCTTGCTAATTTGTAATTGGACTTTTACAACTCAAAAACCTCCAGATTTCAGAAAAACTAATTTATTTTTTCTTGGTTTAATTGTGGTATTCACACTCAAAACTGTGGAGTGAGATTGCTTCTAGTGGGTTGTATGCAGTGTTCTGGAACTAATAAAATATATTATTGATTGCTTAATGAAAAGCACCATGTTCATACAGATTTACTGTGGCTGAGGATGGATACAACAGCTACTTCTTATTCTGTTTTGAGGATCACCTGCCATTTTACTTGGGTGTATTGCTGCATATCAAGTGTGCTTTTAAATTAAGTTATGGTTGCCTACAGGGCACTATGTTGGGTGGCTCCATTAAGGTACCCTTATACTTTTCCTTCCATGCAGTGCTACCCGTTGCTTTTAATTTAGCTTAAGATCATCAAAATTAATTATGATAGAGTGTATTAAAAGTTGAAATAGCAAATCAAAGAGTTTTATTAAGTGCCTTTTAGATTTTCTTATGTGTTTAGTGGTTTTAGCTTTTTATTTGCTCATCACTGATTCATTATGATTACTATAAGAAGAACTGGTAAAGTAGAACAGAAATGTCTGACTATGGTGGGAATAAATGAGACTATCTTAGTTCCTACCTGGGCTTGATATCTCTAACAGGGGAAATATACGCACAAGTTTTCTAACAGTGATGGTGGTAAATTGTACTTGTAGTTGCCCTTCCCCTCTTGAGGTATTTGGTCTGTGCAGCTTGGTAGCAAAGCAGTGGCTGTGCATTGGGCGTACAAAAATGCTGCTGGTCATCCTCCATCACCCCAATGGCAAAAATTCCAGGGTGTCACTGGCACATTCCATCAACCGTCACTGCACTGTGATGAGTCTTGCAGTGGGGAACGAGCTCCCACACTACCTGCTGGATGTGACATGATGTGCCCACTGCATTGAGTGGTTGGGACAGGCTTTATTGGGATTTTTGGGTTCACATTTGGTAGGGGCTGGAGGAGACCTATCCAGTCAGCCCCTTGTGTGGACCTGCTTCTGTAATGTAATGGTTGCTGTCCCAGGGCACAGACCCTGTGAGGTCCCCTAGGCATATAGTCGTTCTGGGATCCTAATCTACTTGGTGCTCAAATGGACCGTTAATTCCATGGTTGTAGTTCATGCCATATAGACATTTGGCCTCCCACTAAAACAGAGAAAAATTCTTCACACAGATTCCAATCTAAACCATTGTATGATTCTGTGCTTGAGCTTGCTCAGTCCTCTGCATCTGCTGCATATCTGTCTGTGTCTTACTACCTGGCTGCAAAGGCTGGAGGTACTCAGGGTGGTGAGATGCATCTGCAATTTGGAGAATAAGATCTGGCATTCATTAGTGACATTGGAGGTACAAAGTTCCATGCCTAAGGGATTGTAACTTCTGATCCAAACCTCATGACGTTGTCATCAACATGGCCCCAGGCAGATGGGCCACCTACCAAACTGAACCTGGAAAAGATGCCACATGTGGTTCAGCAAATAACTACCGTGTATTCATCTTTCTCATGTTACAAAGTGATAGGTTTTTAAGTGAAAAGACATTATAGCCACCTATAACTACCTTCAACCTTGATTATTTACCCCATTACATTACATTAACTCAAGTAATACATTCAATATTGGTACTATACCCATTGATATGTAGACAGGCATACCCCTCTTAACCATATTCTACTTTCAGAGGATTAATGGTTTAATGACCAACAGAATAACCACAGCACTAGAACCATTCCATTGGTACACCATATGCAACAGTCCCTGCTAAACACGGCAGGGCTCAAATACATACCCTGAATGGATTTGGGTCAAATCAGCTCCTCGTTTCTAGACATACCTATGGCCAATGTACCAGGTTATGTGTTAGTCATACTTCTTATATGAAATCAGCAACCTGCTGCATATGAGATCCTGCATGTACTAGCTTAAAGACCATTCATTCCCCGCACCACCCCCCCCCGCCCCAACTCCTTGCGCCACTTGCGCTTTTGTACCTTAGGTTCCTATGCGAGGGCCAGCATACTACAAGTCAAATAATGTCATCCATTAATTTCTTTACAAACCACAATTCTTTGGGGGTAAAAGATGATGGCAAAAAAGTCTTACAATGCCGGGTAATTGTAATATCCCTTTTATTCCAAAAGTTAGTTTTCCTTATTGTTTTAAATCCTCCCTTTGCTTTTAGTCAAATTTTTTTTAGATTCACTTTGGATCTTGCTATACCTTTTCCTGCCAGATTAAACTCCTACTTACTATCAGAAATATTTTTTTTCGTGTAACCAATGTGCAAATTATCTCCAGGTCATTTGACAGATCAACCAAATATGCTGTGCTTTTTCCATCTCTCACAGTGAGGCATATTTTGAAGGTTGCATCATTGCATCTTTCCAGAATTGCTTCCAATTCCTTGATATCCTTTTAGAATTATAGACATTAATTCTGGACACAGAATTACAGTAATGGTGTCATTAATGCTGCCTTACCACTTTTATCATTTTCCCTTGCTTGCAAATCAATTAAGGATCATGTTAGCTCACTGAAGGAAATCAGGTTCAGCTGGTCATCTACTGTTATAGTCATTTGTTACCAATCTTGAGACAGGATCATTGCTCTCAACAATAGCTTTTCTCATCTTACAAATATTCCCTGTTTCTAGATAGACTTTGCACTTGGCTGCCTTAAAGCCTATGTTTGGATCCGAACTGACCTCTCCAAGCAATCCAAGTCACTCTGTACAACAGACCAATTCTCTGTATTATTTACAATTCCACCAATAGGTCACACCCAGTCCTCTGATTAATTGAAAGTAAAAGGAAATAGATTTTTTTTTTCTATATAAATTAGTTTAATGCATGAGGCCATGACCCAAAGCCCATTAGACTCACTGAAAGAATTTCTGTTGAATCTGGGGAGCTTTAGATTGGGTTCTGAGTCAGTTGCAGTTCTCTTACTTTAGAAATTGTCCTGACTCCAGGACTGAGCAGAATACATTATAGGCTTTCCTGACAGCTACAGAATTAATTTTGCTTAGTTTGGTCTAGTTTTTGGGTTGGGTGGTTTTTTTGTTTGTTTGGTTGGTTTGGTTTTTTGTCTGTCCAGCAAAGGAGAGCTGAACTACGCAGGCAGTATGGGGTCAAAAGCAAGCTGGCTTCAGACCCCACGCTGGAATTCAAAACAATTTTCAGTAGCTTAACAACTTAATAAGTCTGTGCATCCTGTTTCTCGAAGTATCTATATGCATGGTCTTAATATGCTCTATATTTTCTTAAAGAATAGAGCTGTTTGCTCAATTATTTTTCCTTAATGAAACTAGTGAAAGGCTTGATTTGATAAACCTGAGTCAAAATCCATGCATGCTGTGAATTTTGTGGAAAACTATACAATTTCATATTTTCATTTAAACGTGGGGTATATTTTTTAAAACACTGGATAATCTTATTACATATTTTGTAATCTTAAAATGCTGAATAATGCAAGTTATCGTTGTTTCAAGTAACTCTAGGAATATAATTAATAATCTTTAATAGATGGAAAGTCTTTTGATAATGAAAAGACTAAAAACTTTCATTCAACTCAAGTTTCCTGAACCTCAGTTTCCAATAGGAAGTGGAATTTGAATCTGTCTTGCCCATATGAGTTACAAAGTAATTTTTTCAATGACTGTTCCTTAGCGTTTGTATGGGTAGTATCTAATGTAGTAAGTCCCTGATCTCAGTTTAGATTGAGGCACCAGTATAATAACTAATAATAATTTCTCAATCGAAAATAAGCTGTTACAGAAATAAAAAGGGGTTGCTTTAAGGTGAACATTCTTCAGTATTGGCTTGAAGCCATCTTCAATGGTCAACTACAGAAGATTTATTGGTCAGATGACTTTCATATGTACAGCACAAATTAAAATTACAGTCTTGGAAATTTGTTTAACAATAAAACCCCAGACCATGTCTACAGCTAGACTGCTGTAGAGGACACCATGAATCCATGTGAATTTAAGAACTATAGCAACCTGCCTCGCACCATGAGATATACCCCCTTTTTTTTCCCCAAAAATCATAACTAGGGGGTTCAAAAAGCCTTTACTGTGTTCTTTTATTGATATTTAAGATAGTACCTACAATTTTCACCCTCCCAGTGGCTAGAGACAGAAATTTGCTAATTGTTGCCGATGTGCTTTGGCACACAGGGCTGTATCTTTCAATATCAAAATAGTTGAGTAAGCTAATTACACTGATCCTAAAAGATTCAATGCCTGTAGGCTTTCTTTGGTGCATTGTGTATTTATATCAGAAATGAAGCTTGTCTTGTCTGCTTGCTGTGCTGTGCGTGGGTTCTTAACCTCCTGCTAAGATCCTAGCTATCGATTTGGGTTGGCTCTCTCTGTAGGTGCCTGGCATGATGCATGATGCCTTATTTCTCACAGAGCATTAAATACTTGTTACTGGAAATTGGGACTTTTGCTGGTACTTTAAGATGGTCACCAAAAGCACGACTTTACTGATTAACCAGGAGTACTGCCTTAATACAGAGTCCTAAAATCTGGAAATTGCTGGTGGCATGCAGAAACTTCAGCAATGACAGCAGACGTTCTGCCCTTTGCTGAAAATCAGGTGGATAGCACCTTGCCATGCAGCTGATAGTTTATTGCCAGTGGATTTTATTGAAACTTCTTATGTTCTTTTCCTCAGATGGTTTTTAATTTTTTTCTCAAAGAAGATTTAGATATCAAGGGATAACTAGGTTTTGCATGTGGTCTTATGTAATAAATTCACTCTAGAGGTATCGCTGTGTGAGCCATTCCTCAGTTGCACTGATAATTTGCAGGTCAGCAGCTATATTTTTATTTGGACATTCCCCAAGTCTGCTATGAAGATATGAGGGATAGATTGTGTTTTTTTCAGTGTTTTTTGATAGTGTTCAGATGTAAGAAAAGAGAAGTGACAACTGTAGTGACAATGTTGGGTGCAGTTCAAAACTTTCACTGGGCAGTTTCAACAGGTGAAACATCATGGCTGAAGTAGCCAATTAGGCAGTAAAACTAAGGAAGAAAAACCAGGCAAATTGTCAGAAATGTGTTCCTGGCTGAGTGACAGAGACCCACTCTGACATGCATGCAAACACACACATGTGTAGCTACTTGTGTTAGTGGTGTTGCTGAAATTAAGGGAAGGAGAGATCTAAAAAGGAAAGATATTCCTACAAACATTTTTCAGGCTTTCAGCCTTCAATCTATAGAATAGTTTGGCTTTTACTACTCAGCTTTACAAAACACTTCAAAAAAATATTGATGTAGCAGAGGCAGGAATATGAGTAATCGAGCAATATAGACTTACAGCTCACATTTTTATGACTCATAAGATTCAGGCTTTGAAAAGTAGGAGAAGCTTTAATGCAAGGAATAATGCAAACATATTTGTTTCGGTTTACTTTTTTCCGTCAATAACTTTGAATGACAAAATATTTCCCCATTCTTTTCTGTGTTTTAAGGGGGAAAAGTAATTTACTGCTCTGCCTTCACTGCTCTGCTCAGCAAAGACCAAGGACGAACAGAAAATCCTGGAGACTACTTTGCTGCAGGTTGCAAGCAGCCACTAGGAGGAGCTAACTGCCTTAAAGAGAAGGTAAGGGATGGATTCTGCAAAAAGTGTTAATAAAATGAGTTCAGTACTAAAAGTTGTGCTAAGCTAAGATCAAGTTGAAGTATTTATATATTATTTACAGTGGTTGCATAATAACTTGTGGGATAAACGCTCTGTTTAACACTAATGTACTTCCAGGCAGCAAAGATATTCAAGGGCCTGATTTCAAAATGAAACTCGGAACACTGTTCTCTCCTAAAAGCTATGTTCTGATTCATGTCAGTTCTTTAGAAAGACATGGCCTGTATTTTATGCACCAGTGGGACGCAGATAAAATATCTGATTGAATAAAAAAAAGAAAAAAAAAAGAAAAGGTCACCGTTCTGTACATGATTAAGTATCAGTGGCCTTGTGGCCTTGTTCATAAGCACGGCTCTTGGACAAAACAGCTTGTTTTTCCATAATAGCCTTTTTTGCTTCATTGTAATCTCTTTATGTATTTAATACCATAAATAAAATAGTGGTATAGAAGAGAACTATAAATAAAACACCAGCATAGAGGGGATATGCCAAAAGTGATCTCTCAACTTGTTTCTTAATCAGTGCCGTAGTTAAAAGAAAACTATTCAGTGCCATACTGGAAGGGATGAGGGAACAACTGTTGCATACCTCCCCAGACTGGCAAACACAAATAGTCACACTGGGAAAGTTACAAATGGGATTGCTCTTAGTGATTCCCATGAATCGAGGCTTTCTTTCCCTCCTCTTTCACAGGCAATTTATTGCTTATGAAAGATGCCAGGGTGATGCAGCTGACCTCTCATTAAAAAGTGTTTTGGAAAAGGTTGCGTATTTCAACCAGAGAGTGAGCACCAGGAACTAAGTATGAGGTATTGCTCTTCTACCCTAATTTACAAGACTGGGAGTGAAGCGGTGTGTTTGGCCTATGATTATAACCACTTATATTTGGTATGGCAAAGTACACTTCAGGGCAAATTCGTCCTGGAAATAATATCTTTTCTTGTTTAATAAAAAGAAGGAGAAAATTTGATTTAGAAAGGTAAATATGAAATATAATTTTTTTTTTTTCTTTCTCTAATTTTATGAGAGACTTGAAATCAGAAATATTGCAGCTGCCAAACTGTAGCCCAAGAAACTCGGGGAAACAAGGTTTATTTTAGAGATCTGGAGAACAAGGGTCTAGGCTTTGCAAAGAGACAAATATCTGCATTCAGAACTTGGTGGAATCTTCTTTGAGGCAAGGTGTTACATTTGAGGAGACAAAAAAAAAAACACCTCAAAAAAGAAAACCCAGATGAGGACTGCCAGGTCCTGCTTCATTGTCAGCTCAGCTGAGGTGCTGCCTCTCACAGACAAGTATATCAATGTGCCCAGACTTTGCCAAACTCAGGCTGGGTCAACCCAGGAAAATAGCCTTTTCAAAGGCAAGACTTTTCCACATTGAAAATTTAGATATATTATCTCACAGTTTCTATTAAATTACAATGTCAGAGGAGTTGGTAAGTTGGTATGTGGGATCTAGTTACTGTCACTATACAGGATCTTTTAACTGTGAAGGGCATTGTCACTCTTGCTAAGGTTAGGAATTCATATATCATTGCTGCTTTTTGCACATATATTTTTTTTGGTGGGAGGGATCCCCACTCCTGATAAGCTGGTGTTGCAACAAGAGCTAGCAGCTCTCTATGGATGGCAGAGGGTCTTAAACCACTCATAATACTGACTCCTAATGAGTTTACTCAGATATTCTCAATTCCTTCATCATTGGCAATATCAGGAGGATCAAAGTAAAAGGATGTTGATACAGAATACTATCCCACATTGACTACCTATGAACTGCAACTGTCTAGAAGAGTTCTTTATACAGATAATCCACTAGAAAAGCAATGACAGAGTCAAATATCCAGACTAAACATTTTTGAAAGGAGAAAAGAAACAAAACATTTTTCTATTGGTGTTTCTCAGAAAGGAGACTATTCAGTCCTATGTGGTGGGGTCATATACTCTTGCTAAGTTGGTTAAACTAACAGATACGCTATGGACAAAAGCGATGATGACGTAGTACTAAAATTATTCTTTCATGGTGAGATCTGGGGAGAGGTGTCATTACTATAACTTGAGGCATGAGAATATATCTACCATCAAGCACACAAGATTCCCACCCACTCTGTCATCTGACGTGATGCAGAGATACAGGTTTGAGATACTTAAACATAGGTCTACGGTGCCATTTTAGCTCTCTCTCCTGTAAGATCTTGTGTTGCATCTGCCATTATTGTGGGCAAGTATCAGAATTCCTAGACTGTCTAAAATGTCATTTAGCCTCTGTGGAGTCTCCCCTATTAGGACTCCAGTAAGGTACTGGCTTGGACTAGCTGGTGACTTGTTGGCAGGTGAATACCAATGACTCTAGCTGAAATATTTGCCATGTCTGTCTGCCCCCATGGCCAATCTGCCAGATGAGAAGATAGCTGGGACACCTCAGTCACCCAAGACTAAAGTGGCTTGGCTGAAACTCAAGTCATTAGCAACTTGAGTTAAACAGAAAGGCTTTGCAAGAAGCAGCTGAGAGATGAGCGTGTGTTGCACTTCACTAGTATGCAACCTCAAGTAGTTGCTTTCAAAACTTCTATCTGTACCTGGATGGTCTCCTGTTAAAAAGATTGCTTCTTCATTTGATAGCACAATTTTCCTTGCATGGAGAACACCTATTTAATGTTTTCCTGAATTAATTGTAATTTGAACATGACAAAATACTAGAGAACAAAAAGTCTCCATTAGAGAAGGAAACTTGTCCTTTTGGGCTAAATTTGCTGGGCTTCTTAATATGGTTCCACCTCCTGTTGAAAGCAAAGGTCCTTCACACTAACAAAAAAGCCTGAATTAAATCCGAGATTAATAACTGTAACAGAAACATGGCAACTCTTCATTCCTCATTAAGTGAGGTCTAGTGTTTAAAATACACCTGGCCTAATTTTGCTTGGAAAATCTCTTATTCTTTTTACCTACATTTTAAAAAGTTTTTGAAAATACATCTCTCCCATTCCAGCACAGGTATATTTATTTCCTTTTCCCTTTGCTTTGTGGGAGGGTGATACATAACTTGACAGACTCCATTCTGCCAAACTCTTTGGCTCTTACGCCACTGTAGAAAATAAGCTGGGATAAAATCAGGTAATAAAATGTGCTGAAGTCCAGTGTCAGCCATAGTTTATGTGACCAGTCAAATACAGGGTTTTCACTATGATAAAGCTTGATTTTGCATCTGTACATATTTTTAGGGACAAAACATGTTACTTGTAGATATCCATGATTTAAAACACTCATGGCTTATCTATTCTTACTTGAAATAAAATTTCTAAAGCAAACATAACCTTTCTTGTATGAAAGCTGCATATTATAGTTAAAGATCCAAATCCTGAATTCTTTGTGGGCCTTAGAGCTCCTACTGATCTCAGTGAAGTCTGAATTACTGGCTCATCGGCATTAGTAATAGCAATCCTAAACGCTGTTTTAAGAAACCAGTACAAACTCCCTGAATATATACATCATGTGAGCACATAAAGCTGATGGTTTGATGGACTGGGAAGTGCCAACCTTTCCTACAAATGATCCTTGGTGTCGCAGCCACTGTTATATTTGAGAAGAGACCTTTTAAGAAGCTGGGTAAACTTGATGCATCCAAAATCATTAAACACTTGTTCCATTAATGACATGGAATTTGTCCTGTGTACAGTTGCAGCAGTCTCCATCTGACAGTTCATCTGAGAGAATTGGGCCTAATAAGGAGGGCAGAGGTTCTCAGCTAATGAGCAAGTCGAGGTTCTGATCTATTAGGTTAGATAGAAACTACTCTACCTTTGAGACTTAAAATTAGACCGAGGCTTTGGCCTTGTTTTCAAACATTTATTAATCATCAGTGGCTTAATCCCATGGTACTATTCACCTGAAATCACAGGAACTATTCACAGGAGTAAAAAATGTACTATTGGACCACAGAAGGACAGTACATTCCCAGTAACATCATTAAGTCTTTCTCCACCCTCAGTCCCTCTTGCTCAACATGCTGTCTCATAGTCATCAAGGGAGCATGAGTTCAGTCTTGATTAGTCTGAAAGAAATGTACTAATTGAAGAGTGATTCTTTACAATCCAAAGTCTTGACTGGTAGAAAAGCAACCTTTTTCTCCCCTCCCCCCCCAAAAAAAAAGTTCTGTTCTTAATAAAGCCATAGTTCAACACGTTTAACATACTTAGGTGAATCTTGAATCTTTTTTTGCCAAAAATGTCAATATTATTGAGATTGTACTTTATCTTTGCAGAAAATACTAATGAAAATATCTATGATGATTATTATTTTCATGGGAGAGCAAGTAAGTTCAGAGGAAAAAACCTCCAGAAAGGATATTTTACAGATTCCAGTTAAAAAAAAAAAAAAATCCATATTAAAAAAAAAAAAAAAGTAAATTAAAACTGCAGTATTTTTGGCCCTGTGAAATAGCGACTAACAGAGTTTGGGCACTGTACTAAAATGATGTCATCCCGGAGCTGCTTTGGTCACTCCTAGTTTGTTCTCTGTGTTCATTTCATAATGTATATTGGCCCTGAGAAAACCATGCAAAAATCTCACGGGCACTTCTCTCCGCTTGACCTCTTTGAAAAACAGCCACCAAAATAGTAACAGTTAATGTGAGTGCCAGACTTCTTTTGTTTTTTGAATGAGACTTGGTGATTTATTCTCATCATGAGGTGCTCTGTTAGAGAGGTGGTTGAGGTATGGTATACTTGGGGTGTCGTACCACTTTAAAGTCATTAGTGTTTCAGAGGAAAGAGTGGAAAGAGGAAAATGAACTGAAGCTGCACATGTGAGTAGTAGTCACTGACAGAGTGGTGAGAGGCCCACTGTAACGGAAAACTCCAAAACTACAAGTTGAACTGAAGACACAGGCAATGCGGTTAGAAAGGTCTTTACAGACATCTTTTTTATGAGTCAGGCCTAGGAGGACTAATATGACGTCTAGTGTTTGGTAGGTCACATGATGTAACTGCTTGCCCATTGTTGAACAATGCCTGAACCCCCACTGACTGCACTATTACAACGAGCTCTTCAGTTAAGGGAGGCAAGGAGATATTGAGATATATCCCTGCCCAGGGGGCAATGAGATATATCCCTGCCCAGAGAGATGGTGGAATCGCCATCCCTGGAGGTATTTAAAAGACGGGTGGACGTGGTGTTGAGGGACATGGTTTAGTGGTGGTTTTGGTGGTGTAGGTTATGGTTGGACTCGATGATCTTGAAGGTCTCTTCCAACCCAAGTGATTCTATGATTCTATGAATCTATGATATTACAATTTTGTCACAGGTAGCAGATGTTCCCTGTATGAAATTACAGTAATATGATATATAATTCTTTTAAAAACTGGATGCAAGCAAAACCAGCAAATTTATTCTCCTCATTAATTCTCATGCGTTTGCATGTAGTATACATAGCTCTGTGCGAACAGTAACCATTCAATAGCATTATCTTCCATTGCCAGCATTGATCTTCAAGGTATGCTCCTTCAGGTGCACATTCTTTGCCCTTAATCTAAGACCTAGTCAGTGCTAGAACGGCCTGGCTGGCAGAATGTTGCAGGCATAGTTTCCTAATACTGGTACAATTTCCATCTCCAGGAAGCATTTTGTCTGTATGGTTCATGCTGACAAAATACAGTATTCTACAAACAGTATGACACAATTTGTCGCAATTAAAGTGTTTGCTAGATAAAAAATGTTCTTACAGAATTGAACTGAAAGTTTTGAGGGCTGGCCTAGCTTAAGAGAATTATTTGCTGCTGGCCTGCCTTAATATTTACCATTAATAAATACTGTGTTATGTTGGTCTGTTAAAGATAAGTGGAATGGCACCAACTCCTGTATTCCTTGGATGGCAGATGTTGAAGACTAGCCCACCTTACAAATATATACTGAGGTCAAACAAAGATAGCTAATATAGTGACAAAAGATTGGTATTATTTTCTATTGCACAGTTTGAATTCTTCTGTTTAATGTGTCACAAGAGAAATCCTCTTTTGTGGCCGCTAAATCCAAGCACTAGAGATTCTGTTTTCACTTAATTTATTAAAAAACTCTGGTTTTACAGTGTAAGACAGTATTTTTCTGGATTCCACTAATATACCACTGGTTCCACTAACTTTGTTGCTACTAGTATTATGTATTTTCTGTCTTGTCATTTTTACAGAAATGTAAGAACTTATTTGCAATTCTGGATCATATAGAGCCTCCTTTCAGAACCTCCTGACCAGTACTTCTCTGACATCAATGGCAGCTTTGCTAAGGCAAAGTAAATGTCATAAAATGTTTTGTTCTACCGCAGACACTGGCAAACAACTGGCATCTGTTTTCTGTTGTCTAACTGCTATTCTGTTTTCTGAAACAGAAACTTCCATTTCTCATCTAATTCCTTGATGAATTCAGTCTCTTATGGGATTGAAAAAATTGTTAGGAAAAAAATGTAAAACATTCTGTTAAAGGAAACAGAAAAAGTTTCATAGTGATTTCCATGTAATTAATTGTTCAGTCTGGTTGGGATTTCTTAAAATAATCCAAATAAAAACTCAAGAATGTTTATCTTGACAACTGGAAAATTCTTCAGCTGCATAATATAATTGCTTCTGGGTTTGGGTATTCTTCATAGATTCCATTGGAATTCAGATACTTTTGTCAAAAGCTTTACTATTTTACCAAAATACAGCATGAGGTCTGTGTGTATAGTAGGCAGATTTTTCAATTGTATCTAACTATTGGCTAACAGGATACAAAATACTTATCAAAATACCCATTTAACTCCTTATTACTAATGCTTTAAAGCAGATAAAGTAGCACTCTGACCTCAGGAATTCTTTTGGCTAAGCATATAACATTAATACTCATTAACATGCTTTCAAATATATTGCCAAAGTGGTAATAAAATCAACACCTTCTAATTTTTATATTGAAACTAAGCCAAAGTGCATTTGGTCTTGTCACTACATAGGAGCGTGCATGATGCTTAAGATATCAACATAAACACTGAATAAAAACATGATTTCTTTATTAAGTGAAGACATGTTGCAATTTTATTGTGAACTGATATTGTTCAACTACATAAGCAAAATGCATGGTCAGGCAAGAGGATAAGAAGTCAGATCAGCTTTTGTTTTCACACTTAAATGTTTTCATAGTTTGTCACTGTTAGATACCAAATAACACCCAGAAAACTAATTCCAGTTTTTATACTTGCTGCTTGCCATTTAGGTAAAGTCTGAAGTAATTGCTTAAGTTTATGGGCAATATTTGCCTAGAGTAATGCATAAACAGATACATTTTCTGTGTTATTTCAGATCAGACCAACATACGTACATTAACAGTGGAATCTGCTCACAGCAGCCTTTGTTTCAGTAAAATTCAAATTCCAGAACCTTATAAAATGAGTTGCAAATTTCATCACTGCTGTGAAATGAAGAAGACACAGTTTTAGATAAAGTGAATCTCTGCTTATTTATAAGCAATATCACTAAACGTTTTGAAGATAAAAATACATAAATGTAGACAGATATTTGCTTCCAGAGCCCTGAATCTGCAAGATTATTTATCCCAAATAAACTAAAATTTGTTGTGAGATCATTGTCTTTTCATGTACAGTACGTGTGAGACATTTCTGTCTCAATCCTATCCCATGGCCTGTGTGGATCACTGGGGATTTTTCCTATCTAGTCCTTAGCAAATTTAGAACCCAAATCACTGCAGATCTTTATCAGATACTTTACTGCAATATCCCAATTGTGATCTAGGACTGATAGGGCAATGACATGTAGGAAAAAAGCACAATTACACTCTCAGACAGAGAGCTTTGATGCTACCAGGAAAATGTGAAGTTTTTATTTTGTAGAGCCCTTATTAACTGCACCACTTATGATACAAAATAGCAATAATTTCATTTACAGAATTGTGAATCTGTATCATTGAAATAATGAGGTCTTACTGAAGTAATTCTCTCTCTCTCCCAAACTTCACTGTTTTGGTTTTGGTCAAGAATAATTGGCTGAGGTTTCATTTTAGCTTCACAGTTACTTACCCAGCATCCTCAGATTTGACCTTCTTCATCAGTCTCAGTTACTGTTCCTAGTTTTACCGTGTGCTTACCTCTCTCATTCTATTTTATTTCTTCCTCTTTTAAAACTTCCATTACAAAATCATTTTGTTCTGTGACAAGTAAATTCTTAGTGAAACACTCTCAGTGCTTTCAACTCTTCTAATATCAGAACATGGACTACAGCATTTCAAACTGATTTAATGTTTAAGAAATTATCCCACTTTTTGTTATTCTAGTTCAATATTAAGAAGAGCAAAGAGGAAAAAGAGCAACAAAGCCTGTGTTATGAAGGAACAAGTTCTTCCTTTTTTCATGTATTTTTTTAAAAATATATTATGCCTTGTTGTTTCTGTTTGACACTTGAAGAAGAGATAGTTCTCAAAGCTTTTCTATTTTTATTTTCAACTTTGCAAGCTGATCTAACAAAAACAATGTCTGATGACATTTTCTTTTAGCTCTCATGGCTGCAGCAGCACTACTACTGTGTTAGTGGTGTTCACTTTTCTACTGTGAGTTATAGAAAACACTTTTTGAACTCTTATCAAAGCATAATGTTATTGTTACTACTTTCTCCATCATGGAAACAGCTACAACCATGCGTCATAAAGAAGTTTACCCTGTAGCAGAATCTTATTGTGTGTAAACACTTGGCCAATTGAAGTTTGCACATTTTTCTATGAAGCGCAAATCATGCAAGGAAACTGTTGCTATCCTGTGACTCAACGACCATTAAGCTGCAGTATGCATTTAAAGATGTATGGTGGCACAGCATAATTCAGTGAAAAGGCAGAAGGTCGAGTGGTTTGGATGTCTTCAGTTTATTGTAGTGGAACTGGTTCTAATAAATTTTGAGGTGTTGTCACCTGAATTTTGCTTTGTGAACACCTTTAGGAAAGTTATTTTCATAAAACTTCTTGAAATTTTTATGTTGGAATATTATTCAGTTGTATACTGCAGTTTTTCTAAGTATTCACTTTTTCCCACTGAAAATGTTATAGCCCTATGTTATCTAAGAAATTAACTATTTTAATTCCCCTAAAATGTACTTTTTTGAATTAATTCAATGAAACTGATATATAGCATGATACACTGTCTTAGAAGATGCAGTTTATTCATCCATTTTCACTCCTTTCAGTATGGGGTCTATGTCATCTAAATCTCTCATAAGGCTTATGGCCATATTTCTCCCTGAGTAGCAGGTTTATCTGTGGCATTCATACAAAACAGTAAGTTCACCAGGATCAGGAACTAGAATTTCCATGAGAAGTGTGCAGCTATGAGGAAATGTACCTTTAATGTTAAAATAACCCAAGGCAAAACATTTTTGAGGATTTTGACAAATCTGGGGAAAAAAAAAAAAAATCTGCACTTTCACTCCCCAAAACTAAAGTGAACTGTTTTATTTTCGACATTTATCCACTGCATTTTGGTCATTTTGACTTATTATTATTTTATGATTTGACTTATTATTATTTCCTTCTACCATCTGGAATGACTGATTTCTGTCCCCAGGTAAATTGCTTCCTTTTCTGATGTCTGTCTTTTTCTTGTAGATCAGAGTTCCAATATGGCCACGCTCTTGAAAGGGAAGCACTGAATACACAGCTCATTTATCAAGGCAAAAGTGTTTAACTATGACCTTAAGCGCATGCTGCTGCTTGTTAGTTTAACTGAAGCTACACAAACACGATAAAAGGTAACTGACCTTTATTCTGTGCTCTAGGTATCTGTTTGATGATGATTTCACTTTGTCCAGAGGTTTAAGAAGTGTTTACTTTTTAACTAACTCTCTGATTACATGATCCTCTTTTCCCTGACTCTCTTCCTTCATCATATGATACAGCTTTTTCTTAAGTCTCTGACATTTCAAGTGAGGGTCACTGTATTTATGCAGTGCCAAGAACTAGGAACAGTCTTATGTGCTGAGTGTGCTCTTCCCCATTGTTCTGCAAATTAGTCAACATGAAACCAAATAGTGATAATGTGTTGTTATGATTAAGGTTAATAAGCTACTGATTATCTCCATAGACTACAGTTCCAGACACATTATTTAAATGGATTGCCTTGTTGAACTAGTTGATAAAAGATCCAAGTTTCCCTTTGTTGTGATAAAAGATGTTATAAGCCTTTAGAGGGATAGGGAAGCATAACACAACAGGAACAGTATACTCTGTCCAGTACATTACAGATTTATCTTATAGTGACTGTAACACACTATAGCTCCAGAAAACATTGGTAACAAATAGATGCTCATCTATGTCTCTGAGACTAAGCCACTTGAAAAAAATCCTGTCTTTAGCAACCTATTATTACCTTTCTGGTGCACGCAACAAGTTTAACAAATGATGGTGTTCAGTTAACCTTGCTTTTTAAACTTGATCAATGTAAAAGGCCACTAGTTTTATGTAATCTGGTCTTTACCAGCAGACATCTACATGTGGATTCAGTAGCTTAAGTCAATGATGTTTCAGTAAAACCACTGAAAACAGGGCAGTTTATTTAAATAATTTAAAAAAAAATCCCAAAAAATAAAACACCCCCCTCACACACACACAATTTTATCTGAGTCCTTGGAAAACCTACCAGCCTTTAAAAACACTTCCTAACCTTCAAAACTAAGAAAAGGTTTTAAAATAACAATCTTTAAAACCCCCTTATATATGTTTATAAGATACATAAACCTCAGATCAGAGGCAGAAATTTTTAATTTTTTTTTTTGTTTTGACCCAGTAGTAGTTTTACAACTCACTTCAGATCATTTGCAATTTTGAAAATACTGACAAGAGTATCTTTTTCTTCTCTAGTTTTGGAAGAGGATAACTTCCTTTGAAATTCACAGTCAAATCTAGATTTCTCCTAGTGACAATGCTTTCCTGCTATATTTTTCACTAGTCCAGAGAAAAAACACTGCACAAAAACTTGGAAAAGCTTTCTCTGACTTTTTAGCCCAGAGTTCTGAGTGCTACCAACTGGGTCATTACTGACAAGTTTGTATTTTTATGCTTTATCACGCTGGTTGTCACTCACAGACCTCAAAGAACAGTAACTGAACACTGAGTTAAGAAAGGGCACTTGTTCTACCAAAAAAAGCAAGGTGCATTGTGCAAAAGTGCTTTAACAATCAATTATTAAGAATGCAGAGATGACAACTCATATACATGTATGTAAGTCGATAACCTTTTGGCACTTAATCTCCAGGGATCGTAGCAGACAGTGACAGAAAGATCAAGGTCAGTGATAATGAAGTCAAAGTGATGGTGAAGACCAAATACAACCTAGTCTAGCCCTTTGCTTCTGGAAAGAAAAATCTTGCAATGGTTTCATTAAGCTGTATAGTGTACCATGTAATAACACATGAAAAAGGGTACGTTAAATGTCCCACTTCCTCTCTTGCATATGTTTTGGTAAGTCCTTCCTGCTTCTGTTCACCTTTTTATTACAAAACACATACCTGAATTACTAAGTTCTCAACTTCTAATAATTTCTTTTCAAATCTCTCTTGCTTACCTTCTTCTTCCATAACCAACTCCACAAGACAAAATATGAAGTCATTCAAAAAACAGGAAAAAATGGAAGCCTGATTCTTGACTGACAATCTGTAAGTATTTTTTAAGCATACAGAAAAGTGCAGGTTGCATGCCTGTATCACATGATGTTTGTGTGTGAGAGAAGTAGGAAGATAATTAGTTCTCTTGTGCATTTTAAATATGGGGTGAAATTTTATTTATTTTTTTTCCTGAGTGAAATTGAAATAAAATAGTTCAGTCCTGGTAGCTGAATGCAAAATTAAAATTCAAGAGCTGGTGCTGCAAATATTCAATTTTGCATGTGTAAGATAGGCACTTCAATAAATAATATGACACATGTGTCTCAGTATCCCTCTCCTACTTAGACAATTTATTAAACATATATATACCTACCCATATAGAATAACTAGCTTGACAGCCCACTGTGATCACTGAAATGATCATTATTGCAGTTAGCATCAAGAAATATCCTTTCTAAAATATCAGTCTAAAATTTGTAGGAGAAAATTAGGGCTACAAAATTCACATGTTGACAAGAATTCTAGAAATTATATGCCGGGTGTACACAGGTTGCATTTTTACTTGCAGTACTTTAAAAACTGTATCCCATTACAATTTCGCTAGCTAGATTAGGAGTAAAATCAGGTCTTAAAATATATCAGACAGATATAAGCAAGCGATCTATCTTTTTCATTAAGATAATTCTCTTTCATTTCCTCTGAAAAAAAGACTTGCATAGAACAAATCTGAAAACTTGTTTAAAACCTCAAATGAATAGTGTTAAGGGGAGAGAGGTTCTGGCTCTTTCATCATTTGGAAAATACAAAGAAACCACATTGTTTAAAAAGAGCCAAGAAGCGTGGCATCACTGCGAGAAAACTAAAGAGTACACTCTGTGTTGTGTGTCCTATGCTATTGTAGAGTTGGAGTGTTCTACCAAGTCAGGCAAGTCATGTGTGTTCTAAGTATGTGCAATTCGTCATGGGCCATTAAAGGCATGAACCCTAAATCAGAACTTTCTATAAATTGCTATGGTCTGGGAGAACAATTTGGAGAAGCATCATTACATGCTTATCATTTTCTAACAGGTAGCCACTATTCGTCGCTGACAAAGTTGGAACATTGGACTACATGGCTCCCTTTCAGTTCTTGATTGACTAACTATCTTGATTAACCTGTTCTTAGAACTTCACTTGTCACAGGCCTTAGACAGTACAAATGGGAACTGGAGTCACTGAGGCATCACTTTCGTTTGCATTGGCAGATTTTGAGTGTAGCTGTGGTGGGAATAGAAGGACCTCCTTCTCTGCTAGCCTTCTTTCTGTAAGGAGTGGAAAGAGAATGAAAAAAGACAAGCCTACTGCTTGGGTACACTGGGGATATAAACTTTTCCTAAAGTATTTCAGAGTTGCTCCCTGGAACAAAAGGGGATCAGGGAAAGGATGTCTCTCTGGAGTCATAATTCATGTTCCAGTCTGCTTATTGAGTGGGGCAGCTCCTTGAAAGATTCATAGATTTTAAGGTCATTTATGATTGTCTTGCCTGGCTTGTGTGACACAAGCCATAGAATTTCATCCCTTCAGCGTTGCCTTCCAACCCATTAGGATTATATATTACCCCAAGTATATATGTACTTAATGATTCTCCAGTAATAAAAGAAATAAAAAATTAATGGCCATAAACACAGTAACTTGCCTGGTGCAACTAAAGACCAAAGAGTTCAGTGATGCTTGTCAAGTTTTAAGTCATTTGAGAGGAAAAATAAATATAAAAAAATACTTTGAATGCTTCTGATAGGCTTTCTTTGTTGGCAGTGAAGGAAAACAAAGCAGTCTGTCCTATTATATCTCTTTTTGGGGGAACAGTATCATTCCCCCATCTGTGCTGGCAGTGCCCTTTGCTGAGTTATTGCCACAGATGTAAGCAAAGGGGCACAGAGAAGAAGCAGAAGTGGCAGTATTATCATTGTAGAAGATGAATGTAGTGGCACTTCTAATTTATTTAGTATTCAGGATTTCGACTTTAATTAGGATTCTTTTGTCACATCATTCATCAAATGCACTTGAAAGAAATGGAAATTAACACCAAAGTTTCTGTTGCCTCAGGCATGCTTTTAGTACTTCTATGCGTTTTGGTTTATTGTTGTTCAGTTCAGTGAAATAGTTTACTTGTGATAGTTCACTTAGCTGTAACTGAATTTCAAAGGGGGTAGAATGAATACACGCTCTTTAAAAGTGCTGTTTTGTGAAGCTCCTGTAGCTCCTAACACCTCTTTTATTGAAAAAGAATTATTTTTATCTCTTTTTTTTTTTCTTTTTTTTTTGAATGACTGACTTCTGTGTTATATAATGTAACATAGTATATGAGCTTTCGCCCTAAGAAGTCATTATTGCGCTAGCTAGCAGAGGAAGACTGTGACTGCTGGAATGCTAGTAAGTCACAGAATGCCTGTTACTTATAAATTGCACTTGTGTTTAGATGAAATAATATAACTTATTTGCTGAAATCATTCCTGTTTAAGATGGAGCTCAATATATCTGCAATAATACTGTCTGCATGGGGAGAAGTTCCTACATTAATTATTACTCCAACTCAGTGCCTGCTATTGTAAAATTTACACTGTCCTGGCATAACAGCAGCTGCGTTGATAAATGGTGTTCCTTATATCCAGAGCTTCCAGCTCATATAGCAGAGGTCCAGTCAGACATTTGAATGAAAAGAACGTGAACCAATATTACAGTCTGAGTAATATCAGCAAGGCTACTACTGTCAGCACAAAAATCATTAGCTGGTGTCCAAAACTCATGCTTAGTTTAAAATCAAAAGATTTATAAAGCAAATATTTCTGAGAGCTCAGAGATTAATGAAGCCTGGTTTGTGGTGCTTGTGGAGACAAAATGCAGAATCTAAGCAAGTGAAAATTCTGACTGTAGGTTTTCCTGCAGTTTTGGAATTAGGTTTCTTCCTTCTGGATTCTCTGGTGTCCAGCGAGACGTGCAATTTTATGTAGCTTTTCCATAAGTAACATCTCTTTCTCTCTCTCCCTCTTTTTTATGTTTTCTAGTTGCTGATTTTCAAAAACTCAATAGTGAAGTTCAAAGAAACTTTGCCCTCTTTGTGCTATTTTCGCACATGTACCTGAAAAATCAAACCAACTAACAAGTAGAAACATTTCTTCTTATCAACTATTACATAATTTTCCATAGGAAATGTTGCTAATACCCAGTGGTAATATTTTGGGGGTATTTAAAACTTGCATTCCTATTACCAAACCTCTTAAGCAGGTCTGAAATATCTCTCCAGCTTTTCGTCTACGTTACAGGAGCCAGGAATTACACTTCAAAAAGGCAGATACTCTCTTAGAAAACATTTGATGCTGCAAGTTGGATGTGTACTGAAATGTTATGACTATCACAAGTCTACAACACAGCCAGTGCTTTGAAATTGGAGATAGGTTTCTGATTGAAATGTTTAGCACACTTTTCACGGGAGCTGTTAAAATGATAAATAAGAAACATTTGACAAAACCAGAATTACCTATAAACCCATCTACCTCCTGGCTGAATCAACTAAACATTTCAACTAACATAAGAGCGAACAAGACCAAACTCCTCACAGGTTTTTGAACACTACCAAAGAAACAAGACACTTTGTACACCACTATTGAAATAGAAGAAACTAATGTGTTTCAGGACCCTTTCTTTGCAGTGACTGACTTCTGAAGTATGTTGTCTGAAGTATAATACAGTATTTCTAGGAACTCAAAAAATATATTTTAAGTATAAGGAAAATAAAAATAATGGAGTCTATATGTTTGAGTAAATTCATCTAGTTATAGATTGTTTGAGACAACTGGTACACTGAAACACCAGTATATTGGTGAAATTATTATGGAGATAATTTAGTCTTAAGGAAAAACCTTGGTAGCAGAAACTGCAGTGGTGGCTAAAAGATCTCTTTTATAAGAGGACATCATGAATGCAGTTTTTGTGGGTGCCTAAAGCCAGTTCTGAGTATAAATAAATTGTAGCTCTGAGAATATTATCTATGCCTTG
Organism: Chionis minor; assembly: GCA_013398295.1. Classification (NCBI taxonomy): domain Eukaryota; kingdom Metazoa; phylum Chordata; class Aves; order Charadriiformes; family Chionidae; genus Chionis; species Chionis minor. Next base: position 1,093,138 of record VZSF01003743.1, on the reverse strand, counting down.
TACTTCAGAGCTGTCAGTCAGTATTTTTGATCATTAGCCATCTGTGATTATTTTAATTTTTGCCAGCAGGAGAAGGAACTCTTTTCCACCAGGGAGCTCTGTTATTACAATATAATTTATATGTAAAGAGCTCATTTCATTAGAGGAAAAAACCCAACTTTTTACATAGTTGTTCGTGGGGATTTTTTAAGTTTAAAAAAACTTGTAGAATTAAAATATTTATTTTGCATTTCTTTTTGTATTGATAACCTTGGCATGGTCCGTGTAAAAGCAACTAACATCTTACTGGTGAGTTAACAATGATTTTGTGTCTTTAGCTCTGTTTTCATTTAGCATCCAGTATGGAAGATGTAGAAAATGAGTCAATCATGGACCTGAAGTATTTAATTAGAGAAACTGTTTTTCAGCTCCACTTGAAATTACTGCATTTGAGACCCTAGATATATCTTTACCACATGTTAGTTAAAATACTTACAGGGTTATTGTAGATTTGCCTCCCATCAGTCTGTTGAAAGAATGACTTTATAATGACCTTGTTTTTACAAGGAATGACTTGCTGAAATGATGTTGCATCTCCCTGATTTACTAAAATGAAACTCTGCCCGATGTTATAGTATAAAGCTCTATTTTTATTGGCATTTTAAATGCTGACATTATAAACTGAGTTAAATTGGTTCATAAGAATACTAACATAAGATAAATCAGTTTATAAACTTCACTTAGATAATTCTAACTTTTTTTTTTTTCCCGAAACTATCCCTGTTTGTCAATGGTGCCAAGTACTTGTTGCCACTATTTTCTGCCTCAGGTCTTGGAAGTCTTAAAATTTGAAAGTATTCAGGTGAACTTAAAAATAAAATCCACATCATTATGGGTGTCTACACACAGTCCCTGTGTTTAATAACCTCAAATGGCAATGGAGTTCTGTGTATACCAAGAATAGTTCCTATGCTTTTATACGTGTACACAGAAGTCTTCTGTTTCATGCACCATAACTGTGGTACAGATAATGTCTGTATTTTTAGCTCTTCTCTCACAGATCTGCAAGAAGGCAGCTCTAAAAGTAATGAAAATTGACTACTGCAGTGCAGTTGCCTTTTCTTGGTATAAGTAAGCTTGTAGGCTGCAATTACATTAAGTTCTTAAAGTAACTTGCATTATGTATTTGAATTCTGAATTTGAATCAATTGCATGATCTAACATACTAGGTCAGATGAATAGTCACTGCAATTGTACACATACTTCAGCATTTACCAAGCATTTCTGTTTCATCCTGTCTGATCAGATGGATTTATAACATACAGATATGCTGCACCTAACAACTCTTCCAACTTCTTTAATCACTAGAATGATGTGAATTTTAGTAAGCAGTTTGAGAATTAGTTATGAAAGCTCTCAAATTAAAAGAAAAATACATTGTGAGGACATACAATTTTCTCTATGGTTATATTATGAGGCAAACACCAAGAAGGAAAAAGAAAAATTTAAATAGAAAGTTTTAATGTAATAAGTAGGTGCTTGTACTACCAATTACAATTGGACTCAGTGTTCAAATCTTGCACTCCCAGGTACCTTGGTTTTGCATACGTACCACCTTACTATTGTACCAACTGATTCTCCACAAGGAGTGCCCTAAGCAATAGCAGTAATGGAAAAGATTTCTTTTTTCCCCCTCTTTTTTGATGTCTAGTGAGTGATTTGCTTTTTAGAATTTTTAATGCTGTGCAACACAAGGTTCTCTCTTCCTTTCACAAACATAGTAACTTACACTGTTAGTGTAACTCAGAAGGGTAAATATGTAAGGCAAAAGACCTGCCTTGGGAATCTGATGACCACACAACAAATAATGAAGTGGGACGTAGGGAGATCGGTTACCTCAGGTTAGCTCTTGTCCACTCCCATGAAGCTAGAGCTCTCCTGGACCTCCACCTCAGAGTCAGTTCTGTTCAGAAGGAGCCAAATCCATTATGCGACTCACAGCAAGGTAAAGAAGAACAGCTGGGACATTCACTTCAGAAGTGCAAGGGTGATCTACTAAAGTACTGATGTGGACACACCTGCAGCTCCCCTGAGATCTCTGCTTCTCTGTCATATTCACTGTTGTCCAGTGCGTATGTTGATATAAGAATAGGAATAGGTCATGCACACTTACATCACAAATATATAAACCATGTTCTCCTTAACAAATATCCTAAAAAGTGACTGTCAAAAGGTTTAAGAAAGATAAGATTCCATAAGCATCTCTGAATGTATGAGAAGTTTTGGATAAAATAACTTTTGAAAATTGCTATACCTTGCTATTTGTGTAGTAAACAAAGTAACAGAAGAATTGATCAGTACAAGGTTTTCTACATTTTTGACAAAACTAGCTTTGTAAGCTGTCCTGGTTCTGTTAAACAAAAATATCCTTGGGACGAGCTGAAAGTAATTCACTTTTTACCTCTTTATTGCCAAATTTGATTTGATTTGATTGAATCTATATTTATCCTCATGTGGCTCCTGGAGCACTCACGAACTTTCATAATTCCAGTCTATCAGGGCAAATCTGCAAGTAAAAAACCTCACTTTTATCAGCAGGTATCTAACGAATGGCAGGTGGCAAATAAAGCACTTAGTGAATTGTTTTAATTGCATTTCTCTCCTGTCTCCCAGAATTGAGAAAGTTTTAGAAAGATGTAGAGGAGCAGGATGGATTTATTTGCTGCTTTCATTTTGTTCCAACACTGCTTGCTTTCAGAAAAGACTTGCTGATATAATTTCACTGCCTTTCATGTATGGATGATACTTAAACTGGTACAACAAAGGGTATATTGTAGTGGAGCAGAGATGTGTATCACAACAAATATGAAAGCAAAGAGCTAAATTTGATGCACCTACTCAAGAATATAAAGAAGCTTTTAACTTGAGCCAGTTGACACAGAGTGCAGAATAAAATTCTTTTCTCCTGGGAGTTAAATAGAAATGAAAGTTAGCAGGCTTAGCTGTAGTTATGTTTCCTGCCATTGGTTCCTTTCACAGAATTACATTAATACAAGAAAATCATTAACTGGAAAGTTCGGTGTTCAGCTCAAAAACTTTTTTGATTTACACCATTGTTCTCACTATTTTCCCTTGCTGTGTGAGACGAAGAGAGCACAGAAGATAATGCATACCCTGTATTAATGAGTATTTGAGGTTGGGCTGGACATCCTTGAATAGAGTCAGCATTCTTCAGTGAATGAAGCTGCTGAAGCTCCCTATGCATAATCTTTGTCTATGGTTACAGCAATTTAAAAAAAACACTTAATTTCAAAATAAGCATATTTAATTTATTTATTTTCAAGGCTTTCAACTTGGCTCTCTAGATTTGATAAATTTGGCCTGTGAAATATCAACTGTATTTATGGGAACATGTGAAGGAATGTTGTGGTGTCTAGCTATGGCAAGAAGCTTTGTCCTGCAATAATCTCACACCGTTGAAGTATCTCCATAGAGCAACAAAGAGTTAGTGTAGTCTAGAGATATGAGCAGACTGAGGATCAAGGGATGGTAATTACACACTGTTCTTGTTTGATCTTCTTTGCAAAGTGAGGTGGATGATACTTGCTTATTCTTAAGAAAACCATGCGAAGCCTTAGGCAGTAAGACTAATTGTGATAAAAGATAATTAAAGGAAAATATATTGATAAAGGGATCAATTAAAAAAAGGTGAAACTAGAACTTGACTTCTCTTTGTTGTTCAGAATTCACATAGAGACACTGTGTCTGAGGCCTATTTAATTTTTTGAGTTCTAATTTTCTAGTATTGAACAGCATGAATTTCTACAACATGCATTTGAGTGTTAGATGGCATTTGAGAGAGCTTGAAAGGGTAATCAAATGTCCTCTGCAAAATGTGTCAGCCAATACCAAAGAAGAAAAAAATTTATCTGACACTACTCTTTTTCTAAAATCAGGAGTGAACCAGTGTGTTGGGACTTCAGGTTAGTCATCTCAACTTGGAGATTTTCCCTGACGATAAGAATGGTGTTGGTTCTATTTTATATTTTTTCTTCCTCCCTTCCTGTCCTTTGCAGCTCTTCTCCATGTTTCTTACTCTGTTGAACATATAGCCATATTCTGCTTTCTATCAGGAGAAGGACCACATTTGAATTTTTCTGAAAGGATATTAATACACTGTGCGATTGTCTGAGATCTGACCACTACATTTTCTAGTCTTTAGACTTTAAAATGAAATAAAAATGCTTAGAACTACAACTTAGTCTGCCCAATGTTCATTTTCTTTATACATGTGTGTTAATGGTCAGGTACCTGGAAAAGACCTGGGATTCCATAGCCCACAGAAAGGCCACAGGACAGAATTTCCTTAAGAAGCTTGATGGAGTCCCCTTGCTCAGGTTCTGAGAGAGGTAGATGGTGTGTGAAGAAATGAGGACTAATAAGTTTTCCTTTCCATTTTCAGTTCAAGGTATAATCCACTGAAAGTGGTGGCGTGCTCCTCCTGTTGTTCAAACACTAACATTCCAGGACTCAGAAGAGAAGGGTTCAGTATCCTGCTGTCCTACAGACTTCTTGAGCAAGCAATCTGATGTTTCATTTCCTTATCTCTGAAAAAGGCATCTTTTCACCTATATTCTAGGGATTTTGTTCAGGTAAATATACATAAACATTAACGTTCTTAAGAGGATTGAATTTAAGAAATACATATATAAGATTTTCTCAAGATGTCTCTATATTTAATACCTTTAGCTGGAGACTGTAGCCTGTATTCAAGCCTGAGTTTACAGTGTTTACTATATTAGGAATTTTGCTTGACTAAGAATGAAAAAAGGACTTATTACTTTGAAACTTAATAAGATACTTTTATTCCTACTTTATTGTAAAGTAGGAAGTTTAGTTCCAAGGCCAGTAGCAACAAAATATATTATTTAAAAAGGAAACAACATACAGCCTGCTGGGCATTCATTTGCTTGAAGGAGTACTTTGTATTTACAGTTCTAGAAAAAAGAAATTCTTGTAAGACATTAGGTAAATACTCTAAAGCATACAACATTCCTGCTTACTGAAGGGAGGCACCAGAGTGATTACTCAAAGGAAAACTGAAACAAGGAATAATAAGATATAATGGGGAAAAATCCTGCTATTGTTGTTCAAGAGGAGAGACTGTCACCTTGAAAAGATAATGAAGAACTTTGAGGGACTGAAATCACTTTCCAGGGACAGTCTGTGACTTTTGGTTTCTGAATATGTGTATCTTAGTTTGGTATCTGAAGTTTGGTAGTTAAAAGTTTGCCCATTTCCCTCCCACCCCTATTTTATTCTACTATTTCTTGAAAAATGTATCCAGTGTGATGTAATTCCATTAGCTGTGATTCTCTTTCATCCCCCAAATCCTCACGCTTTCCTCTTTCGATTTTGTTAGTGATAGTTTCACTAATGAGTCACTGTGAAATCATTTCACAGAGATGTACTCTGAAATAATCAGAGTACTCAAGAGCAGGAGAACTATAAGCATTTTATGGCATTATGGGAAGTTTTTAAAGGATTTGAATTATTTCTTATTTCTGTCTTTTCATTACCCTAATGAGAAAAAGAAAGAAAGGAAGAAAGAAAAGAAAAAAAAACCAAAACAACACACTTCCCCCCCAAAACACAACAAAATAACCACTCTTTCGTACATTCCCTCTTTCAATGTCTCATCAGCAAGACTACAATTCTCCAGAGTCGATTTTCCTAACAGAGTCCTCCCTGACTATGTTGGACAAATGTCATGTCCCCTGGCTCTCTCCATCTTGTAATGAAAATAGACCTATTGCCAGCTACACCTTGCTGATTGCTTCCTACCTGCTGCTAAAGATAATTTGTGCAGTGTAAATGAAGACTTCAGTAGTTGCTGTAGGAAAAAAACCTATAAAGAAGGGACTGCTATTCAGCATTCACATAAAACAGCCAATAAAGAAACAGTTCTGATTAGCTGAAAATGTGTAAAGTGTATAAAAGATCTTTAAGTCTTCACAATCTTAATTATGCCAGACATCATAAATAAGTGTTTCAACCTGAAAAATTCATCATGTTTGCATCTTTTTATTTGCTCAATCCCATACTAAGAATTTGTGAGTATTTGTTTTCTTTTTTGTTCTGGCAAATACTTATTACTGGATTGTTTTTTATTGTTTGAAGGTAAGCAATAAAGGAATTTGCCATTGTTACTCTGCAGAATATAGTGTCCACTTGGAATGCTGATGTTCATATTTGTTAATTGCCCCCAAATATACTTTCAAATAACCTCTTACCTCTGAAAGAATGAAGGAGACGACAGCATTACATGTGAATTACAGACAATGGTGAGTTGGAGTGGGAGACTGAAATACGAGCAGTTCCAGGCAGCAAAGCTATCTGCTGCATATGGCTTCAGATCCACCTGGTTTGCCCTATCCCTGCTATGCAACAGGTCATGCTGCTTTCTCTTTGTCCCATGCTATGAGAACATTATGGTACACATGTGGAAGCAAGAGCATTTATCTTTTACTTTCCCCTTTTCACTGTGTATAGATAAAGGAAACAAATATTATTTCTAGCTACTGAAGGACTGCTGTTTTATTTTACCTCCATTTTCTTGGCACAGCCTGGGATTTAATTAGAAAGTACAGGGAGTAGAGGTGGAAACAGTCACTAAGAAACTAACTGCCACTAAGGAAATACCTTGTCCTTGTACTGAAGAAGCAGCTGACAAATCCTAGATGAGACATTCAGTACATTTTCCAGGCTAGCATTCAGGTATGTTTGGATAATTACCTAACCTTTTACCTGCAGACTGCACATACAGCTTTCATTTCTGTCTTCTGAAAAGAGAGAAGCAAAAGAACTGCATCAATAATCAATGTATTTTATATACCCTCTGACTCAATCCCTTTCTTAGTCTCATGGGTTAAGGTCCTCTCCACACACACGCACACACACACATATTTTCCTTTTGTCTGTTGTGAGTAATATTTGAAGCATCTGCTAACACTAGTTTAAAATAATTTCTGCAGTTTGACAGCTAGTCTTTCATCTTGATCCTCTCCAATTATCCTTCCAAATTTGTCTCTTTTCGCACTTCTTACCAGCCTCCTCAACAAATTGTTTAGACATTGTAAAATGCTGGTCCTGCTTCAAAGCGATACTGCTCTTTAACATGCCTAGACACTCTCTCTCCTTCGATTGCTTTAGCTCTTTTCACCTCTAAAGACATAGTAATCTAATTCATAATGCTTTTTCTGAGGCTCAGAAAAGGACACCTTTACATATACCACTGACCAAACTGTAAACCTTTTATTCACCTGAGTGCTTGGACAACAGCAGCAGCTCACCAAAATGAAAACAGATCTAGAAGTCAGTCTGAAGTGCCCGAAGCCTTAAAACACACAACTGCAGTCCACAGGAAGAGAAATGAAGCAAATGCTCCGGGTTATAACCACCAAAGGTTTTACTGAGCTCCCAGAGGACCTGAAAGGTCCTGAAAGAACTGAAAGGCCCCAGCCTGCTTTGGGAATCCATAGACTTCCTCTCTTTTCAGGCTTCAGCCCACTCAGCCAATAACACTGAAAGACCTGTAAGACAGTAAGACTCTCAGATCTATCCTTCATCCATCCTGCAGCAAGTCAAGTTGTGTTTGCGGGTTTCTCCAGTTAACTCTTGACTTTTCAACACATCAGAATTCATCAAAAGTTAATGAAGGATTTTGTTTTATCAAAATAAGGGAACTTTTTACATTTGTTGTTTAGTGTTTGCTGAGTTCTGGAAGGGGAACAAAGAGCAGTTTGATTTGTTTCATGTCTCTTCCAATGAGTGGTGCCCGGGAAAGATATCACATCTGAAGCAAAGCCGTCAGCAGCATCACTCTTGCCCTGAATGGTGGAGTGGTTTCCCATTGTTTTTGAGGTTTTTTTGATGTTCCCATGGTCCAGAAGGCTTGGAGTGTCATTTCAGTGCACTGGATGTCATTTCTGTTCAGCTGTAATCACAATTCTAGGAAGCTCTGGACCTCAGCAGAGAGGGATTGTGCTTCTATTCAAAGCCGTCTTCACTAATAACAAGATCGTTGTTTATCAGCTGGTGGTGGAATGAAACCAGCTCCAGTACTTCAAAGCATTAATTGTTTTTCTCTTCGGATTTACAGCAGTTTTCACCTATCTCTTGAAGATTATGTTAAGGAGCCGTTTAAAAAGTAGTAGTAGCAGCAGAAGTAATAATAATAATAGTAACGAAAACAGGTCAGTAAGTTTCACGTGCATTGAAAGAAAAAGGACAGCAGCTGTCACTGCTGTTAAGAATAATTTATATATTGTCTGATTTATCCTTCTGGGGTTATAAATGTTGACAAGTTAACATCAGGCCAAAGGTAGATCAGGCTGTCGAGTTTCTATTTTCTGCTTCTTGCTCTTCCACAAAGTGGTACAGAGATTGATTGATTTGATTTTAAAGAGTTCAGTTACATCAGGTGACACAGTCTTCAATATGAATTAAAAGACTAAAATTTTTTGTTTAACTTGTTTTCATGTTGACAGGATCTTTGCACTCCAGGCAATCACTTTGTTTTTCTTACAGCTTTGCTCTTTAGCCACCCAAACGTGGAATGTCACTCAGCCTCTTCATATGTTTTTCTTGGTGTTCCCTATTAGTCCCTACCCCACTTTTCAGCAGTCTAACAAATGTGGATATCCTTTTGTCAGTCAGTTGTTCTGGTTGCCATTTTAAGCTTTCTCTCCTGAAGCTGTGATAAGGGAATTTCTTAGTGGACATCAACTTTACTCTGTAAGATGTCAGCTAAGCCTTTGAGAGAGAAGTTACCACTGGTATGATCACTTAATTAAATTACTGTAGACATCCAAAATGAAAATTACACATTTAACTGTCACCCACAGAGTAATTTCGACTCAGCTCCAAACTTTTTGAGGGAATTAGGAAGTGATAATCCCATTAGGGGGTCTCACTGAGCTTGATCTCTTTCTGAAAATGAGATTTAAATGTTTTCAGAATAAAATTTAGGTAACTATCCAAAATGCTGAGCCTCTTTTACACACTGAACTGTCCCACTGAACCTTTCCAATTTCATGTCTTGCACATGCATTTTTAATCTCTGTCTTACTCCATCTTCTATACTTAGTGTGGCATTCAAATTCATGTGTGCATCAGGTGTTATTTTTATATATACAGAGAACTGAGATGAAATGATCAAAAGGAATGCACAAATAAAAGCATATACTCCAGCACTGAAGACATCAGAAACCAAAAGGTTTCAGGCAAGATTTTGTGTGCTACAGGAAGGATCTGACATGATGTGGTGACCTAGATTGTATTTCTGAAAAAAAGTCAGGGCAAAGTTATGTGGAAGCAAAAATTTTAGGATTATTTAGGCAAATTTTAAGCCAGTAATGCTGGGGTTATTTTTCTTGAACTTAATGGCTCCTTGTGTAAAAGCTTGAAAATGGATTGTGAAGTCATCACAACTAAAAAAACATAATCTATTTTGTAGACATAGGCCCTTATTCATGAAATTATTTAACTGTGTTTAAATCTCAGTGATGCAAGTATTTAAGCATTACAGTAGTTTAGGTTGGTTAGTAGTAAAAATGCAGGGTTCATCATTGTCTTTTTTCCAAAATGAGACCTTAAAAGACTAGGCTTTTTCAAAACTACTTAGTTGGAAAGAAATTTTCATCCTAGCAAAGTTCTACTCTTTGCAGCTGCATTTTTGCTGATTCTCTGAAGTCAGAGTTAATTGATAGACAATTTGGCCTGTGGACTTTAAATAACATACTGAAAATCTCTGTTTTGGGGAGAGGCGGGTTTAAAGTTAATTATTCCCCAAAATGACTTTTTCAAACTGAGTACTAGAGATGGCAAAAAAAATTGCCATTGAATAAGACTTTATTTCTGTGGATTTTGGTTGGGGTTTGTTTGTTGGTTTTTTTTTTCTTTTTTGTCTGGTGTCTAAGATGCTGAAAGTTAAAGTCCTTTTCCTGGCAGAGGATACTGTTCTTGGCTGTAATGTTGATCCTTTAAATTTTGACTACCTGAGCTTCTCTAGTTCACTTTTCAAAGACATATTAGAAATCTGGGTTAAGCAGGCACAATTCCTAAATGGGAATAGCTGATTACGAGATTCTGGTTTTGCTCCCAGACTTTTTAGGCTCTTCAGCATTTCTGATCTGTAGTTTTATCTTTGCACGCAAACAGGTTTTTTTATCCTTCATATCTGCGACTCTCTTTAAACAAGACTCCCTCTGAGTTGGAAGGCAAGTTTCATTGAACACCTGAGATCCTCCACCCTGGCCTTCTAGTTAACTAAGTGGTCTTTTAATCATTTTTCCCGATAGTGTATGCATTTATCTCTGACAGCTTGCATTTTTGCTCATTTTATTTGTATTTTTCTGACTTTTTTTTTTTTTAAATAATTCTATAATATCATGAATCTCTTTTCTTCATGTGTTTGCCTCTTATGGTAAATTATTTCCATATTTCTCAGTAACAGCTGCTTCTTGCTTCAAGGCAAGATTCAATTTCTATGGCAAATACCACAGCTTCCTGGAATGCTTTTTCCCTTTTTTTTTTTTCCCCCGCTGAGCTTAAACTGGAAATCTACATCAGTCATTAGATATGCCCTGAAAATAAACCTCTGTAGATTTTCTTCTAGTTCATCTGAGGTTCCCTCTTTTTCCCCTCAACACTCTGATCAGAAGTGAATACATTCTGCAACACGCATAGATATAGGCTTTCTCTAGGTTGCTAAAACCCGAGTTTCTTTGAATATTTGCCTTTTATTTGCCCTATGAAGTTATATTGGTGTTTCACTTGCTTCAAAATTAAGTGGAAAGTTACAAATAGATGTTTCATGTGGCTGTCTTAAATGAAGGGCCGTGGTTAAGCCTACTCGTGTCAAGATGCTTTAACAGAAGTTAAATATTAATTATCTAGTCTCTAAATTAGCCTGGTGATGACATAGCCCTAAATTTAAAAGATGCTCCTATTGAAATATGTATGGACCTGCTGAAATATGCTGAGTGTTGTAGCGTAAAATTGGAACAATTAATTAAATAATTCACATGTCAGAAGTTTAGAGTAACAGTTATGCATCATACTTACCTATTGTAATTTTGTTCAAATTATGAATGACAAGACATAAATGTTAACTCTTGCAGGAATGGTATAGTATTATTTTCTAAGTCTTTTTCTTTTTTTGTTGTCTTAATAGAGATAGATATTTTATCTATATATTAGAAAACATGTATATTCACTTTTGGCTATTGACTGAATGATTTCATTAAATTACAACTTTTAAAAGTGAGGATTTGTCATAAAATGACTAGCCGATTGTTTTTACTTCTGTTGATTGGGGGGGGGGTGGGAGGGAAACACTCAATAGGGCTATTGATAGTTTCCGAAGAAATCAAAATTATTGTTTTCAAATTCAATAAGCCATATTTTCTTTGTGCACCCATTTCTGAAAATCAGTGGAAAGTCCGATACTTGTCCACAGCAGTTTTGATTTCAGTATTAATTAAAAAGTAAAAAATCTAAATTGAATACATGTTCTAAATGTCTTTACCAACAGAAGTAATGTAAACAACTTAAAGACATGGGTTTTACGTTTCATATTTGGACATCCTCAAATTTTTATAGTTTGCAGCCACTGTAGATAATATAAGGCCTGACCTGTGAGCTCTCATTTCCCAATGAGCCTGGGTTTTCCAAATCAGGTCCATGTTTGGTACAAAAATGCTCATTTTGTTTTTCTTGTTTGCATTTATTTGCATCATATTTGCAATTTGTAATTAATTTTGTCGTCTATTTTTTCCTGAAGTACTTCTCAGTTTATTATTATTATTATTATTTAATATAGCCTGTGGAACACTGAACACTGATTAAGTGTTGTATGCTTTCTGTTATCTCTGAAGCATAACCGATGAAGTATTGTGAATTTGGCACTGTGTAATGTAGCATTTTGCTTGCTGTGCAGCACTAACAAACAACACATCAGTAGTCATGCCTGTCTCTCATTTAAATGCAACCTCAGAGTCACACTGCATGTTACAAATATCTGGGAGCTGTGTGATTAGTTAACATCTTGTGCATAACCCTTAAAATTATAGCAAGTTCTCGGGAGATAATTAGCTTTCTGGATACCTCTAGTGAAATGAACTATGGCATAGCGATGGTAGGTACTGTGTGTTCTAAGACTCCAAGGAATGGTAGCATGAAAATGCCTGTAAAAATGGCTTAAGTCTCTTCTACATTAAAAGTAGGCAAATAAATAAATAAATAAATAAACGAGAGAGCGAGAAAGAAGTCCTTATTAATTTATTTCTTGTTATCAGGATTGTCTTTGCTACCTATCTTCTAATTTTATGTTCTTTCCTCTTTTGGCAGCTCTTCTGATGTAAATAAAGGTTGTTCAGCAGGTCCCGGCGTCCCTTACTGAAGTCTGCTCACCTCTGCCCCAGAGTTTGTGTCTAATATGCTACATGTGAGTAAATAGATAAAATATATCACAACTGAATGATCAGGAGGATACGATAGGATATTTTTACTTAGCAAATGCTTGAGACTTCATTTCTTTGTATAGATTTAGGGAAAGCAATGTTTTCCAAACATTTTCCAAATGTTTTTTGTTTCATTAAATCATTTCCCGGCCATATCCATGTGGAACATTTTAAAGCTTTTGATCCTGCTTTGAAAAGGCTATTCTAAGCCTTCAGTGTTCGCAATATTCTCTTCTAGCACTGGAATTATCTGTATAATAACCTCAAAATTAAAATGTTTTGGAAGCTTCTAAATATAAGTTATAGCTGCAGCTGTCAGGAAACAGCATTTTGACAAAATTGAACTTTTTAAAGGAAAGTATCAATTTTGATTAAATTTGCTTGAAAGGTGTTTTCTAATTTGAAACAAAACATTTCAATAGGCTCATAGCATTCTCTACATTTATTGGAGTATGATGTTGCTGTTTGTTTCAAAATCAGTTTTCATTTTGTGTTTCACGGGTAACTATGATATAATCCATACTTGGGAACTGAAGTATTTTTGAAATATTTACATATTATTTCTATTGACCTTTAAATGCTTTTCTCCCCTCAAAAATTGCTTTGTAAGAAAATTCAAACTTTATTTTCATTCTATTTGGTCAAAACTTTTTATGAAAGGCCAAAATTTTCTATGAATTCCAGATTTGGTCAATTCTCTTAATAATTTTTCTGAAACACAAACAGTTAATCTAGCTGCACTGGTTGAACAAAGATGTAAGCCTGCACATATCTTTAACCATTTTGATCAAATTGAAAAGCTGGCCCCAGTTCAGTGGATTTTCATCCATCTATGTTTTCCAGTGGTTGCATTGCCCCTCTGATTTGGTCTTCAAACTTCAGCTTTATTAGACATCATCCCTCCAAAGTAAGAAGGCTTGATTAAGGTTCTGAAGGGTGTTAGTCATAAAAAAAAGCAGGCATACAGACAGGCCCAAAGAGCACCAAAAGCCTGAGATACACTACAAAAGAAGGCCCGAAGACATGGCCTGTGATTGATGAAGGGGAGAAAGACATGACACATAATCAATTTCTTACCTAGAGAGAGAGTAACAAACAATACTCCAGTGAATAGTCTACTTTTCCAAAACAAGCAAACAGAAAGGAGTTGCTTATTGATATCCAGATGTTTGATTGAGGATCCTACAGGCATTCCAAGGGTCACTCTGTTGTAGCAGTTGTTTTCCCAAGGAATACAGCTTCTCAAAGTTTCCCCCTCTCTACAAATAAGCATGAAACAGATTACTGAAATATCTTGAGAAGCAGAAAACTGAGGATTTGGGCTACTGTTTTGCCTTTTTATCCACTGGTGGCATCTAGTATTGTGTGAAGCCAAATATGCTTCTTGATGGCAGAATCTCTGGCTAGGCAGCCAGGCTCCTTCCCCAGGGTACAAGGGAAGTCAGAAACCAGAGAAAGTGAGATGAAATCTATGATGCGTGAGGCTACCTGCAGCTTCAGAACTAATGAATGGACATGTCAAGGATCCAAGCTTTAGAAAGCTTCGGGAGAGCAGGTTTGCTCTGTTCTTCTGAGGCTCAAAATTGACTCTTTTAGATAAAGTGAGGCCTATTTTGAGGTACCTGATATGTGTTCACTTATGCCTGTTTAAGCACAACTAGAAGGTGAAGAGCAGCCTTGCTTTGTGTGTATGTAATTCTAAGGGAATAGTTGTTAATCGAATTGTGAACAGGAGACCTGCCTGAGGACTTCCAAGGCCACCTCACCCAGGTCCTAGATCGGTACTCTAAACACTGTCTTCTTCAGAGCACTTTCAAATGCTCCTCATAGAGTTCAAAAGCTGTGCAGAAGACAATTGAAGATTTGCTGAACATAAAAGAGAGGGAAGAAGAGCAGGTTTAACTCTAGCTGAGCACTGGCTTGTAAAGGGGAAAATCTGGTGTTAAGCCTTTCACCTCAAGACTGTTTCTGTGTTTTATAGGAGAGCTAGATAATCCTGTCAGCACGAACTGAAATCCAGAAGTCTTTCTCTGTCACTTCCTCTCCTTTTCTGCATTCCTGTAGCCTATAAAAATTACATATTCATCTGGTTATGTTACAAAAAAGCCCTCTCTGTTTACCTCTGCTTCCAATTAGATTGAACCAGCTAGCACATATTAGACTTGTTAAATCATTCCCCATAGCACTTAGGAACTTTTAATTTAAAGAATGAAAAATAAACAAACAAACAAACAAATAAATAACCACAAGCAGTAATATAGGAGGAGGCAGAATAGTTTGATGCTCTTCAGGACTGAATGGAAGCTTCCAGCTTAATAGTTTTGCTCTAAAGCAGGTAAATTCTACATAAATCCCATTTTTACTGTTTAAACATCTACTGGCTCTTAACCTGAGGGTCAGGTATGTAGAGTTTTCTGATTCTTGTCACTGGGCTGCCCACCTCTCTTTTTTAGAAATGCAAACATTTGCCTCTTCCGCCTTAGATCCATGTGTGTGAAATAGGAGTAAAGGAATGCCTTTTCCTTGTTAGAGAGCTGGAGTTCGTTAACTGTGGTAATGGAAGGTACCTAAAACAATTTTACTGATGTTCTTCACAGGTGGCAGTAAGCAAGTGCAAAGTGCCAAAATAATTCTCTACTCTCCAAGCTGGAGCTGACTTGCTGAGCTGAAGAACACACTCTCTAGTCCATTGCCCTGTCCTCCATATTTTACATTTCTGTCAATAAAAAATAATGTACAGCCAGAGTGTGAAATTTTCTGCTGTATGAAGGACCAACAAAAGTCCCATGCCTCACCAGCCTTCCAGAAGAGAATGACACCTCAACAGACCAATCAGTGTTAATGGTTAAAAAATGAGACATTCAGAGCCTATGTGTCAAATATGTAGGGCCAAATTCTTGACTCTGGCTGACATTCTTGCCTGGCTGAAGAGGGTACATAGGGCAGAAAGCTGCCTTTGGCTGAGGCAGTTGAAGATAAATTCACCTTAGAGAGGTGGCAGAGTTGATAAAGAGGTTGTTTACTCAACCTAAAGAACCTTCCACCAAGACATTGAAAGATCATGATTTTCTTCTTTTTTTTTTTTTTTTTTTTCCTTTTACCTTCAAGGTATCCTCTGTGCAGCATGCTTTCAAATTCTCTTTAATAGAACTTAAGGCATTCAATGCCTTGACTGTAAAATGTGTTCCAACGTTTCACTATGTAAACCAGACACGCACAAGCCTGGTTTCAGTTCCCATGGAGTGCTCCACAACATACGGTTACTCAGACATTATTTTTTCAAACTGTTGCCTAATTTGTAAGTAAGATGATGACAAAATAATATAGTTCTTCACTTCTCCTCTTCATTCCTTGAGGTCAAACTTTTGACTCTTTTTGGTGAGAGGGAAGCAGAAAAAGTCTTCCACTAGGGGTATAGCACTTGTATAGGACCATTCTGGCTGAAACTGAACAAGTAAAGCTCTTTCATATCATTCCTTCCATCCTAATTCTTAAGATGAAAGAGAAAAAAAGTAAGCAGTAAAACCAGCTTGATACAGATGTTCTGCCTTAATACACAGAGTGTCGTAATGATCCCTCAGGCAGCTGTGACAGTTTATAGTTCATTTTCCTTGTTGCCTGAACTGAATTTTTTGCTAGAAAACGGAGTTAGCTGGTGTTTAAGTTTCATGGGTCTGCCTGTATGAGATGCCATG
The DNA here is from genome assembly GCA_013398295.1 of Chionis minor. Classification (NCBI taxonomy): domain Eukaryota; kingdom Metazoa; phylum Chordata; class Aves; order Charadriiformes; family Chionidae; genus Chionis; species Chionis minor. The sequence goes on along the minus strand of VZSF01003743.1, from coordinate 1,076,940 downwards.
TAAGCAGACTTTCTCAGAGATTTAAAAATAGTTGGCCCTTCTTCATCTTAAATTTATTTAAATTCTGTAGTAGATATAGGCAGAATTTGTATATGGGTTACTCGGGTCTCTAACTTATGTTAAGAAAAAAAGAGCTGGTAGTAGATGCATAGATTAGCAGTACCACCATGTTTTAACCTAGATCTCGAGGGTGCTTCTTCGGAATAGTCATAACTGCAACAGGGTGTACTGTATTACAGCAAAAATAGTAGTGTCCAATGTAGTCTAACCTGGTCACCAACTGCTCTTCCTGAATAGCACTTCTGCTGTTGCAATGGAGATGTTGTTTTGGCCACTTGTGGAGGAGATGATTCACTGCAAAATGCCATTTGTGGCTAATGATCACCTGCAGTGTTACAGGGTTTTCACAAAGGTAAAGCAAAGGGAAAAGAGCCACTGCTGACTTAAAATCCCTCCAATTTTTGCTCTTAAATCTGTAGTTCTATTGTTTGGATTTGTTAAGTGATCTGACAGTTTTAAAAAGTCACAATTAGTTCAACTTGGTGGAGGAGTTTTTTAAAGAAATGCCTTAAGTTTTTCAACTCATCTTCCCCTTGCAGATCTCAGCTGTTTGAGAATTGAGCCCTAAGTTGTCTTTTCACAATGATTTTGTTTTTGTAAATTAATATCTAAGTGATTTATTATTCAGTTCTTCCACTGCTGTTTTATTTCTGTTGATCTTTGTTTTTCTGCTTAATTTCTATAAATTACTGTACAGTTTCCCATAAGGTATAATTAAGCAGAATTGCTAAAGTTTTAATTATTATGTATTATAGATGTTGAAAGCAACATTAGCACTTAGCTTTTAAAAATGTGATAGTATATTTATAAGAGAGCATTTATAAACACATTTACATATAGTTAAGATGAAAAAGGTATTTGAATTGTAGTCATTAGCATTTCTTCAAACATATGGCATACCAGCAGAGGCCATGGGCCATGCCTTCATTAACTGAACACTGTTTCATCAGTATCTCAGCTTCCTGCTGTGCCACCCTGTGGCGTACCCTTCTGTCCCTGAGGTTTCAGTGACAAGGGACAATATGTCCCCAAGGTGAAAATCTGGGAAATAACGCAGATTAGCCCTTAGAGGAGTTCTTATGATTATTTAATCATACTTAGGAAAGAAATACACTGTGCCACAAAAGAAAAACATTAAAAATCCTACGAGCCTACTATTTTCCACGTTGCAGGGTATGATGGTCTCCTCAGTGCACCATCAACATAACTGCGGTGGAACATGACAGCTTTATGCTACCCATTATAAGGCCAGCCCGTTTCAAATTTGTTCGTATAATGGGCAAAGCTTACATTGGTACTAATAGGTATCATGGGTCAATTATCATTCATTGATGATAATGTTCAGGTGATGGATCAAGATTTAACTTCTCTTAACCATGGCACATGCAGCTATTTAATTTTACTTCCTAATAAAAAATGGAAAAAGAATAAAAATATTCATATAAATGTCATGGTCATATTTTATTTGTGCATTTCTTAGGTATATAAAGATAGGCTAACATGACAGGCAAAGACATTTTCTTTAGGACATTAAGTCCTCTCATACTCTACCTGTTATAATAGTCTTTGCTAAAAGAACATATAATTTAAAAAACTGAGTAGAAATTTAAAAACCACTTATATATTTTGTTTGAGATGATGAAACTTTTGAAAATAAGGTTAAAGTTTGGGGGGGGAGTGGTTTGGGAGGGTTGGTCTTTTTGGTTTTTAAGGTGCATTTTTTCAATATCTCCCAGCCTCACTTTTCCTTCTGATTGTGACAGAGAGTAGGATAAAGCATTAAAGTGGAAAATAATTTTCAAAAATATTAGCTCAGTTTGGTATGGACATTGGTCTGCTTTCTGGCATTTACATTTATTTTCTTCAAGAAGAGTTCTAACTTTTCTTTATGGATGTTTATGAATGTCCTCTCTCTTTGGAATCTGGTTAGTAAAGCCTATTCTTGGATTAAAAGGGGACAAATATGAACTAGAGTCGAGATATTTAAACTATAATTATAAAATCAGATATTGTAGGAATCCCTTTTCTAATATCTAAACACATATTATGCTATAATCTGTCCTTGCATTATACCTGTAGAAAAAGCTACTCTTCAATGTGAGTTTAGGTGGAGGAATATAAAATCTATTACAGTTTAGTGTAGCGCAGATGGAAAAAGAGTAGATTCATAAAGCAAGGTTTAATTTATATCATTACAAGTATCTGATACAATTTTTTTTTTATATGTATACATTCTCACAGTTTTTGTCAGGCCTAGGTTTAGTTATGACAGAAGGTTTTGAAACGTTTTGGTAGGTAATCAAAATAAAAGTGTTTAAATTGGCATCAGTTCATTTTTACCTTCACTGTTTTTAAATGGGAGGAATCTGAAAATCTCTAGCTACAGTATGCACCATTAATCAATGGCGCAATGGAAAGCTCTCATTAACTTTAACCCTCCGACCCTGACATTAGTCTACTCATCACAGAAGTCATTAGTAAAATGAAAAACAATCAACCAGGGTATCTACATTCTAATAATATTAATGTTTTCACTGTATTACACACAAATGCCAAATGTGACAAAAATCATTGAACTTCAAATATATACATAACAGATTTTGATATATATAAAGCACCAGTTTTTGTTATTCTCACTCAACAGCAAAATTAAAGATACAGTGCCAAGGGGGCCCATACCATTTGCAATCTGTATCATTTCCAAAGTATTTTCAACAATATTGTAAATATTTATGGAATTTTATAAAGACTCTATGCTTCCTTCTGTTTGTGATGCATCAACAAGACGCAGTAGGATATCATAGACAGATATTTACTTCTGGGAATTCCCTTTTGGATTCTTTTTGGTTGAAAACCGCTTCATGACATACAGTACCGCAAATCCCCAGAAATGTACCATGCTATTATTGCCAGCTGAGTTCTTCCAAGTAAAGATGACATCAGCCATCTGTCATGTTATACTAATCCTAGGAAAGAAAGCCAACTGAAGAGAAAATAAATACCTTTCATATCTATTAGCCAAATATTTGTATTAAAAAATAAAATTATTAAAATCTCGCTAGTAAAGCTAATTATTATAAGTGAATAGTCCTTTCTGAGTAAAATGCATCCCTAAAATATATTTACCTTTTTACCTACCTAAAGTATATTATATCATGAACATATGTTTGAAATGCTGGTCTCTTGCTACAGATTGGTAGATAAGGAAATATGTCTCCAAGTAGTGATTTTCCTCCGGACCCGTTAGCTGAGCTCTGCCAGGTACTACATAGCTGTGTGAATGTTCTGTACTGCTCTGCTGAGGTAAATGGAAGTTTCCCAGGATCTAGCAGAGAACAAATTACACTCTCCATCACAAGCAATGCTGCCAATCAATAAGGCAAGTGTCTAAATTCACAGTAACATCATAATAAAATGTTTAAAAAGCCTAAACTGCATCAGGTACCTGCTTCCCCACAGAGTAGAGAACGTGTTAATGAGGAAGCCTTCTGGATAAGCTGTGTGACTAATTTACGTGGAGACTAATTCTGTGGGCTTATGACTTATTTCTTTGTAATGGGCAGTTACTCAATAGCACATACCTGATGTCTAAACTATTGTGGTGCGCGTGAGACCTCATCACAATATAATTAAGGTTAGAAGAGCAAAACTCAAGAAATAAAAAAACGAACAGTCAGCAAGCCCATTCCCTGATAAGAGTGTAGTATGGTACTGTCATAAAAAGTGATCCTAAAGAACATCTGTGATTAATTTAGTGGTATAAGCAGTAACTCTTTTACCTCTCTAAAAGTTCTTTTTGCTCTTTTAGAGTTGTAGACAAAGCAACACAGAACTAAACATTGACACATCAACCTACAAAAATAAATAAATATAATATGTCCCATCTCCTCACAGTCTCTCATTTGGCTTATACCCTCTTTTTACCACGTAACATTTTCAAGCAACACCCTTTCCTTTGAAACCAAAAACACATTTTGGGGTGTAAATTCATACAAAATAGAAAATGAAAACAATGGAAGTTCCAGAACTAAAGATACTTATTTCTTGGGCTTTAAACACCTTGATTCATTTATAATCTAGAAGAATAAGGTAGATGGAATGAAATCCTTTGATAGATAATTTATTAATACAGAACTAAGAATCAATAAACAAAGGATTTTCTTACAAGTTCTTCTTAGAATCATAGAATCATAGAATAGTTTGGGTTGGAAGGGACATTTAAAGGTCACCTAGTCCAAACTCCTCTGCAATGACCAGGGACATCTTCAGCTAGATCAGCTCAGAGCCCTGTCCAGCCTGACCTTGAATGTTTCTGGGAATGGGGCATTACTACCCTTCTGGGCAACCTGTGCCAGCGCTTCACCACCCTCATTGTAAAAAATTTCTTTTTTATACCTCATCTAAAGCTTCATTCTTTTAGTTTAAAGCCATTATCCGTTGTCCTGTTGCAACAGGCCCTGTTAAAAAGTTTGTCCCCATCTTTCTTATAAGCCCCCTTATAAGTACTGAAAGGCTGCAACAAGGTCTCCCCGGAGCCTTCTCTTCTCCAGGTTGAATAATCCCAACTCTCTCAACCTGTCCTCACAGGAGAGGTGTTCCATTGCTCTGAGCATTTTTGTGGCCTTCCTCTGGACCTGCTCCAACAGGTTCACGCCTTTCCTGTGCTGAGGACTCCAGAGCTGGATGCAGTGCTCCAGGTGGGGTCTCACCAGAGTGGAGCAGAGGGACAGAATCACCTCCCTCAACCTGCTGGCCACGCTTCTTTTGATGCAGCCCAGGATTCAGTTGGATTTCTGGGCTATGAGCGCACATTGCGAGCTCATGTCCAGGTTTTCATCCACCGATACCCTCAAGTCCCTCTCAGCAGGGCTGCTCTCAATCCCTCCATCCTCCAGCTTGTATTGATACTGGGAGTTGTCCCAACCCAGCTGCAGGACCCTGCGCTTGTCCTTGTTGAGTTGGATCTTCTAATGGTTCCAGCTGATTTCTAGTTCAGCTATTTGTGACCTTTGAAAACTGACTGGAGAGAAGGGAAGGTAGGCCATCCAGAGGGACCTTGACAGGCTTGAGAAGTGAGCCAGTGTGAACCTCATAAGATTCAACAAGGCCAAGCGCAATTGTCTGAAGGGGGCCTAAAAGAAAGCTGTAGAGGGACTTTTTACAAGGGCATACAAATGATAGGATGAGGAGTAATGGCTTCAAATTGAAAGAGGGCAGATTTATATTTGATATCAGGAAGAAATTTTTCACTCTGTGGGTGGTGAGGCACTGAAGCAGGCTGCCCAGGGAAGTTGTGGAAGTGTTTAAGATGAGGCTGGATGGGGCTTTGAGCAAGTTGGTCTAGTGGGAGGTGTCCCTGCCCATGGCAGGGGGGTTGGAACTAGATGATCTTTAAGGTCCCTTCCTATCTAAACCGTTCTCTGATTCTCTGATTCTCTGATTCTTTGATAATGCATTCTTCTGTGAAAGCTTTTTTGACTTTTCATTTTTGTTCTGGCATAATTCCTTCAATCAAAAGTTTAAATTTTGTCATGTATACATGATACTTGGAATTTATAAAGGATGATCAAGTTTTATAAAGCCTATTAGCCATACCGCCTTTTCAGTATGTACTGCTTTCTATAACAACCTACAACATCTTCTGATAACATATTCAAATAGCTGTCATCGCTTTTGACACATGCTTGAAAATATAGATAACAAACGGTTTATGCTAAGCTAGACAGATTTAAACATTTCAAAGTGTACAAACCCATCAACATCAACTCAGAATTGAACCTGACTGGGACACTTCTGGTGAACAGCCTTTCTTCAACTACTATTTATTTGTCAAAATCAATACTTTTAATTGAATGTAGTAATAGCACTAAGAGATTTGGAAAGGCGGTTCAGTGCCAAGATAACATTTTTAATGAGTAGCGGGAGAAGAATAAAAACCTATGTCACAATTATACAGTAGTTTGGCAACTGATGTCAGATCTTGGTAATCCATGTTCAAATCTTTGCTTTTCTCACATTGCCAAGATGACCCTAAACACTGCCTGTGTGGGCAACCTAGAAAAATTTTCTTTTATTTGCTTTGTAGAAATAATTTAGTGTTTCAAAAGAGAGTTAGCTTTTTTCTCTTTCACCTGTGTTCATATCTTTGATGTATGTAGCATGTTGTTTATCTCAAACAAATAAAACAAAAAATTGTAAGTGCACTTACATTTGTAAATAATACAGGGGAAAAAATACAAAGCAGAACTTATTTTCATTTTGGAGCAAAGGTTGAATGCAGCCACCTGAAGGATAGTATAACTTACAGTTCCTAAGTTAGACAAGACCTGAAGCTGGATCAAAGCTAAAAGTTTTATCTGTGATTGATCATATGATGTAAGGACTAGAAGAAAAATACCACCTTCTGGAATTATTTTCCACATTGTTTAAAGACATGTCTGAGTATTTTATTCAAGAAACAGTAGTTCTGAGAGGACGTTGAATATCTGAGAAGTTTATGTGTGTGAAAATAAGTAGTTGTTTCAGAGTGTAGTGGGTTTTTTATTTCAACTATGCGTAATTAAAAAGTTTCCCTGAGACAGGTGTAGCTTGCAGACCTCTTTTTCCAGTGCTTTGGATGTGTAACTTGGGTAGGAAAGCTTGGGATCCAAGTCACAAGTCCAAGACAGGGAAACCCCTGGAGTCAGAATCTGCTGCTACTGACTCCTAATTTTTCCAGGATGTCTTATTTATTTTTATGATTTAAACTTCAAAAAGCCTTAGGTTTGCCTTGATGCAAAAATGGGAGGTTTTGAATTTGTGGCTACTTATATAAAACTGAGGCTAATTGCCTTTAGGCAGTTTTACTTTCTTTTCTGAAAGGTTTTACTTTCAAATAGTAAATCAATGTTAAATTTACAGTTGCCCAGTCAGATATTTAAAGGCTTTCTATGTCTCTAAAATACTAAGATTTCTACTTTTCAACAGATTCTAGTACCATCCCTAATACTGACTGTCAGACAGCACTTTCTTCAAGAGGCAATTAGCATATAAAGTTCAATTTCATGTGTTTAGATTGTGTATCTCTAACAAAAGTTGCCCTTATGTTTGCTTTAAATGCACCTTTAATTTCAGTGACGGGAGAACAAACGATACTAACTTTAAAAAGAGAACCTCTACATTTATTGACTTTTTGTAGTTAAGTGAGCCCTTATATGGGCAGGGTTCCAAAGGCATTTCTTCTGTGTGGACTGCCTGAATGCTGTTATAGAATACAACAGGGCTGAAATTTTGTACCGCCATGTCCCACGAGGGTCTCTCTCCCTCTGTTGAAATTAAGCCTAAAATCACTTGCATTTGCTTTGGCTGCTATAGAAGTTCTCACCTTTTCCTGTCTTTTAATAAAAATGACTTCTAAGAGGATCAAAGTGCAATTTTTCTGCTCACTTTATTTGGATGAGGGGAGGGGAGGCTAGTGCGAGGTACTTATTAAGAAACCCATTCTGGAGGCATCTGATTGAACTAGAATGCCTTTTTTTCCCCCCCCACTGGTTTGTATTTTGCTTTATTGCTTAAAAAGTTTAAAAAAATAAATCCCATTTCAATACTTATTGAAAAAGATTTCTTAAAAACTATCACTCAGTTTCACAGTCTGCAGTAAAACATGTATGGCCTTGCAGAGGCGCTGGGAGATGCTTACCGTCTCATGAAACATTAACATGATTGCCAGTGTTACATCTGTAAAATCCCCAATGAGAAAGAAATTCTGTGAGACTGAAGATGAAAATTATAGTGAGCCATGTCCAGCCTGTTCTTCCAAGCAAATATAGATTAGCTACAGGAGGAACATATAAGCACCCAGTTTGATTTTTCCCCCATGTGCAGGAAATGAGTAGAGAAGAGAAACTTGCTGCACTGCCACCTCTTTCCCTTTCCTCTTCTGTTCCCAGAATATACAGGTGAGAGAGGATGGGGTAACACGGGATATATACAGAGACTGATTCTTTTAAGCCAGTGAATTTCTTGCCTTTTTGCAGGTTAAAAAATTACTTAATAAATTGTAACAGCATGACAGTGGTTTGATTTCTTTATTCTTTCTAAAATATTGAAGTAGAAGAAGGGGAGGAAGGAACCGGAGGGAGTTACTTTGTTCTGAATATTTCCTTAAGATCTCAAAATCAGAAAAGGATCATCTGATCTTGGGAGGCAAAAAGTGTTTCAGGAAAAAAACCAACCCAAAAATTCAATATGCAGTTTACACGTATCCCTTGACACTCAAAAAGGCAAAACAGTCTTTCATGTACTGTGCAAAAAACAAGGGCAAGTTAAAATTCTGTGTCACTCTTGGTAAAAAGAAATTACATTTCTTTTGGAGTGATTATTTCAGCTAACTCCTTTTTTGGAGGATGAATGTCAAGATGGATAACAACTATTCTATCGCCAAAGAAAACTCTATTGAAAAAAAAAAGATGTGATTTTTAAAATAACATTTTTATGACTTCAGCTTATTTACAGAATCAAGAAGTCTGGAACTAGAGTTTTTCAGTTGTTACCTGTCTCAATAAGAATATACATTTCTGCTTTACAACCCTGTAAGAGCTGAAAAAAAAAAGTTTATTATCTTGCACGCTAAGCCTTCATTAACAATAAGCCATTTCTGAACCCAGAAGACCTTTAAGACCACCTCCTGCAACATAATGTCTCTTTATTGAATGCAGAAACTGAAAAAAAGCTGAACTTTTATTAGAGATAAATCACAAGAAATAATATTTGTGATTCTTTGATTTCCAAATAAGATTTATGCCATATTTTAAGTTAAAAGGTTCAGCCGAAAATAAATTGTATTTTCTTTACATTTTTGTTTTAGGTGCCTCTTTTTACTAATGAAGAAAAAGTAAAAAATAGAGTTTTCATCGCTCTGTTCCTCTTGGGAGATTAAATTAAAAAGAAGGACTAGCAGCTTGGAATTTAAGCAGGGGTAAGAGAAAGATTTTATTATTTTTTTCTGAAACAAAATAATGACAAAATAAAGAAAAGACTTGACTGCTAGTTTTGTCAATCAAATTTAAAGTATTATTGTTTTAAACCTCGCTGTAAAAGAGACAGGTCACTAGTTTCAGAGTGACCGTTCTCCATTTTTGAGTACTTCCAGCTCTGCATATGGTTTATGTATATGATTTAATTATGGGGTACCTTTGTGCTTCTTCAAGAATATGAAGGTATAACTGAAGACCAGAGACTGAATGAATTAGTCCAGTCATTTCCTGAAAACCAGGATTTGAGGATGGACTCATATTTTCTGTATGCTCACTCATGCCTAATACACCTAAAGGCTTGAGTTCATTTTTAAATCGTCATGGTGAGGTCTCTTACGGTAACTTCAGGATGCTGCAGCCTCAGAATAGCTGCCCCAGCCTAGTGCCCCGGGAAAACCTTAGTCTATATCAGGTGCAAATACTTCTCACTAAGTGTTTCCATGTCTATCTGAAATTAAAGTCTGAGTCAAGATAACTGTTGAAGCAGTTCTCAAGAAAGACAAAATGAGGTATGATTAGAAAGACTGACATACTGATTATTTTTAAAATATTTTAAAAATTATTTTTAAAATATTAGTTCAGTGCAATGACTTACACCTTAAGAGTCTGCCTGGATTCTATGCTGCTGCTGCATGTTCAAACTGGTATCAGAGGAAATACCTAATGGTCTTCCGTGACTGGCTAGAAGACAGTTTCCAGACTGGTCAGATAACCCATTCAGCTAGCTTGGGCATTGTGATCTTTACTTTCTGGCTTCCAGTTGGACTGCTACGTTTTCAGCTATTTCAGCACAAAAATCCAGAAGTCTAGTTTGTACAGAGAGCAGCAACTATTCCAAGAAGCCTATTGGTATAAGAAATTTAAACCATCAAAATGGAAGAAAAATTTTATTTGTGATTTATTTTTTACAGTTCCTTGGAACATAACTAAAATTAAGAATAAGGGGTAAGAAGCATATACAAGTGAATTTATTTAGAAAGAGATTTTGATAAAGAATTGTCGGGTAAATACAGAATGAAGGAAAAGAAAAGAAAGTTAAATCAACTGAGAGAAAGTAGAAGGAAAGATATAGCATCAGCCTAGTATGATTTTGGCTATTTACTCATTAGGAGGCACTCTTATATTAAAAAGGCTCACTAGACAGATAAACAGCAATGTGCAAATATTCACTGCTGCATAAATTTAAGTGGAAAAAAGACATTACTGAAACCTGAATTTCTTTATTGAATAATTTACTTTGTCATCATAAATGTAATGCTATATTGCCTTGCAGTGTAACTACTGGAGAGATGTGTTGGTAAAGCCCAGTCCCAAGAGGGATGGCTGAAGAATGATCAAAAGCTTGGATTAAATTTATTATTTTTTTGCTTAGGTTGTTTTTATCATTTTGTTTTGGTTCCTGGAATTTCTTATTAATTTTACAAAGACTGTCATAGGCTGTTTTTTGGACTTTCTCCCTTTACATTTAGTTTAATGTATGAGTAAAACTTTTCCACAGAAATTCTAATAGTAGGAAAAGTTTGTAAGACCAGAAGCAGAAAACTGAAAATATCCATTCCTGTAATGGGTCTGTGATAAATTCTGACATTTGTGGGTCTTCTAATGCAGAAATTGTTTGACGCTCTTACCCTGTACTGAGAATTTTTCAGGTAGGTAGTTCTTGACTACCAAGGCTCTGTTTGATGGTGTCAAACTCCTTTGCACTTACTAACTGAAGCGTAGAAAGTTCGCTGGAGAGAAGGTGTCTGGGGAAATATTGGACTCCTTCTTTGAGTTTGCTGAACTTCCAGAACTCAGTGTTGCACATGGCTAATTCTTCCTGTTTGCTGTGTCATTAATCAGTACACAAAATCCTGGAAGTTTTGTTTACTAATTTTCCTGAGTAGAAAGACTTTAATGCTAACTGTACTCTACTTGAGCCTGTTCAAGGAAAATGAGTAAGGTCACCCTTGGTTCCTGCAGTCCAGAGAAAAAGTCTGATTACAAGACTGTTCTTGATAACTGATCTGTACTTCAGCAAAACGGGATAACCTTTCTTTGGTAATATGGTGATGACACATGCATCATGTGCAAAGATTTAATCTCAAAGGGCGAAATGAAAAAACCTGTAGCTCTGGTCCAAACTTTCCCCACAATTAGCCTGGTATAAACTGTTCATAACTGAGGTCAGACTAAAGCACATACTATGAACTAGTTTTGGAGTGTTTTGCCTCAAATTGACATAAATTAAGATGGTTGGCTCATGGAAAAACTGGGATTTAAGCCTAAATGTATTTCCTTGCCTTAATCTGCATGACAGTTCCTTTGCTAACATGGATAATTGACTAATTCCATATGACCTCTTTTTGGTATGCCAATGAGAATATGTTACTTTATAGTCAAATACTGGCACATACACATGAACCAACAAAAAAACTATCTCTGTGTTTCAGAAAAGACAACAATTTTTACTTCAGACAGAAATGACAGTCTGCTAAAACTCACCACAACCAAAGTGCAAAGCGTCCCACAGCAGATTGACTGCACAAGTGATCTGTGAGAAACTGTTAAAGGCTTTAACATTTTTTTGTGTGAGTGGAGGAGCACATCATGCTTTTAATAATAGTTATTCGGTTTTTTGTCTTGGATTGATTTCCAGACATCTAATATTTCATCACATATGAAATATGGACTCAAATTTCCAGGCAGCTTTGATGAAAACTGCAAGCAGGTCTATCCTATTTGAAGTGACAGAGGAGACTTGATTTCATTCCCAGTTAACCAGAGTGCTTTCCTTGATCGTAAACAAAACACTATACTAAAAATTAGGGGAGCCATTTTTCAAAACCCTTCATGCAAACTTGTATTCATTAGTTTCTCTCAGCTGAAACCATATTAGGTACAATAATATTGCACAGTTAGCTGTAAAATATGTTTTAAATTTTCCAAGTGAAAGAAAAATTAGTGAGGATTGCTTTTAATAAATGCAGCATATTTACATATTGTAAAATAAAATATACTTCTTTGTATGTAATCATATAACAGTATGTATTAAAAAGTATATTTCCTGAGAACAGAGAAAAAAAACTTGAACTTATCTGCATATTTTAATAAAGAGATAGAGGTATTCCTGTTTCCTTTCAGCATGTGAGAGAGCTACCTTCCTGAAGGTCATTCTCCTGTAGGGATTTGGTTTTTTAAAAAATCTTTTTTGCCTCTTGCATACATGAACAAGAGTATTTAAATATGTAATGCAGCTTTAAGGTCGGAAATTATATAAGAAGTGCATTTACAATTGAATAGTGCAATAACCATTACAGATAACATTTCAAAAATGCTTTCATTCTAACCTTCAGGTTTCACTGCTAACTTTCTGAAATCTTTAACTTCAGGTGTTTTTAGATGCAATCTCTACACTCACTATATCCTTGCTATTTACTTTCTATTTGGCACTTTGTTTTAATTTTGCTATTATATAAGTTTAATTTTACTAGCTTTTAGTTGGGAGAGCTAGAGGGGAAAATCACTGTCTTTAGGGATAGAAAATAATCATGTAGCATTGTTTTTCTAAGCATGGAAAACTGCTAGCGACAGAAATTGAAATGCATTATGTTATTGCAAAGAGAAGCACCTTGGAGTGGTCTGATGAGAACTGATGTTGATTTGACAGAGTTCTCAGCTATTCAAAGCTGCTTTCCCCATCTGAGCAGTGTGGCTTTTTTGCGAGAGCGTTCAGCTTTGTTCATACTTTCTTTGCAATGGAAATTTAATTGCTGCTGTTTCAGTTGGGATGACACTAGGTTAGCACTGAGCATTTTGGAAAGAGAGCAGGTTATAGAGCTGCATGCTACATGGGTGTCTGGAGTTACCGGCAGGCAGGCAGTGCCTTTTGCCTGTTAATGATGTGCCTTTCCTATGTGTCCATGCCACGATATGTTGATTCAGTGAAACAAACATTCAAAGACGTGGATTTCTGCTCTAAGAACCAGGTGAGGCCTTTCAGGGCTGGGTTATCATAGGTAAGATTGCTTGAGAGAAAGCAAACAGAATGTGTTTATATTTTATATCTATTCCCAAAGAATGCTAGAGAATAGAAATAAGCAGGCATGGTGCATTACAGTACAGGTTGTCACTAAGACCAACCCTCCCATACAGTTAGACTGTGCAACAGTGTGGGAAAATCTACCATAGAGAGAAGACAGAACTTAAGTACAGGACCAAACCCACGCATTTTAGCAAAATATCTGAGGAAAAATCTGGTGCCATTTTATATTACCCTGGTTTAATAATGGCATACACTGACTAAATAGCTGGTGAGCCTCCTAATGGTTCTCCCTTTCATGCTGCCGGAACCATCAAACCCTGCTGAGAATCTGAGTGCATCTTCAGTTAGACCTTACAAAACCAGTACGCACACTTTGAGGATCTCTTGTCCACTCCCAGCTAGTTTGATCTCTGGAGACTGAAAGGCATAGCAACTAAAAATCATGTTCCTTTTATTTGCTTGTGTACAAGCAGTTTTAAATAAAAACTGCCAGAACTGAGAATTCTTGTACGAAAATTTGGCAAGCATTTCACTTGGAACATTTACTATATCCTGTTTCTAAAGAAAAATCATGCCTTTGTGCGTATCTGTTGTGAAATTCAACAGATAATCAACAGAAGGACATCAGTTCAAAGCAACAAAGTAGTGTCAATTATTTTAAAAGCCAATAAATTAGGCGTTTATTTCTATATGCCTTTCTTTGGAAAGTAGTGTCATGTACCATTTAAAATTGTGTTGCAGTTTTAAGTACGATCTGCAATGATATATGAAATATGTTCTTTGCTTCTCTGTTCCATTTTCACTATAGCTGACCATATGCTTCAAGTAATTATATGTCTAACACAGACAAGTAACACTGATAAATGGGTGATCCTATAGCTCTTCAGTTCTAAAGGATTGTCAAGACACTAGCTCATAGATCGAAGCTGAATTTAAAAAAAAAAATAAAATCCTGTCCTGTGCAATTTATAAACCAGGACATTTGGTATTAATCTGCTTTCTGCAAAATGAACCAACCCCAACTTTTGGGAAGATGTCCACATTAAACAGAGAGATATTCTGTGGAAGCCACAATACACAGTTACAGCCAACCTGGATTCAAGTCCAAATGTTAAAATGTTCTTTATCCAGCTAAAAGGGGGACTTTTTAATAAATTCTGGAACATTTTCCTGCAATAATCTCCACATGTACTTTTTATAAATGTAAACACTAGCTGTTGCTATGCCCTGATTTTATTTTAACCTGAACTGTATTTACTATACCTAAGGATAATTCACATGGAGCAAAGAGCCCTAATATTTGTATTTTAGAATAAATATTATGAATATCTCTCTCAGGGGAAGAAAATGTTTAGATAACCTGCCTTTCACACAGAAAAGCTGGCTGCTGAACCTTCAAGCCAGCAGTTCTTCCCTGTCTTTCTAACTGAGAGACAGTACTACATATGAAAATTCAGTGCCTCCTGGCCATACTTAAGAAACCATATTTCTTTGTGAAAGAGGGAGAACGTATGGAAGCTGTAAATAAATTATGATTGCCGAAGATCAGAGGAATTTTTACACAAGACCAAAGCAACTTAAGCTCATTCTTTGATAAAAACCTTTAATAATTCAACACAGTGGTAATTTTGGTATCGCTAGAATTCCTAACAATTGAACTGATCTCCAGGTTGTTAGCAGATGATTAAGAATTAAGTTATTAGTAGCTGACCTCTGCAGAAGTCATACGATTCAATGTTTAATTTAAGCAATAGGTATGACTTTCTTTCTAAAAGGCCCTGGAAATCTCCATGAAAACACTGTAATACTCATTTGATGACGAAACGCTGTTCAGTTCTTTAATGAGTATTTCTTGCTCACATCTCAAAGGCAATCACTCTGAGCTACTTTTAGTCAAATAATTTGGAAGCAGGATTTAAATTATGATGCCTTAATGAAATAGCATGTTGGATATCAGAGAGAGGAATCAGCAAATCTTCTGCCTCCTATCCTTTCCAACAGGAATATCTAGAATAAATACATACTCACTGAGGAAGGCTCGTCCTCTTTAAAAACATAAAAAATTCAGTCCCTTGTTAGTGGAGACTCACACTTAGAGTCCAACTTCAAACAAATATAGGTTATGAAACATGGACACTGATTTCTCCTTTTCAGGAAGACTATTTTACTTTTACACTGACCTGCCAGATCTCAGGCATTGTGAGCTGGACCTCTTGGAGAGGGTCCTTCTCCCACTATCACGCCTACACATTATATATTTGCAGGGCAGCATATCAGCACCCAGCTCCCAGTAGTGCCCATGGCATCACACAGAGCAGAGCTGACCCCATCAAAAGTTTGTGCTTCCTAATGGGGTGCAGAGACCAAGGAGCATCCCTCACCCTGTGCTATCTTTCCCTCTTTCAGTGATTTAAATCCATGGCCCTTCCTCTGTGATGGGGCTCACCTTACCCATTAGATAAGGTAAACCTCAACACTGTTCTTAGGCAATCATCCTGCCACACGTGTGTCCTTGTCTTCAGACCAGAGAAAGGTTGTCTCGCATGTCAGAAGCCAGGAACGCTGGCAGGTCCACATATGTGAGACGGGTGAACAGTTTGAAATGATTGAGCTTCCACATAGGAACATAACAACAATACTCAAATTCAGAGTGCTATTAAGGCAAAATATTGAACCAGGAAAGTCAACAAAACTATGGTCAGTTCCTCTTAAAAATCTAATCTTGCTTATTCTAGATAGTGTTCTTTTACTGAGCCTTTTCCTCAGCTGATGTAAACAACATAATTCTATCGAAGCCGGTGGAGTATTTGATTCCTACCAGCTGAAGATCTGGCCTCACAGAAGAGCACACTTCCCTTCCAGAATACTTTCCTTTTTTTTTTTCTTTTATCACCTAATGCTAATAATAGTCTGAAATTTTTGAATAACTACTGTGTAGGCAAATGCACTTTTAATAACAAGTAAAAGATTCAAATTCAAACTGCTTGGTTTAAAAGAAGAAGAGAGAAAGACAGAAAGAGAGAGAGAAAAAGAAAGGAAGGAAGAAAGCAAGCAAGCATAAACTGTAGTGAGCTGGCAAAATAGTGAACTTCCAGATGTGCATTAGTTTATTTTCAGGCAGGGTCAGTTAGCATATTTCTGTTCTGGCATGTGCATTCATCTTCTGAACAGGGTGGAAATTCAACATAATGAGCACCTGATCATCCATTACTAATGAGCCAGATATGCCCTGTTATTTAATTTGCTCTTTTATAATTTCATACACTATATATTGCTTAACACTATACCAGTCGGTCTAATGGAGAAAACTTGTCTTCATCCTTTTCAATCTCTCTGCTAGTAAATGGATTTAGAAAAAGGAATGTAGTCTATTATTCAAAGATGGTTTCTAAGATGGTTCACAACAGGTTAATGAATGATATCTAATACTTATATTAGACGAATCATATTAATAACAGAGAAGAGCACATGAGGGTCATAGTGCTAATTGCATAGGAGGTCCAGCCAGAAGGCATCTTTATCTTAGAATTCAAGACGCACCAAGTTTGACTAATCGCCCACAGTGTGTTTGCAATTAAAATAACACTGTATTAACCCTGCCAATGTGAGGTATCAATATTTTATGTGTGGCTTGACAGTTCTAAGCTGAACAGTTGTGGTGCTTGATATTCTGCTCACATAGAAAGCACACAGCTCTTGTTCTGCTTAAGACTGCAACCAAGGAAGTTACACAGGGGAAAATTCAAAGGAGATATTTTTTCCCAGAAATTTCATTTTCTTGTAGATTTTTTCAGAATAGTGCTAATATCATCAGAAAGAGTTATTTTGTACCTTAAGTTGCTTTATACAACATGACACAAAATCTGGGGTGTTTTAGAAAATGTTGAACAAAATCCTATTGAAATCAATGGAAAGACTTTTCTACCTCCTTTAGCTCCATGCCGAATGGAAGGAAATGAAGAGTAAGGTTTTCATTTTAGTATGACCCTGACTGGTTGTCACACAAACAAGTTCCAAGTAGGCACAAACCATGTTGTATTAACAATAGCTCCATGTATGAGGCAGCTCTTCACCTGGTTCAAATTGGCGTGGGGGTCAGAGCATGTGTGTTCTGCTAATCATGTGAGCCTCTGTTTTACACACATAAAACCCATGAAGCAGTTTAACTTGCAGACTGAGCTCCATTTCCCAAATCTGGTTGTCAGAGGAAAATGTTGGCCCTTTCTCCTTAGCCCACATCCCTGAGTTCTCCCCGACACTCTGCCCAACTCTCCTGTAGATCTGGTTTTCCTTTCCTGCTGTTACACTTGTGATAGCTCATCTGTAGCAAACACAGCTGCCATTGTCTGAAAAGCCATCTAACCTTGATCATTTACAACTCAAAAAAATAAAGAACCCCTTGTTCCCCCCCCCCGCCAAACTTTGGTGAGTGTTGAGGGTACTCCAAATTCCCAGATCACATGCCCAGAATCATTGCATAACTTTCTAGATTTTTCTTAAAAAAAAATTTATCTGAGAGCCAGGTGCTTTTTTGAATTCCACTAAGCATGTTACAAAACAAAGTAAAAACTGCAATACTCTTGAAAATGTCTGTTCACAATGAACCAGCACTAGCTTCTTTGTTAGATCTCAGGTGTTTTATGATATGGTTTTGTGCCAATGGATTTATATATATATATATATAATTCTTGTTGGTAGTCTGAACACTTTCAAATGTTTGTCAATTGACAGTCTCTACATAATGGGTACAATCCATATCTGGGTCAGACCTTCCAGTTCAGGTACAATAGCTTAGCTCCCTGGAGCTGTGATTTTTTTCATGTAATAGATTTGTAAAGAACTGAAATGATGCCAAGTAGACTTAAATGCTTTTCCTCAACTTTTGCAAACAGTTGTGCTTCTGCTTGGATCTTCTGTAGACAAAATTACATAAAGTTATTTCAAGTTTTAAAGAATATATTGAGAGAGGCCTGTGAGAAATAAGACTAGTAATAGATTTTCTTCTTAGGCACCTTTATTCTTGTATCTTGTATCTGTCTTCTTCAGAAATGCTTTACTGAAGATTCTTGCAGTTATAAAAGTGATCAAATTTTTTAAGCCACAGACAACACAGCATAACGTAAACTTTTCGATAATATAAGCAAAGCTAACAAACAAAATTCATATAGATCAGTAGCTACTAGGGCATGCTGGACACTAAAGGAAGGTCCCAATTAAAATCTGACTGAAACAAATTATTTCATTTTACATAGACATTTTGAAAAACATCTGTTTTCTTAGTGCCCCAAATAACACCCCCTTGAAAACGAAAACTGGACTATGAATCTTCAGTTTTCAAAAGATCATGTTTATTTGTTTGTTCATTTGCTTAGGTTTTTTTTTTAATTCAAATATCTGGAATTGACCAGAGGATCTCTTTCCTTTGTCTTCGGGGAAACTTTCAGCAAAAGTACCAATTAAATCTTTGTGCCATCACAGTAGATTTCAGATGCAGTGGAAAGTCAGGCACTACACAACAAGTGGAAAAATTATGCTGGTCAGGTTGGGTACCCAGACCCCAAAGTGGCCTGAGTAGAAGTTCTGGGAGGGCAGTGAGCATCTCTGATTATGTTATCCATCTTCAGAAACCCAAGCCATGACCTCCTCAGTTGGACCTGATTCTCTGTCAGACTGGTCTTTTGGTGCTTTAGCAAAATAAAAACTCTTGAAATTTTTACAGTGTCAGAAGGATGTTAAAATATTTTCATATAGGAAGTTCTAAATCACACATATATATGTATATATGTTTATATCTGAGTATCTTATATACCCAAACAGGCCAGCCAGGTTCGAAACCCTCCTGTCCATCTGTGGATAAGCACTTCCACATAATCCCAGATACCCTTTTGTATTAAGAAGGAGAGGAGAGGCAGCAAGCCAGGAGTACTTTTGACTTCAAACCTTCCCTGGTCCATCTGTGCTTAACAGCCCAAGTATGAACATCAGAGGTGGATCTGCACCTTGGGAGAAGTGTGCATCCTAAAGTTCCTCCCCAAAACAGCTGCGGCCATGCTGTACTTGAAAGCCACAACAGCAACAAAGGATATATTAATCTACTCAGGAATGTGAGCACTTCTATGGGATCATTTTTATTTTTGTTTCTAGGCATACATTGTTTTTACTACCAGTCAGATTTGTTTCCTAATATAGATTGGCAATGTAGATTGCCCATTTCTGCCTTAATGTCTTTTTTTCTAATGAATGGTTATGAATGGTTACTTAAGTTTGCTAATCAAGACATGAAAAAGACTAAGTCCCCAGATTAAATGTTAAAGCCTCCAAAATTCCATTTGAAGACTCAAGTCATGCAAGTGCTATAGTAATATGTTATATCTAAAGCCAGTAAGTGAAGGAAAACCAAGGGGAAATTTGTTCTCTTTCTGTGTGTATGTGAGTATGTGTATCTGCATTTGGCAGCACCGTCAGCGTGTTGCTGAAGGTGAGAGTCTCTTCCCAAAGAATCGCAGTGAGTCAGAGCATAGCAGATAGCAAACTGGTAGGTACAGCGTAGCAAGAAGAACAGGATAGACAGGAGGGAATGGACATGTTCATATGCAATCACAGTGGCAGCATACTCAAAACTTTTCAGAAAAATAAGAAAGGGTTCAGAAAATCTCTTGTTACCTTATATGCATTGAAATAGATACAGCAGGAGAGATTATTTCCCTAAAGAATGCTTATCAGGACAAGAAATTATTTCAATTTTCTTTTTTTTGCTTGTTTGTTTCTTTTCTCTTTTTCATGTCAATATTGTTAATATTGGAAAAAGACTCCATCAGGAAGTAGGTCAGTGGGCAGAGGTCTTTTAACATTTCAGTTGTTAACAGGTCTTTTAACATTTCAGTTGTTAGCAAATACTTCCTCTACTCAGTCCCTTTAACCAGAGTTGTGCACAGAAAAGAGAGCATATCCCAGCCTTGAGCTAAAAATTTCACTGTGTGGCTGTTGATGAGTGGATCGCTCTCTAAAGTGCCTGATGAATTAGGCATAAAGATCTGCGTGATGAGGAGGGTTCATTAGCATGAGCTCCCTCTCACCATCACAAATCATGCATCCCCAGACTGCAGGATGACTAAGGGCAGAGGGAGGGCGGCCATCCAGCCCCTTGCCAAATGGGTGGTGAAGGCCAGGGGCAGAGCTGTGGTCCCACATTGACCTTTGCAGAGGGGCAAACTGTGGCACACTGCAGACCATCCAAGCCCTTTGTCGTTAACCCTGCACAGAACTAAGTAGTGTAAATATAGAGAGGCGCTCACAGAAATTGTTTATCAGTCAAAGTTACTTGTTTTCCTTCAAAGCGTTTCTTGAAAAGTTATTTAAACTTCTGTGGTCTGGAAACAAATGCATATGTGAATGTGGGTATTTCCTGGTTTCTTCTGGCCAAGAAATGCTGAGGTATAAGAACAGGGTTTGGGCTTGATCCCCGCCTTGCAAATATTTGGTGTATGTATAGCGGACCCTGCAAGACTTCATCTTGTATAATCTCCACCAGTGGTCTCTTGTGGAAAAAAATGCATCCTCAGACACCCTGATTATATTCCTTTTCCGAGGAACATCAGACTGGCTAAACACGAGTTGATACTGCTTTCTGCTGCTGAAATCCAATGTCAACCTCCTGGAAACAGAACAGATATCTCTGGGGATCTTGTATGCTAGCATAAACTAGAACCAAGCCCTGTGTTTCCTACTTCCACTTCTGTCTAAAAATGTAAGCTACCTATAGGAGCTGCTTTGCAATCTTGTTGGCAGTATATACACTCTATACACTGTAGTGCTTTATTACATTCAAATTTTATTCCTAGACAGTATCAATAAAAATTTCCTGCACTGTCTGGTAAATTATAAGAAAGTAACCCATATCTGAGCTTCATCTAAGGTATATGAAAGGGAATTTTGAATTTAAAAGCAGGCAGAACAGAGATGCTGAAACAGCAGTTACTTCAAATGCACACACTTTCCTCAGGGAAGGAAGACCTGTAACCATTTATTTTATTAAGAGAACTTCATAAAATTTTGTTGCCTTTTTAGAACTGAGCTGTCATTCATTGTAAACAGTTTGAAATACTGTATTCTATGTAAATGACTGTAGGCTGAAGTTTTGTGGAAAAACAGATTGTTCTTTTGCTCTGGTCAGCTTGCAGTTCTGAATGAGAAGTGGAAGGGAGCAAAAATGTTGCTTGAGGTTAAATAAAACATTATGTTTTGATACTTCCTTGGGTTTTTTCCTTTTAAAAAAATGCTCTTAAAATAATATGGAAAGAAACTAAAATTTAGGTTAGTTTGAACTGAAAAAGAATATGCTTGTTTTGAAAATAGTGAAGAGAAACATTTTAACTCCATTTGTATTTTGAGGAGAGAGACGCCTTGTAAGGTACTGATAATCTGAGTATTGTCATGTCTTGCAGAATAAGGTAAAAATAAAAAAGAAAATTTTGAACTTTTTTTTTTCCAAAATATTATAAAGGTTAATTTTGAAAGGTATGACACACAAAAATGTAAATAGGCACTTTGGAGAAATTTTCAGTGTACTTGAGAATGAGAATAGACATAAAAACAGCTTGGAATTTCTCAGTAGGCACCTATCAACATTTTAGATCCTTCTGTCTCCTCTCCCCTTTTTCTAAGTGACTTAGAAACCACATTTACTCTGAATTTCAGCAAATGCCATACGTCTGTGTTGAGAACTTTATTTCTAAGGATTAAATTAAAAGTATTTATGTAGCTGTGTTCACATTGTCTTGAAATAGCTAGAAAGCTTCAAGATATCTAATAGATATTATATATGCTTAGTATCTAATTAGCATTTCTAACGTATACTTAATAGCCTCTCTGAAGAACTAAGTAGGGCCAAGAGACATAGGAAATTTTGATCTCCAAATGCAAGCAGTCACTACAATGTGCACCTTCTGCTTTGCTTTCTTCATCTTTAAAAGTAGTTTAAGGTCATAGTGCTCCTGCTTTCCACCACACATCTGTGCCTCAGACAAACTGAAAAATAATCCCACAAAAAGACCTTTGTGTTTTGCCTAGTTCTAGCACAAAGATACAGTAAAATATATGGCCATGAGGTAGTGGGAAGTCAGGAATAGCATTTTTGGCAGAAGAACAATCTTAAATAGGTTACAAAACCACACTTAACTATCAGTGGTTGAATTCTGCCTATGTCTTATTAGAGGCTTTGGAAATCTTCCCAAGACTTCAACATAATATACCATCTCAGGTGTTGGTTTTGCCTAGAGTCAGACATCTAACTGTTGTGCCTTTGAAAATAATTCCTTTTAATTTTAGCATAAACTTAAAACAAACTCAGTAGAAAAATCTGGGATCCAGGGGTGCTTTTTGTCATGATGACACAGTTTATATGTGCTGTATGAGACTCATGTTTCCAAGAGCGATTAGGATGTTCTGAGTTACATCAATCTGTGTTTACATTTGGATATTTTTATCCATGGATTTATTTTAGTATTGTACACTACATTGCAAAACATAATTGGCCTTTTCCCACCAAATTTAAGTTAATTCAATGAATATGTAAACTTAGCAACTGAGGTTTTTCAAAGTTACCTTTTGGAATTTGACCCCATGGGGAATATTCATGTAATCTAACGTAGTTGTTCTGAGTAACATCCTAGTTAGAAGCATAAAGTAGGATAAAGTTAGGTGTCTACACTAAACAGAGAGACATAGACACAAAGTTAGACGCTTGAAAACAGTTTGAATAAATATTTTCTCATCATTTAGCTTTACTGTTCACTTTGGACGCTCACATTTCTAAGTAAATTTCAAAGAAAACATGGCAAAAATGTTAAATCTTCTTTATTAGATTCTGAGGGGTAGCAGTGTAAGTCTACCTTGCATTTCCCTACCTGTGTTTTTATCTAGGGAAGATACTGTATTTAGCAGGATTTCATGTGTATTTTACTGTGCCTCTGGAATTCTGTAGTAAGAACACTATGGTGCTGAAATGTATAGCCAAATGCAGTGGTAGTTTTAGGATCAGAATATTAGCTACACCACTACTTGGAAAGAATGCGTGGCTGTTGGTAACACTGAAACTGAAAGAGGAAGGGTCCTTCCCAGAATATTGCTTTCTCTTCTGTTCTTGAGCCACAAGAATGCATTTGATGAACCCATAGGACCATTCCATAGGTTGTAAATGATATCCTGCTCTCTCCCCCAGCCTTATGTAAATTATGTCAAAACCTATTCAGGGAAGTCCCAAAACTCTTTCCAACAAGAAGTTGGTAAGTTGGTAAACTCTTACCAACTTACCAGAAGTTGGTAAGTTAGTTTGGTTTGATATTTATTTGTATTACCACTTAAGGATCACATGGGAAGCCTATGGATGGAGCAGAATGGACTCTACACCGAATTTTGAACTGAGGGCAAAGTAACATTACTTTTCAGATCCTTTTTCCTTCAAAGACTTTGTGCCGAGCTGTGATTTTTATAAAGGCTTAAAGTACTTGCCTTCAAAGAAACAACATTAAGAGCTACTTGAATGGTTAATGCTGTTTCAATGAAATCTTAAAATCCTGTAACTGTATTCATATTTTTACTGATAAAATATATAGTAGTTTAATTGCCTGGATGAGATTTTTGCATTCCTCTCCAACAACATACTTGTAGGATGGTAAAGGCGTCTATGTGGCAGAACAACATCTTAAGCTCACTTTTAAGATAACAATGTCACCCATGATGAACTAGTAACAGGGAGTTAAGTGAAAAGTAGATAACTTTTTAATGTAAAGCTTTTTAGTCCAATAGTCAAAGTACTTACCATTCAGCTGAGATGGAGGAAGGAAGAGTAATGATACTTTTCTTATTTGGACAGAAATAGGACTCTGAACCTAGTTTTTGGAAGAGAATATTTCAAGATAGTTATCTCTTAATCTCTTCTATTGAAATAGTTTTACAAAGTATTCAAATATTCCTGGATACAGGTCCTGGAATTCAGGTTTACACTTCTAGGGAACTTCTCAGAGTACCAACACAGAGTCATTCTACCTCTTTTTCTTTGCTTGACCTGAAACAAACAAACAAAAAAACCCCCTAAAAATTATATTTCTTTTAGATTCAGTCATCAAGATGAGAAGTCAGTTATTCATGCAGTCCCAGTCATCCTGAAAAAAGTTATATCACACCATAACAATATTAAAACAGTAGAATTCATACGTTGTCTCATTACATGTGTATAAAATATAGGATTCCTCAACTCTTCCAGAAATAAGTAGAAGTGTTACCACAAATTCTTTTTTATGTGTGAAGATTTTACATTAGTCTGTGTCTGGAAAATCAGAAAGGGAATAGGAAACTGATTACAGAAGAGAACTCAAATAGAATATTAAATCTTGGAGAGAATGTTTCTTTTTTATTGTGTCTAATATTAGTCTGAAAGAAAGAGTGTGATACCTTTATTAAACTAAAATAAAGCAGCTTTCTTCCATAATTCTGAGCTTAATACAATGATTTCAAAATGCTGCAAAGACTATCTTAAGTATCATTTTGAGCCATCTCCTAAAGCACGGTGTTAGTAGTAATGTTTCTGTCTGACTCCATAGTCTTAACAAGAGTAGCTGCCTGCTACAATATCTGATAACTACCTGTGCTGTCAAAACACCCTCAGCAGGCACTTCTTTCCAGCACAATTCACAACATATTATTATCACAGTATTTTTTCCTACTATTTTCTCTTTCTGCCCTTATTGAAAAATAAAATAGGGCAATATTGTAATTCAGTCATGCAGTACAAAAAAAAAGCTATTGTGTCTACCACTACAGTGGTGACGCAGTAGCCTTGTGAACAGCTGTTGTTAGAGAAACACAGTTGGGAATTTTCTTAAGAATGTTTTTCTCAGAATACTCTCGTTTGTTGAAAGTGAAACTTTTTTTTCAAGATTATATATACACCTGTTTTAATAAGCCAAGGGTTTCTGATCAGGGAGAAACAGACAGATGCACTGACCTGCTATTCAACTGGCTCATTTAATATATTTAAATCCATGAACAGAGACTGGGCACAGGTCGAAATTTGATGTGCCCTTATTTCACTAAGTATTGTAGAACCATTTGAACTTGTATCAATAATTTGGGTTTTGATGGATGACAAGGAGAGCCTGGTTACACGTCTACATGTAGAGTGGAGCATGGCACTGCTGTCCTACAGAGTAGCGTGGACTAACCAAAATCTGGAAGCAGTATGGTTGTGTCAGCCTGCTGCGGGACCTACAGATTTTACCTGTGCTGAGGACTGCAGTACACCAGCTTATGAGCACAGCCACTCTCCTTTGTGCTTACACTTTGGGAAAGCCTCACCGTAATGTGCAACACATCCGTCAGGTCGGCTATAGATGAGGTTCTCTTCAGTGGTGTAGAAAAAATCCTGCTGTGGACTGTGCCTTCTGGCTCTGATTTTCTTTTCCTTCTCCCCACCCTTTTTTCTTCTTTCTTTCTTTTTTATGTGATTTTTAACTGTTGTTGTTGTTCTCCTGGTTCAGAGCAAGAAAATGGAAAGAATCTTGTAAAACTTCCCTTGGATGAGAAAACAGTTTCCCAGACACTTCTGAACATTACAGTACCTGGAAGAAGAATAGGGAAAAGGTGGGAAATTGCTAAGGAGTCTACAATATACATTTATAACTCAGGTCTGTTAACCATAGCTAGAAGTTTGATTGAAAGCACGGTTTAAGCATGAGAACCGCAGAGTGAAATCCTTAAAGCAGCACATTTTTGCCTTCTGTATGTTGATGTAAATACAGGGTATCTGCAAAAGTTTCTGATACTGCATCTGCAGTACACAGTAGTTAGTAAGGACAGAAAATAACAACTGTTAACAGGTAACAAGCGGTGTATTCATCTGTGCTACACAGAACCTAAAAACCAACAAAAAGTCTTAAAATCTAAGCTTGAGGCTGACACTGAGATGTCTTTTGCTTTTGAGGCTATGCCACCTTTTGCTAGAGTACAGTCCAGCAACATCTTCCTTTGAAGATGTATGTGATAGAAATTCTTAAACCCAGCCCCAAGGTAAAAAGGTACAAAACACAATGAAAGTACTAATACAGAAAATGTACTGCCAGCTCCCCCAAGAATTAAAGAAGCTTTACAATGTACAGTTCTTTCCATCTTTTCTGGCAGGGCCAGAGCCTCTGTTTCTAGCCCTTTAAGTATTAAATCAAAGAGGAGTCAAACTAGATATTTGCTGATTTGGATCTACTTTGGATTGACTGCTGGCTTTGAAGTTATTGTTTTATAGCTCTCTTAGGTAAAGCATATACAAGTTAAGTGACTCACTTAAGGACATACGATACATATTCGTGACACAGCTGGGAAGGGACTCTGAATCACCAGATTTTCAGAACTAATCTGTAAGCAATAAACAAGCTCTTAACATCTAAGTTCTAGACCAAAGCTTCGTGTCCTTGTTTCTGGGTATTTGTAAGAAGTGACACTATATATTGTTAAATTTCCCCTAATTTGCCTTTTGGGTGTCCTTTGTAGGTGGGCCCCCAGCAGTATTATTTCTAGCTTGCAACTGATTTAAAACCTAAAGAACAGTTGGCAGGATTTTTTTTTTTTTTTCTTCACTTGTCATTTCCTTCCACCTAATAACAGAATTTACTTACAGGGGTGCTAGTTTTCAGCTCAGTGCTATGCTGTCATTATTGTTTGTCTACGTCTTGACATCTTGCTAGAGATTCACATCCCAAGAACATCCCTGGCTTACTGGTTGACTGGTTTTCTCTTTTGTAAAACCCAGTCGTCTTGTGCAAAAAGAAAATTCTCTGCATAGGCATCCACAGCCTTCAAGTTTCCCCCTCCTCCTCAAAAACTTGCTCATTTTCTGAACTTTTAAATGTGTCTGACAAAGAGCTAAGCTCTTTAAAATGAAATGCAGGGGGGAATGGGGTGGTACAGGCACCCACTACCACCAAAACAACTGACTTGTTTTCTCTGGCTTTTAGCTTCAAGTTGAGACCCTAGCTTTGTTTTTCCCCTCATTGGATGCTTTGGCACGAAACGTCGAAAACGTAGATTGGTGGACTTATTCATGGCATTTCAAAGAGAGCATCATTTGGGCCATACATTAGCAAGCAGGCGAATAATTAATAACAACACACGTGGAAGCAAATGAATGTTTTGCTCGTTGAAAAAGAATGAGAAAGTCAGACAAAGGCCTGGGCTCTATGTCCTTGCCCTCCGCAGCAGCAGAATAAATAATGTTATGAATAGCATTTAACTTGAATTTGTAGCAAACTGCTGCTTTTATCATAAACAATTGCCAGATGGTATACATTATCTTCCTTTTTTCTCCTTTCACAAAAGCAGCATTAATTGCAGAGCAGCCCAGGGCTCCACTCAGCTCATCAGTGTGATAACACTTCATGACCCTGATTAGCCGTCAGTCTACTCAATTAAAAAGATCATTTAGACATTCACCCAATCATTTGCCTATCGAGCCACCTGGGCCTCAACCAGGGGCTCCATTTTTAACATTCTCCTGCCCTCTCTCATCTCGCCTAGCTTTTTTACATATCTCCAAAAGACGTAATTGAATTAAATAAAGCGTCTCAGGGGCAGCTGCAACATCTGCTGTTTGTGGTATGTCAAGCCTTCAGCATTAAAAACAGTTACATATGCTCCAAATTAGCAGGTCGCAGAGATGAAACAGTCGATGATAGTGTTTTTGTGCCAGCGTGAGAAGCAGCTCACAGCTGTGTGCAATTTACAATTAAAGGCTTTATCAGAGCTCAATTGTACTAGTGAATCAAGTGGTGAGAGGTCAGTTAGTGAATTAGACCAATTAGAGCTTGTACAGTTAAATTATCTGTCTTATTACCTACTGATAAACAGCCTTGTCATATCTTTACTCAGATGATGAAGCTTGGAAGTGTTTTATGAGGTGATACTGTACTTTTTTTGTGTGCGTATGTGTAATGGAACTCAGTAGCTCAGCAAAGTTAGCCTGATGCAACAAGCATACAGCAGACAACTTCTTAAAATGGAGAGGAAAAAAACCAACAAACTCAAACACCTGCAGTTAGAACCTCTAAGCAAAGTTAAGTTAGAACACGAGTTACGATTACAAATGTTGGCTGTATTTCAGGATGTATTTTTCTGCTTGGTAAAGTCTAAATTCATAAAGTTAACTGAGGGAAATGTTATGCTTTTGATTTCTAGGGGTTTTTTAATTACTGTCTTGCTCTGTCTCACTCCCACTCTGAAGGAGGGATGGGAGGCAAAGGACAGAATCTAATGAAGTCAGGCTCTGATTTCATACTGTAAAATACTGTGGTAATAATGGACAAAGACAGAAACTTCTGCTTCTTAGTCTCAGGATTTACATGGTTCTGGAAAGCATCACTTGTAAACCTGGACATAGGTGACTGAAGATGGGTGAACTGAACTAAGGTGAGCCACTAAAACCTTTTCAGAAGTATTATGCATACAAATGTGTCAGTTTATAGCTGTGTAGGATTAAGTATCTGTTATTGCCATGTTGTCTTACTGTGTGAATGAGACACAAGCTGCACCAGGTACTGCAATGCCAAATTTATAGGCACCTGGCGCTAAGAATGAGGAATTTGTTGTCAGGGTCCCTAGACAATTTGGGGGGATGGGGGGGGGATTAAGGTTAACCAGCATGCCAAAAAATGACCCAACCTTTCACCAAGTTGCATGGCAACTTGCCAGTGCTGTATGGCAAATTCAGTTATTCTAAGACAACACTGTCTGAGGAGGAGAAGTCTCAGAAACCTTCCCTTCAAAGGGGTTATCTGTGCTTTGCTCTTGAAAGTGAAGTAAGGCTCATACCTTTCTTTTAAAGTACAACCAAATGCTGATAACATTGTGGTGCCATTTTCTTTTTAAAGAAAGTCCTAGAGGTAGATAATCTGCTCAATTCTCTTCTTTGCAGAAGATAATCAATGATGTGTTGGGCCATAGGAATGAGCTAAAAGCATGCCTGACTGTACAACCCAGTGGTTAGGGAATTTGGCTTAAAGACCATCGAGTACATTCCCATTGAGTACATCACTCTGTCATTGGATAAAAGGCATGAATGTTATGCACCCTCTGTAAATCAGTGTCCTGAATCGCTCTTCTTCTCTTCATCACTCACAGTAGCGCAGCTTTGGGAACACCCTTGTAGGCCATCAGGTAGTTAGGATAATTCAGGGAGACTCAGGGTTCAATGTCGCCAGTCCTTTTTCAGTAGTATTCAGTGATAGGACAAGGGGCAATGGGTATAAAATCAAATATAGGAAGTTCCATCTCAACATGAGGAGAAAATTCTTTACTTTGAGGGTGACAGAGCACTGGAACAGGCTGCCCAGAGAGGTGGTGGAGTCTCCGACGCTGGAGATATTCAAAACCTGCCTGGATGCCATTCTGTGCAACCTGCTGTAGGTGGACCTGCTCTGGAAGGGTGGGTTGGACCAGATGATCTCCAGAGGTCCCTTCCAAGCCTTAACTTTTTGTGATTCTGTGAAATCTCTGTGAGCAAAGGAGGATGTTTTACTTCAAGGTCTATAACTGGAGACTGTTCTAAGTAACTCTTCTATGTTGTGTGGAGCTGGGCTGTTTAAGTATGTTCAGGGTATATCCACCAGACCCAACTCTTAGCTGGGATTAAATGCTAGTTAATTATTAAATAGAGATTTGGTGGGGGTGGGGGCAGGTGAGGGGTTGTTCTTTGATTCCACCCTAATATGTTGTTCATGCACACATACATTTTTGCAATGGGGTTTTGAATCATGTTTAGTGCATATCTTCAGTGCATTTGTATTCAGGCATACAGATTTTGCAAAATGAGGAGGGTAAATTTCAAACAGATGTCTTGAGATGTCTTATTAAAGACTGTTGGAAGTAAATTAAGAAGGTTGTGATGCTGGCATTGAGGGTGGTCCCAACCGGTTTCTGCCAGTGAATAATGTTGACTCATTTTCCGCAAGCTTGGGACTTGCATTTAAAGAAACTCTAATCAGCATGGAAATGGGCCTCTTTGAAACAGCAGATTTAACATTTTTGTGTTTTCCTTAAGTGCATCGACCTCATTGCCAAGCTTCAAAGGTTTAAAAAAAAAGTATTTGAAAGAAAGAGAAGTTTTTGAACTTGTGGATGAAAAAAGAAAGAAAAAGAATGGTTTTGGAGTGTAAATGAACACACTTTTCAACCCTCATCCTTCCAAGCAGTAGAGGGTATTTAGTTCATTCCTCAAGGGAAAGAGGAAAACATGGCCTAAGTATTCTCAAAACTACTGAGATTTTAACATACAGTGTACACTTGGTCAGGACCCTGATCTCTCTTACAGTGCACATGCTTCTGGCAATTATCAAAATTCTTCATCCTCTCCTCCTGTTGCATTCTTACAGCTTCTGAATGACATTTGCCCTTGATAAGCCCAAAGTGAAAGTCAAGCCCCAGACATCATCATTTTCTATTTTTGAATGCTATTTTGTACCTGACTGTATATACATGGTTTTGGGGTTTTTTTTGGGGGGGGGCTGTTCTTTGCCATGAATGTGAGAAAGAAGGGCTCACTCTAAACAAAGCAGCAATGAATTAGAGCTCTTTTTGGTTTTTTTTTATTCTTGCCTTTGTTGTATGACAATCGATAAATGACTTCCGTCCCATTTTTAAGACAGAGGAATTTCTGCAGTTTTCTAAAAATGATTTTGAAGTGTCTTTTCCCTTTCAACAGAGGTTAAGTCACTGTATATATAGCTCATTATTAAGGATAAAGATGACCTTACTTACATAACTCAGTCTTGGTCTAAAATAGGGGAAAACCCAGGAAAGTTGGTTAGAAGCTCAGATATTGCAATAACAAAACCATTTTATCTCAAGAGATTTCTTGAAAATTCTATTCCAAGTACAAAACCAGTTTATAGAGGATACAAGATCTAAAAAGAGACACAGTCAGAGTTATCAGTGCACAATAATTACTATTTATCATCCGTTTGCTGAGAAAACAGGAGTAGTAAGGACATTGCATCACTTACTGCACTTATTAACCTCAACTTGGCAAGCCAAGCTCTTCACAGCACAAGATACTGAAGCTGGTTGTGAGCTTGAAAACATTATTCAATAGGGCACTGTCAGGATAATAATCTTCTGACATTTGGTTTTTCTGTCCGTTACTAGTTGCAGCTTAAATATTTAAAAACAAAAGATTTTTGACCACTGTTATTTATTTCTGTGCAATTTTTTACTTTCTGTATTTGCACTTACATAATAGAATACCGTAGTTCTATTCAGCTAGTTTCAGTCAATATTTTGAGACAGTGTAGCTATCTCCAGACATCTGCAAATAATGCTATGTAACGTGCAATCATATCTCAGCATTGTGCTTTACATTTTTGTGCTGTAGCTTGTGCATCTTCTGTCTGTAATTTGTCACACTTAAAGTATCCCAATGGTCCTTTACCTATCCCTGCAATACAGATGCCTCCTGATATCACTGCAAATAAAAAAATCCCACCCTATTAATGGCAGGTGTTGCCAGCCTTTCTTATTGTACAAGGCTCTGTTCTTCCCAGGCCTGTGAGCCATGGCATATGCTTGTGTACCTGAAAGAGTCAATGGAATTGCTCTCTTCTTCCTCTCTGATTCAATTTAGCTGGCATCTGCCTTTGCAGCACAGCCTCCCTGCCTGTCCTGTGACAGAGCGATAGGACCAAAACTGATCTGAATTCCTCGTGAGCTGCAGCTGACTTGCCTTACTGGCTGGGCATCTCCCACATGTGTAACCCAGACACAGCCCTTCTCAAGAGTGCATTACAGAAACTTGTTTGGGACAGTTGAACACTTAAGAGCTAGTATATGGTGATGAATATAAATGTTTAAATCATTAATATAAATGTTTGAAGAAGTGGAGCACAAATGGTGTAACAGCATTTGTCTCACGGGAACAAATAAATCACCCACCCAAGGAGTGGCGCTTACATGCCTACAGTATTCAACTTAGTTTTTACAAAAACTGTGAGAGTTTTTTTAAAATCTCTGCTTACCCATTTCCCAAACAGCACTACCACAGAGATCATGTGAATATTATGTAATAAAAAGTTCAATAAAATACAATAAGACGCTGAAGTAATTTCGTTCTGATGCATATGCTTCTCTGGAATGGTAAACTGGGACTTACAACAATTTAGTTGTGAAGTCTGTTTTCACCCATTACACTTTGCCAAAAGTATATCTTCATTAAACCTCAGCAACAATTCTTTTTATTTTTTTTTTCCCCCACACACTCTCCAGACATCCTTACTTTTTCTATGGCACAAACTTCTTTCTTTTTCTATAACAAATCTGAGCTCTCTGAATTGTTGTGAGGGCAAAGTCTTTGTCTTCGCTACCTATAGGCACTGATTCATGACTATGAATAGCTTTCCTTTTCAGATAGCCGTAGTGATTCCTCCCTTTTTCTTAGCTGTTAGTATAGAGGCAGATAAATCACCACAATTTACAATGCAGCTCATTCAGTTAAATTAAAAATTTCATTGTTTTATTTAAGACATAGGCAGCAATCTCTGTTGTTTCACTGGCTGCTAAATGAGCACTTTACCTGTCCTTGCACAACAGACAGGTTGAGCAGACAGAGGCAAGAACCACACTTGTTTCAAAGTAATTATTTCCAGCGATGGATCAGAGATCTTAATTTCTATCTCCAAGACTGCTTGCTGTTGTTTTTTCTTGAACATCTCAAGCCACAGGCAAATCTCATGCCTGCTTTATGTCTATATTATTTTCAAGTTATTGCTTCCCTGTCTTTGTACTACTACCTACATGCGTATTGCTTGTATATTTTCAGTAACATACAGTTTGTGTCAAGGATGAATAGATACAGTGAGGGAATGAGGTTGTATAGAAATCCAGAGCAGGATTTCTTGGTAAGCTTTTGGAAAGAGTCGGCTGGTGGACGTCTGGCAGAAGTGGTGAGTTTCCATTGGAATGGTTTGGAGGGGAACTGCAGGAGATCAAGAAGACACTGCAAGTAATAATAGATGTATTTTTAATGAAATATGCATACAGCAATCTTTCTAAACTGCATCATTGGTATGACAAACCAAGTAGGTACCAAGTCCTTCCTCTGAAAGAGGAGAAGGGTCATCTACTTTTCTGGAAGCAGCATAGACTGTTTCTGTCCTGATGAGGCAGAAGTATATCAGGTCTGAACTTTCAAACTGGCTTTATGGTTTCTCGTCCTTGGTGGTTCTTGTAATTCCATGAAAAAATAAGAACAAATCATCTGCCTATACTAAATTGGTCCCACAAAAGCAATTGTATTAGTTGAAATAGTTTCACAAGGTGTGAAAATAGAGGAGTTGCTTAAAAACCTTGCAGCTTTATTGTCTTTCTGGTTTGTAAACTTTTAAGTAACTTTCAACATTTACATGATAATTCTTTTTCCCGCGTCATTACAGAATACAGAAGATGCATTAGTGGGTGATACGGTTTATTAGAGCAAGTTGTAGGTCCCAGGATAACTAGATCAATGGGGTAGCTTCTCTAACTACTGGATAGGTAACTCAGGGAATAATTTACTTATACATTTGTAAAGTGCATTTGGATATACTAAATAAAGTGTGGTCTTTACTGTCAGTCTTTTACTCCAACTTAAGACCCTGTCCAGCTACTAAAAATAAAAGAAAAAGCCAAATGGAATGAATCAAGAGATCTTTGGACTTGCATTGGAATTTTTAGATCTAATAACTCCCTTCTTTCAATGATTCAATTAATTTAATTCTGTAAAAATCATAACTATTCAGTACCATTTACTTTATTTACTCTCACAGTGAAACAGCTTCAAATTGTATAACATTTTTTTTTCCTAGTTATTTGCTTGAGAAGGAAATCTCTAACTCTGTTAATTTAGATAAATGTGGGGTTTGGGTTGTTTTTTGTGTTTTGGGTTTTTTTATAGGCACAACACCAGACCTTCATATTGCTCATGAAAGATTAATTCTTGATCCATTATTATTTTTACTCTCTGTTAATAATGTATTAGATGTGCTTATTGCGTATTTGTGGATGTATAGATGGGTACACTTTGGTTAGACCAGTCAGAAGTGTTGCTGAGATCACCCTCACTCCAAACGGATTCTAATGCTTATTGGTTTCATGTTTTAAGAAAAATGAGTCAGTGCATGAAGGAATTTTATTTGAGATGTACTTATTAGATGAGTTGCCTTAGTGAAGATTATACTTTCAGTATTGATCAA
Source organism: Chionis minor (assembly GCA_013398295.1). Classification (NCBI taxonomy): domain Eukaryota; kingdom Metazoa; phylum Chordata; class Aves; order Charadriiformes; family Chionidae; genus Chionis; species Chionis minor. The sequence goes on along the minus strand of VZSF01003743.1, from coordinate 1,042,582 downwards.
ACCACTCTTCCCTGGTGTACAGATGATTAATTCCCTATTAACTCCTAAGATACGACTAACCCGAAGAGTACATTTTAACAAGTTGCATTGCTTCCTCCAAAGTGCACACAAACCTCCTATATTAAAAGTAACTCCCCAAAAGCCTTTTGTGTGCATTTGTTACCTGCTTACCTTGACGTATTGTTTCTCCTGACATAACACTTTTTCCTGATTTTGCTGAATAACTCCACTTTATTCTTGCTTTAAGTAACACTAGATATGTGCTGATTCTATTTTTTATATCACTTCTTATAATGGTATATTTAGAGGTGGTTTTAAAATTTAGATGAAACTTTTAAATTCAAAAAATTGATGATTCTGCAAAACTTTGCTGATATTGGAAGTTTCTACCTTGCTGACCTGGATTAATTAGTAGCCAGTGGGGATAACATGTATATAAATTCCAGAAGTCCTTGCACTGACCAAGTCAAAGAAACTTGTGAGCCTGTTTGTGATTCTTGAAGCAAAATATCTCGACTGATGGCTATTGTGAGGGAGACTTTTTCAGTTGCATTTGTTGGAGAGTTTTATTATGTATACGAAGCCAAGAGGAAAACCTGTTTTCCAGCTAAGTCATTTCATATTTCATGTAATGTTTGAAAAACCCAGGGTGGCCCAACTACCAGCCCTAATGAAAACTTTGTCATGAAGACCTCTAGCAGAAGACTGAGAGGGTCTTAATTCTAAGTAGTTTACTGCTTGTCTTGCTGAGGGAGTGACAGAGTGGCAAAAACTCACCCTTTGTGCACGTCTTTATGTATGTAGGGAAATTTCAGAAAGGTCTTGATTTCATCCTTCAGCAGCATAAATAAACCTATAGGTGTCATCAAATATGAAGACTAATACTTCCAGGTGCAAGCATATTTCCAAATTGCTCATCAGTTTGCCACACATTAGCTGGTGTCTGTAAAGCCGTTCCTGCAAGATGTTTGTTTAGAAGAAAACTTGATCACATGAGTAGATCTCTAGTACAATATACAACTTGATTAGTGATATGATTAAAATTCTTTGTATTTACAGTCTCTGTAAGATTTAGTTTTTAATTACCTAACTTCTCTAAAAGGTATCTAAACCTGACATAATTTCTTTATTACTGGCCATGATCACGTCTCCACAAATTACTGTTATCTGTGAATCTTACAAGCATGCAGTTTTGTCTTTTCTTACAGAACACGAATGAAGCTGTAAGTTAGTCTGAACCTGTTACTAATCACTGTAACATCCCATGAGATGCTAACACATTAAGCATCAGACTGATTACTAAACCAAGCCTCTTTCTGTGAACATTTCTGTGTAAGGGTTCTAGCCAGGCTCACTAGCTAGGATTATTTGAGGGCATCAAAGCATTAGTGCATCTTGCAACAAGGATTAAGTAAGCACAAATTAAGACAGATTTACAGTGCCATTACAGTGAAGCAGGGGAGTGCCTTTTTCTTACATTTTTATTTTAAATTTTGCAGTATCCCACCTTTTTCTGATAAGCTGTTTACCATATCTTATTGTCTTAAAAGATCAGGGCTGAATAGTATTGGAAGTTTTAGTTTTAATTTCTTGAGTTAGTAAAAACCCTATCTTGTGTGTGGAATATTTTCAGTTGTGAATTAAAATTAAGTAGGTCCTACTTTTATTAACAAACATTTTGGACAGTGTCAGTTTCCTCTGTTCAAAACCCTTTTAACACAAGAAATTTAGAACCAGTTTCGTAATCCATGACAAATAAAATGGGAGACACAATGGTAATGTTTACTGGCTTTGAACTGTGTCTGTCTCCTCAATATTGTTCTCTGGTTTTAGGCAAATATTTTCTATAAATAACAAGAATGTGGATTGTTTAAAAACATTTCCAAATTAACTTTAAACATGCAGATTATCTTGACTAGACAACACTATCCTGTTTTTTAGTACTCTGAATATAACCTTTGGAAGCAGGCTTCTAGAGAAAAAAATTTGCAATTACGGATTTCAGATAAACTTCCTGGAATATTCCATAATGCTTGCTTGAAATGTTACATATTGACAATCATGTTTTAACATATTGTGAACATAAAAGATGAAAAATGAATATGAAAGGGCAAAATAGTAGTCAGAGAGGATACATTGAAATTTTTGTAATATATTTTTACATATATTTCAGTATTAATCTAATTTATTTGCCATTTTAATGGTAGAAAATAACCCAGAACATCTTTGAAGTCTGCTTACATATGGCTTAAATTCATCTTTACTGAATTTCCTGAATCGTGAACACACGATTTTTTGAACAGGAAACACAAATATTTATATAAAACCTTTCCATAATTAAGGAGACTCTTCATGGCAGTAACATGTCCCCTGCTTTATCTGTAAAACAGCCAAAAGAAAGATGTTCTTTGACCAGAACTGATTCACAAATCCATCTTGCTCACTGTTCGGTATTGGCAGTAGGAGGGCCACAAGCCTGGTCACTGACTGTGGTGTGCTCCCCTAACATCAGCTATCAACAGATGAAGGACAATAGAGGATACATCCTCACCTATTCCCTTTAGTGTCTGCTTTTGAACCTGGTTGTCCACTGATTTGTTTAACCTCTCCTTGAACATGCTATCTGCTCCAGCTCTGTCTTTGACAGCAAGTTACGCAATCATTACCCGTCGTATAAAGAAATACCTTCTTGTTTTAATCCAAGCTGCTACAAGTTTCAGTAGGTAACCCTGATTCTAGCTAGTTAGGTTGTCTCTCTGTTAAGACAATTGCACCATGTCCTTAATAATTTTATTTGTTCTTTTCTGTACTTTATCTGACTCCAGTATGTCCTTTAGATACGGTGACCGGTACTGCTGTTTTTTCTTTTTGGCAGCTGTTGGACTTTGAGCTGATGGTTTTAGAGAGCTGCCCGTGATGGTTCTGGCATCTCTACTGAATGGTAAGTCTGTTATGAGCTTTTCATGTACCTGATACAGAGCAGAGGGCTTAAAGAAGCTAAAACACAGAACTCTCTCATAAGGAAAGTCTAATGGCTACAAGGCAGATTTCAGCAGTTTACTGGGGGGGGAGTCAGTGTTAAAGGAAGTAAAGATGTGCCCTCTGTAAGTAACACTTTTTCTTCTCTCAAGGGGTACTACTTAAATGGCTGAAATATCCAAGCGTCTATATATATGAGGCTCTTATATGAGGAAACTGCACAAAATTATTTGACATTTTATCCTATCGGTTTTTCAAGGAACTAATACAGAAGCCTCCTATTTGCTTTCTGTGCAGGACGAATGGCACTTGCTGTGGCCACATTATAACATAATACAGCATTTGGTCACTGATCTGTGTTTTGAAACTGCAGGATCAGTTTGATGCAAATATCACAGAATAATTGCTTAACCTATCTTCCCTCTTGTTCAGAGCTCTTCAGTGTTAAGTATGAAATGAGCCAGGGTTATGATTTCTGGCAAATCAATAAAACTAAAGGATTTGTGACCAAAGCCCTAATTGTCTTAACAAGAGCATGTATGCCTCTCAAACTAATGAATCATCAAGTAATGTTGGCTTCTTTTCCCCTTAAACCTTTTGAATACTTCAGATTTTTAAATAGTGGAGTAAATGTTATGTGTGCTAAGAGCTTTACAAATTAGCTGTGATTTTGTACTTTGGACTACGACACTCATTACTGGACTTGTGTCATGTCATTTCCATTCGTCTGTGATAAATGTGTCAGGATCAACTGATTCTGCATTTTTGCTGGCTTCTTGTTTGGGGGTTTTTTATATCTTCAGTGTGTACAATAGAATATATTCAGTCAGCATTACTAATCGCACCGACCATATAGATAAGCAGATCTTTCCTAATATTAGTTTCAGAAACTTGACTGGTGATGAGTTTATTCAGATGAATTGCAGAACCTATTACTTGTGGTACACATATCTGTGTCTGGGACTCCTGTAGGAGCATCTGTGTTGTGTGGGAACGGGTCTTCAAAAAAGAAGTATAGCCTTCATGCTCAGAAAAGCATATTCACGCCCGCACAAATCTCATAACAGGATTGGCAGTTATCCTTCTGCTTATTGCTGAGCTAGAGAGGAGGGCAAAGAAGGAAGAGAAGAAGATCATTTTACAACAAACAAAGAATGAAAATATTCTTTCCAAAGCTGACAATAGAGGTGACAGCGTTTCTTCCACATGGTCTTTTCATTTGCAGCTTTCATTTCCCCAGACCCAACTGAAAAACACAACCATACCTTAATTTTTCTTTAAACAAGAGCTTAAATCTCATTTAGTAGGATTTTCTATATTCACCAAAAGTTAAATCATGGGCTTATGTGCTTTGATAAGTAAGTGCAAACTGCCAGACCAGGGCCTCAATGTCTACTCTTGCCTTTAAGAAGCCGTCTCTTCTTAAACCTAATTAAAAATGTTGGTTTTAACTGATTTCCAGTTGGACTGGATCTAGCACAATATCAAAATTTGTGCTAAGGCCTTCAGCAAAGTATTTCAGTCCATGAGCAGTAATACCTCTAGGGACAATACAGAGGATATAATGTTGTGAAATGCTTTATACGTCGAGATGCAAGATTTAGATGTCGTGGCACTGATGAACTTGGAAGCAGTGCACAGAACAAAGCATAACAGTAATAAGATTGCCTCATTTAGTTTCCTAGAAGACTAGTTTGCTTTCAAAATCACTGAAGGCAATCCAGAGCATTTGAAAGAGCAATGGCATAAAGGATATTGTGACAATAAAACCTGCATGTGAAAAATGCCCAGATGAAGATCTTAGCACCAGTGTTAGCTGAACACCCCTAAGGGCAAAAATTTTGAAGTGGCTTTAAGAAAGATATGATCCACCAGCTTTACAAACATTATCTGGAAGGAAATCTGTGTTTCTAGGCCAGCAACATAGAATTTTTTTATAGATTTTCTTCTTAATTCACATAAGGCTGTGAAAATTCAAGTGTGAGAAGCTACAAATAGTTATTTAGTTGTGCAGGCAAGTGACTTTCAGTTGGTAGATCTGCCCAAGTTTTAGCGATGCAAGACTTATGTCTTTTTTCTATGATGTTGACAGAACAATCCTATTCTGACTACTAAGCTAGAAAGTAGGCTCATCTTATTATCTTTATTGATGTGAATCATGTCATTAATTTCATTGAGGCTTTTTGCTTAAGGAAGTACCCTTCCTCAATTTATAGTGTAAGTTTAGCAAAAAATCACAGATGAAACTCCAAAGGCAATTAACACTATACATACTCTGAAATACAAATGATCTCTAGTTTATATTTTTGTCAACTGTTGAAATTCAAAGTTCATAAAGGTCTCATCCTGTCATAAACTGCTTATACTTAATTCTTTTCAGTGTTTACCAGACACGTTCAGTCCCAGGGAGATGATACGTAATCAAGTAGATTCCTTACGAGATCATTAAAGACCTCACAGTAAGATCTCATCTAAGAACTCATAGTACAGTGATATGACCTAGAGATGGCAAAGATCATTCATTATTGGTCTGATCTGCAGGACAGCAGACTACGTGAGTGACAATGTATGCTGACGCTGGAAATATACCTAGAAATGTTTCTCTAAAAGTCCAGGCCAGTTTCTTATTATTTATTGCGGAATATTAGAGAGGTAGCCTGTAAATTTGCAAAGTATTTGCAGAACTGAGAAATTTTGTAAAGAACTATGCTAAAATACCACTGCTAGAGTAAGGAAAGACATAACTTCCTAATCATAAATAAACCATGAAGGTCATGGTCAACACACAGATGACAGAATGCAACTGAAGGACCACTTCAGTCAATTCAGCCTCAGGCACTGGAGAAAAATTGTATTTAAGTGTACTGATATGTCAGAAGGCAATAATGAACCAGAAATACCATCAACTTCAGGATGACATTCGCAGAAACCTGAACTCTAAGAGCATTGATCTTATGTGTAAAGGCAAGCAGAGAATGATTGCAGTTGACAGAAACTGTGAATTTGAAAGACAAATCTTAATCCTAAATCAGAAATAATGAAACTAATAGTATTTGTGAGCAATATACTGTACATACATATAGTGTCTTTGAATACATAATACCAGCGCAACAGAGAGTTTAAAAGTAAACTGAAAATAATCTGATGGTAGAGGTTAGTAAACAATTTGGTATGAATTATGTAGTTTCAAAGAGAAAAGTAAAATATTTAAAAGAGAATAGCTTTTAAATAGCTTTTAAAATGCCAACTGCTGAATAGCATCCAGATTGTTTTACATCTGGAAGTGTCATTGCTGGTCCCATTAAAAGAATCTTTAAAAAGGGGTTAAAAGGCATTTGTCCTTTTTCATCTGTAATCAAATAATCTATAGATATAAATAACAGTTTTAATATATAGCTATCTGAGAAGATCTTCACCACATTTTCATCTGGTGCAAACTGGCATTTCCTTGCTCCAAGTCGATTGACTTACAGTGACATATGTTGGCTAAGCATCTGGCACTTTCATTTTGCCACTCCCATCTTCAAACTCTTTCCACTGAGGATTTCAGGTAAAGGAAAACAGAAACAGATTTTTCCAAATGAGTTTCTAATATTTAAATTGCAGTATGCATTTTATATAAGAGTTCTTGCAGAAACATCGCATTGCTTGATATATTAATCTCAGTACAACCACTGGAGGGGGGAGTTAAAACATCACATTGTGGCAGTGAGCCTGAACTTTCACTCCCTGATAGCCACCATATTTGCAGCAGGACAGTGTGTCCTGATATCTCTGAAGCAAAGAATCTTGCAGTTCCTGCATGCAATAACCACAGTATACATCACTCATCTCTTTTTCTTATATTTCTTGCAATGAGATGTATGCAACCTTTGATTTGACAAGACAAATAAACTGAGCATTTAAGAAAATCTAGAAGCCAGTAAACACAGTTCAGATTTTAATTTTTTTTTTAATGACTACATTTAACTGTAACATCATACTTTTTGGAGATTGATGATTAAATGGACTTTAGGGTCTACCTCTTTTCATCTCTACATTTTAATGAATCCAGATTGATGATATTCATGTTTTAATTACATGCAGTTTATGCAGTCACAATTTAACCATTTGAATTGTATGTCCAAAAAAAAGTAGAAATTCTGTAAAGTGGAGAAAAGAGAAATGTATGAGTTTTAATTGCTCCATATTTTACCTCAGTTACATATGCACAAATATGACTTTCTAAAATTGTCTTTGTGCTTGTGCTTTCTGCAATATTTTAAAACGTATCTTCACTTTGGTAGCTGAACTCTAATTTCCTACCTATTGATGTTTTAAGTACATGCAGCAGCAAAAATATTCAAATTGGGCTTACAAAGATAAATGACTTACTGATTTATTACTAGAGATTTGATAGAATTGTTAAATGTACTGTTTTAAAATTAGAGTTTAACAAAACGGGGTTGATTTTTATTTTATTTTAGTGCTGTAAATAATTAAATTAAAAAGAATACTCCCCAAATATTGAATGAAAAGTGATTGTAGAAGCAAGATTCAAAAGAACTGCAGAAAATTTACGCTTGGTATCAAAAGTGGTGTCTTCTACAAGACCAGCAGATTAAAAGCTGTGGCTCCAACAATACGCTTGATCAGGTGTTTCTCATAACAAAGAAAAATAGTGCTTGGTATGAGCTGTGCAAGATGATTGCAGAAGCACTGTCAAGCCTTGTACTGAAAGCTAATCAACACAGTTCAGTCAACAATCACTAGATGGAAGAAAAGCTGAAAGTCCTGCAATTATGCAACTGTCTCGTATATTAAAAGAACCACTGCCCTACACAGAAACAGAAAATTGACAGTGCAGTGGGCAAAGACAGCTGCTTCCTCATTTTACAAATGTGGTGTCTTTCCACAGTTCCATTTTTCCAGGTTTCTCATTACATTCATGGTGTCTTGGTGTGCAAGTCTAATTTCACAGGGAAAAAATCTCAGAAATATTAATGGATTGTTGCTGAAAAGAGAGGGAAGAGACAAAATAAAATAATTTCAGGTCAACTCAGTGATGCTAAACAAGAAGTAACTGGCCTATGAAGCTTCATTCAAGTTGCCTGAAATCAATACTGAAAAACTGTGAGCATTAGAAAATTTATTCCTGTGCTTGTGTTAGCCTTAACAAAATCGGACTCTTGCCTGGAGTTAAAGGAAACACTAATTCTGAGCATCTAAAAATTCTGCAAGAGACATATTGTAGACTTTATGACAGCTAGAAATACAACTGAAAATAAAACACATGTCCATTTCTCAAAGCCATTTTTTTCAGAACAGACTCTTTAAACTGACTTTTGTTTAACTTTGCTGTTTAAACAGGGTCTGTTTACTGAAAGTCACTAGAGGACTAATAACTGCATTATGTGCTTTCATTGACCAGTTGGCTACCAAACCAGAACACTCCCTGTTGCCCGTGCCAAAGTAAACATTTTGGAACCATATCAGGATCCACCTCTGGTTGAAACTGAAAGAATGCAGGAGAGATTAACATGCTAATAGGTCACTGCTGACTTGCAACTCACACTTAATGTTGCAGGGTCTTAATGAAACCTGGTTGTTTTCTGAAGTTCTTCCCCACCCACAATCCTTCTGCAAATGAAGGTCAGAGACAATTCATTGGCTGCTCTGATGGGCATGAACAAGAGTCCGTTGAAAGTCAGTGCATGGAACCTCACTGCCTCTCAGCGCTGGCTCAGGCTCTTTAGAAGTCACCAAGGTAAACTCTAACCAGAAGATGAACGAACAAAACTAAATAGCTCACTAGAGTCAATATTTAATGAAAAAAGCCCAAACAAATGCTCCACCCAACCCCCCAAACCTCACCCCTTTCCCCATCCAAATTAGTCTGTTCTGTCATCTCAAAATATTTGAGAACTGATTCTGGCCTGAAATTACTTTTGGTCTGTTGATTCGGAAGGAATTGGGTTTGGTCTGCTTTGGTCTCAGTGAAGAAAGCAGCTCTCTGATTTTATTCATCTCCGCAATTAGCATATGAAGACCTAAGGCATTTTAAAACCATAGGAGCGTATTTTGACTTTTTTAACTAATTCACTTCAGAACAACTGAATGAAACAGAACAGAATCTGATCATATCTTTTAAAACAAACAATTGTTTGGCGGTTTTTATAAGGAAATTACATGAATGTGAAACTGAACTGAAAAGACAATAATAGTTCAAATAATTTGACTATATGAAAAAAGAAAAAAATTTATCAGAAAATGGAGTGCAGAATGTATATAATGTTGATTTACTGCAAACATTAACTGAAGCACTCAAATGTTCTCCTTAAAATGTACCTAGGAAATACCTTCCATCTTCAATATTATTCACTGTTCCCAGTACCAAAACTGAAATTAATGTCTTTTCAAATGTTTTCTCTTATTTCTTGCTTTCGTTTTCTCGATACAACAGGACTTGGGTTTGCCAACAGAGGGCAATAGTCAAGCTAGGAAAGACTGCATCCATCATTTTTGCAACTTCTAATGAGTCAGAAGGACACATAGAATCCTCATCTGCTTTTATGGATATTGCTGTGTAATTGCAGTGTAATTATGGCGCACAACAGCTTCAGAAAATTATCTTTGAAGAAAACAGCTGGTTCTCTTTAACAAACAGAGATGAAATCTTGTCAATTTAAAAAAAAAATCCAAAGGAAAAATACTAAAAATATATGCCAATAATAAACAGGCAACAAAAAAAAAAAAAAAAAAAAAAAAAGAAATAACATAAAAAATTGAAATGGATAAATCAGAGAAACTGCTATGAAAAATAAGGCTAAAGTATAAAACATTAGAAAATTACAATGATGTGAATGTGCTTTCATTATGTGGTTTTATATTACAAAGCAAACAGGCTCATTGAAAAGATTTCCATTTTCCTTCTTCCACCCATGTGTAGCATGTAAGACCCCGATCCTGACAGTACTTCTGCATGCTTTCCACTCAGCAGAAGAAATCCCCTTGGTTTCTGTGGAATTTCACAGCCTGATAAGGCCAGCCCCAAGCCCCATGCTGTAGCTCTAGAGCCACAGAGCTCGACAAACCTTGGCCTGCCAAATAAATACCGATGTCTTCTGCCAGGGAGGAGAGGGCAAGGGGCCAGGGCGCTGTCGCTTGGGACCAGGCTTCCAGGGGTCGCTGAGGGAGAGGAGAAGCTGTGTGCAGATCTGGGCATCGGTGCTGTGGTTCTCAGGAAGGGCACAGCAGCCGTGGGGAACGAGTACATTGTGGGGAGCAGAGCTTAGAAGGACCAGTTTTTAGCAGCCAGCTGGGGAACGGGACCAAACCGCCTCCACCACAAGCCTGGATGCACACCAACTGACATTAACTGAAGAAAGTGGATATGGATTTGGTGCACTTCTGTAATGTGGAAATAATAAAAGAGAGAAAGGAAATGATGCAGAACACTTTTTAATAATTACAGCAAGTATTTCCAAGACTTGAAATTTCTATTGATATATAAATACTATTATTATTATATAATTAAACTTTACTAAAAATTAGTCCAAAACAACAGTTAAACAATACATGCAGAAATATATGTCATATGGCATTGTTTTGTAAGCCCTAGGGCTAGGAAACTTACAGTACTGAAGAACTTTATTTCCATATGGTAAAGTGGGTGAACTGCGGCAACGGCTTTATCTCCCATAGATTAATTTGCACATGTGCTGTGCAGCTCTTCCGTGGGCAATAGGTAGACAGAGAAGAGGGAAAAATGTACATCATACTAGCTGTAGTATCTGTGTGCCATGGTTACATGATGAGTTTCACAGATTTGTGAAGTCGGACTACCAGACTCACAATAGTTATTGAGGAGGGAAAATAAACTGTATTAATCTGGAAAGCATGTGGCCAAGGTTATGCAGAGGAACTTTATTTGGCATATGGTATGATCTGTGAAACTTTGAAAAGGTTTACATTTTTGTTTATCAGAATCATATTTTAGCAATTTTTAATTTGCACATATTTAGAAATTTTTTGAACACTCGAAATATACATTAATTCTATAGCCTATGTCTGTATTCCATTATGGAAGCATCACTTGTGGGTCTCTAGTTAAGGACATGCTCTACACTTATGATAGGATTATTAAGGTATAATGATACATTTTCAGTCAATTTAACAGCATAACTAATAATAAATTAAACCCACAGCATATGCTATGTGGAAAAAATGGCTTTTCTGAAATAACTATTTAATATTCTTAATGGTGTGTGACTTTTTAACTTCTTGCATTGCGTTTCCTTGTTTGTTTAAATTTGGTAGAAACAGTGATCAGGCTGAAGAAAACCTCAAATCAAAAAGAGAGAGTTCAACTCTTGCATATGTGTATTGTTTTCTGTGCCTGACGCAGCATAAGACTTGCCCAAATATTTGTAAAGGCTAGTCTGTAACAGTTGATCCACTGTGTGGGCAACAGTTGTTTCATGGAATGGAAGTTTTCATTTAGTTCAAGAGCTTTGACCAATGCTGGGAGTGGAGTGTTGGAAGTCTGGACAACTGGAAATCCAGCTGCAGTGCACTGCGTAGAGGCTCATGTGTTTGTAGCACGAGGACTACCTTCTCCCTGCCATTTTCAAATGTGAGTTCCACATTGGCAAAGCGGTGGTATGCCTGAAGAAAATGCATATGGACAACAGATCTCGTAAAAAGTCGGCAAGTTCAGAAAAATGCAAGTTTCCTGGTAGTCTAACCAGTAAACTGCAAAGTACCTTCTGCACTGTTATCTGTTAGACAGTCTGGGGGACAAATATTCTTAAGCTATACCTCAGAGAAGCATGTGGTTAATGTTGCTATTTATCCTGCCTCATAATGAAAGGTTAGGGAAACAGTCATCATTATGGATATTTCTTGCCAAGAGGACAAAAAAGAAAAATGAGAAAGAAGGCTTCATGAAAAGGCCGTTGGAATGTATTACTGTCTTTGGAGGAAATATTGGCAAATAGTGTAACTGAACAAAACATTGAACATGTTTGAACGTGTGTTTTAAAATGTTCAAGCCATGGTTCCATTATAGGGAACTAAATATACTAAAAGCAATACTGGTGAGAAATTATGTGTAGACAATAACACAAGTTTTCCTATGAATTCTCCTGATTACTGAAAGAGATTTTTAAGTATTAAAGTTAAATATAGACATCCATTTCAAGAAATGGCATCTCTGCTTTTGAATCGGTGCTCAATTAATAATAGCAGAGTTTTACCATGCAGTTATTTACATTTTTCTTTAGCAACGTGATTATGAGAAATATATTTTTTTATGTCGTTACACTCTACAACCGGCAGATAGTTTTTGTATTTTCAAAGAAGGACACATTCCTGCAGGAGTGAATAATTTAAGGACAGACACGAAGTGAGACTGGGAGGAAGAAACAAGGAATTTTTTGGTACACCAAGGACAAAGAATTTATTTATCCACAAACAGGGATTACAAACACCTTGGTTAAGTAACTGATACCACCATAATGTTGTAATGCTGACATTGAGATTAATTAGTTCACATAAACTTCAATGTTGTTCATTGCTTGGTTGGTTTGCTAGAAAAATCTCAAAGTTGGCAGCACTGAGGATAAAACTAGCTGTACATGCCAGATTTTAGGCATCATCTAAATGGTGTAGGCAGCAACTCTAAGTGCAAAGAGACTTCAAAGAAAGGAAGAAAAAAATTTTCAGATGACAACTTTTTGATTTGATGATTTGGTTATGAAAGTTCTTTGTAGTTGAAGACTGGAAAGGGGTACTTGCCTAGGTAATAATGACTAGTCATATTTGTGACATAGCAGTATCTAAATCCATAGGCAGCCATAGAACTAGCAAATCACTTTAGGAATTTAGGAAATATATTTAAAAATTATATACAAACTGATACTTGCTTATTCCTGAATAGAGCTTTAGTAAAAATAAATACTGGGAAAACACTGTTAATCCCAATTATTTTCATGAACCCAGGGCAGGGACCTCTAAAGTTCAAGCATTTTAGTGCAGAAACCAAGGTTTCTGTATGTGTTCAAAAAGGGATCTTTTTCTTTTTTTTTTTTAAATGTTGTGATTTAGGGGCAGTTTTTCTGTCGCAGGTAAGTAAAAGTAAAAAACATCATGTCTTGGCTGGATGTGAGGGTTCTCACAATGGCCAATGTGTTTTATTTCCTAGTTTTTGTCCTCTTGTTTTGCTACAAACTGGTTATGACTTGGTTGGTTTTTATATGGGATCTTAGGAATTTATGGCCGTTTTTGTGAAATAGTTTTCACCTCTGTGTTACCAATTACGACACTGAGAAGCATAATGGAGACATGTCTGTTGGAAGGACATAACTTGCATGAGCAGAGTTTTTTTGGGGGTTGATACTTCAAGGCCATGTCTCAGATTTATTTTTCATCATGCAGGAAGGCGGAGTTGAGTAGATACAACTCTGTGTCTCAAGTGATGATGGGAATGTCAAGATTCTCAGTCTTCGTTTTGACAGCTCTACTTAAAATAGCTTCTGAAGCTCTCCTGCTAGTTTAAACGTTGTAGTAACAATGTAGGGTTTTTTAAGCCTCCTATTTTATTTCTGCTTAGTTGTAGTGAGCTGTCAGTTTTTCAAAAAATGTTTTCTTCATTCTTGTATATTTCAAGGTCAGATAGAAGGACTGTGTGCACAGCAACTGTGAAAATGAAGCAAAATGTGCATTTTTCTGAAGTTCAGACATATATGAGTAGTTGACATAAAATTCATAAAGGTCAGACTGTTGATATTTTCACAACCACATAAGTATCTTAATCTATAGCATCAAAACAGATGTATTTAATGTAGGACATAGCTGTAATCATAAAAGTCTTCTAACTCAATAGTTTTGGGTGAGGTTATTCCATAAATCTTAATGACTATAATACTTTTTACTCTGAAAAAGTAAATAGAATTTAATTCCCTGTTTGTTAATCAAGCTTTGTAAGACACCCTAAGCCTCATTCCAAATTTACATTAAATATACGACACCAGAAGGATATTGCCATCCCATGTTGCTTCCATTTAGCTTGTATTATGCAGATTTGTTTACTATGAGATATCTTCAAACAGTGTTTTGCTTTGCCCTTCTGAATCTGGCTGCCCTATTAGCAGGATCTTTCAGATTAAAAAATTAAATGTAGTAGATTATGTCTCTCTCTTTCTACTAGTTCTGCTGACAGAGATTACCTTTAAGCTGGTGGGGGACACAGAGTTGTTCTCGTTTTCTACTAAAGCCCTCATGCATATCTACCTAATTCTTAAATGCAGGTAAGCAGCATCTCCATGAGTATAGCTTAGCTTCTCAGGAAAGTCACAGTCTCAACCAATAATTTATTTTGATTGTCGCTACTAATTTTTGAAATCAGGTTGGAATGACTTCATCACCCAGCAAAAAGATTTGTATTCCTAAGGACTTCCAACCAGTGCTATGGCCTGTCCTGAAAGACGCAATTACACACAAGCATGTTCTATTGCCACCTAAAAATACCATTGTCCTAATTCAAAACATTTCCAGCTATTTAAAATTTTACCAGTTAGTGAATCTTTTATTTTCAAAGATTTGGGTTTAAATTGTCCTTTGTTGTGAAAGGGAGCACTCTACATATGTGTGTGTTTTCAATGTATTTCCTGCTACCAAGACCTCCATCTTCCATCTAGTTATTTCTAAGTATCCAAAGCTGGACACGGGCCTGTTTCTGAGAGAGCTTCTTCATCAACATATGGCTGTGCTCAGAATGATTGCTCTGGCCTTCAGTCTGCTCATTTAAGTCTAATGAGGTCCGCAGAGGTGACTGTATGACTCACACAATGAAGTCATTTTTCCAATTAGCATTCTGACAAATGTATTATAAGTAGAGCTGTTTCAATGGGTTTCCACAGCTGGGAGAGAGATCGTGTATCACAAAATACTCAGTTACTTTCTTCTGATCTGGTCAGAGAAATTTCATTCACTCTTGAGTGTGACTGTTCACACAACAGATGGGTATTTCATGTCTGAGGAGTGTGACCCATTCCTAAATCAAGCTCTTACTGTATCTTCAAGCCAAAATGCTCATACAAGGCACAAAATTAACCTTATTCTTGAGTAGGTACTCGTAATGTTCATTCTAAAAAGCCTTGCTTTTATTCGGAAGTCTTTTATTAATTATTGTGGGATATAACGTTTGGAAATGTAAGCAGCTGACACCTAATGGAAGACTTTTAAGTAACCGATTGAAAAGCCATTCTTCCTGTGTGACTACGCCCTTCCACTTCGGTATTTGTGAACATTTACTCAAACAGCTTTTGTTGCATGAATGTGGGAGGAAGAAGGGAATCTGAAATCACCTAAAGAGTATTCATTATTTTTTATTTGTTACTGGCTAAACATTATTTATTATTTTTGCATTTTAAAAAATATTCGTCTATTTAGAAAGCAGAAACAAAGCTACATGATTTAGCTAACAGTTATGCTCTATAAACTGTGACTACTCAAAATAAATTGTCAGCAAATCACCCTAAGTACTGAACTTCAGTACATAAACTGTTCACAAATCTAATGAAAACAATGAATAAATTCATAGGAACTTAAATTCTTTACCAGACAATCTGGAACAGAATAAAGTAATATACAGTTTCAGATAATTTATGCATTATAAATAATTCAACTATCACTAATTGGAAGTTTTCTACTTAAAAAAAAATAATTTGACCTTGTTTGATAAGAGATTGAAATTTCTGTGAACAGTTTACTTTTCAAAATTCAACTCTGTTGAGATACATAATCAGCACCACTACCAAGTGAAAACTTCAAGGAATTGTGCAGAAGCTATTTAAGACAAAAATAATCCTCTGAGATGATTCCAAAAAGCAACAAAGAACCTGTGGCTTCCTTCCTTTACAAATTGTTTGGGTTTCAACAATGTTACGGTGCATTTCTAACTGTTTTATTATTACTATTGTTGTCTTCATTTCATTTTAACTTTGAGGCTTTGTTGCTGTTATCATGGAAGCAGGTAGGGAACAGGCCAAATACAACCAGTTTACCCATATCAAAAGAAACATAATTTAACCACATTTCTTCATTAAAAATCCCATCTAGGTTATATCTCTTGCATATTTCAATAAATAGATCATCTTAAACTATGTGGGAGTATGAGTTTTAGAGGTAGCATGAAGTGCAGATTTAATTTGAGACTGTGTACACATCCAAGCAGGGAAGCACTCTTAAAGTAGTGATCTTCCTGCCATGGTGTTCTGACATAATTGAGTCAAGATTTGCAAAGTGGGGTAGTATCTATTATTGGACCAGCTCCACAGCCGGGAAAAATTGTCAGTTTTTTGAATACACAAGAACTCATGCAGATTTGAAGTACATGAAGGAAACTCCAAAGCTAAAAGCACTTACTTCATTTGTTATTTTCAAAACAGCATAAACAGCTGGAGCATGTAAATATGACTTAATACAAAGCCCTGTAACAATACTCTGATTCTGAACGAGACAGAATGAGGCAGTGTTGCCGAGCCAGAGAACTGTACTAAGAGGACTACAGTGACCAAAAAAAGTATTTCCAGGAGTCCTTGCAAACTTCAGGTAAGTTTTACCAGCTCATTAGTAGAATCATAGAATCATAGAGTGGTTTAGGTTGGAAGGGACCTGGCAGATCATCGAGTTCCAACCCCACTGCCATAGGCAGGGACACCTCCCACTAGACCAGGTCCACATGGACCAGATGTGGTCCCAAGGCCACATCCAGGCTGGCCTTAAACACCTCCAGGGATGGGGCCTCAACAACCTCTCTGGGCAACCTGTTCCAGTGCCTCACCACCCTCAAAGTAGAAAATTTCTTCCTACTGTTTAATCTAAACCTGCCCTCTTCCAGTTTAAAGCCATTCCCCCTTGTCCTATCACTACATGCCCTAGTAAAAAGTCTTTCCCCTGCTCTCCTGTAGGCCCCCTTCAGGTACTGGAAAGCCGCAATAAGATCTCCCCGGAGCCTTCTCTTCTCCAGGCTGAACAAAGCCTATATAGGTAGCATAGACAAGTGGTCCTGAACTGCAATGAGTCATTGAGTCATTCAGATCCCTGTGCTCCATTGATTTTCAGTTATATTAACTGCCTTTGGGAGCAGAAGTCTTCCTACCCATTGGTAAGAGCTATCTCACCTTCCTTTAGGTGACTACAGAATAAAAATCTACAGCTACGGCTGTAGGCTATCTAAGGCTGTCACTTCAGCTTCCCACTGTGGAAGTGGAATAGAAGAAACACAGACACAGTTCATCTGACCCACTTTCGACAGCAAAGTACTTCAACAGCAGATTACTTGCCCACCAAAAAAAGAGCCAAGAGAAGTCCTCTCTGTTTAAGGCAGCAATCTCTAGATTTATAGGTAAGGTGGTACAATCCATATGTTTTTTGTGTTTGATTTCGGTTTTGCAGAACAGGAATTTCTTTTTTCCTTTTGTATACCTCTTGCAGTGGTACCGTTTCCTTTTGGTCTCAGTTAACATAGGCTGTTGTGAGCACTGCTCTTTACAAACATGATACTGTAATTTTCAGAAGTCCATTAATGTATACTCTATAGTGACTTAAAATTAATTGGCTATAATATTATCTTTGTATCTTTTTGTCCTTGTACAGACCAAAACCAGCTGTCCCTGCCAAAAAAGCCGTGCCTTTAACAAATTGAATAGTCTGACAGAAAAATTAGACTGGAAAGGGTGGGCTAGAAAAAAAAAGAGCAAGGTAGTAGCCTTCTCTGATTCTTGAGGAGACAATATATTTGATGATCTCATCATGAAGGTTACTAAATAAATGAAAGTAAATGGCTGGTTGATTCCCTTTAATTCAACATGTGGTGTAGACGCTTCCTTCCCATTCCCTCACTACAGTACATTGGATCACATTAGGCTTGACAATAAGGATTGACTTAGTGGTTTTCAGTTCTGTGTAGTGATTTTGATTCTTTTTCAAAATGATTTAGTGATTGCTGTAATGTGCCGTCTAACTCCTCATTTTGTTGGTGGTGCTCACGTTAACTTCTTTTGGAAATCATTACTAGCACGTTATTGACATAGATTAGCTGATAATTTTGAAATCTCCCAATCAGCTATGTAGGTTTTGTTATCAAATCACTGTCCTTTTAGTTCTTTTTTTCTTTTTTTTTTTTTTTTCCCCATTCTCCCCTGTTGAGTGGAGGAGGGGATAAGTATAGTTGTCAAAGACAATGACAGGCTACCAAAGTTACTATTGCATTAAGGCAGGTATGAATTTTAAAGTGTGTTTGACTTGAAGCAGGAATGCAGTACAAATGCAAATATTCCCCAGTGTAAAATAAAGCAAATGAAAGGAAATGAACATAAAGTACTGATTCAATGGTTCATAATCAATGCTAGTAAGGATGTTGGAATGGATGGTTTAGAATTTCTGAAGATGGCTACACGATATTAATCCACTATCTTGAGTTATTTAATATGTCCTTGATAGATGCTAAGGCACTGGTGAGGCTTTGCATACATCCTGGAATTAGTGTCATTTAAAGAATTATCAGTTTTTATCGCCTCTCTTGCCAGTCAGTACAAGTTAACTTATTAGACTGTAAGAGGCAGAGAATGATAGAGACTGCAAATTCTTTTTTCAAATTTCTCATAATCATCCTTTCGTGTGACTTTCATCCTTATTGCTTAACGGCTATGATCCTTCTCCAATTTATTAATGGCAGAACTTTTGCTTTTAAAAATTGGTTGACCCAAGTAAGTCTTACAAATGTCTTCAAATATTTTCATGTATCCAGTTTAATTAATATGTTACTTACAGACTTTAACAAAAATCATTAGATATGGGCTTTTTCACCATTACATATTTTAATGGCAAAATCAATCAATTTCTGGTTTATATTATTAATATTGATTTACTTTCATTTTCCAAAAATACCCATCTGATAGCATAGCGCAGTGGTGCTGGTACTTCATCAGGTTTAAAGTAATCTTTTCAAAGACATTTTGATCTTAGTCAGGTCTGTTTCAACCGAAGTGGACTGGTAATCAATAGACGGAAAAATGTTGCTATGCTTTTGGGACAGAACAGAAGAATTGGAATTTCAATCTATTTTTTAACAGCTAAAGCAAGCAACTTCTTCCTAACTTGTTTTTGCGAGCATTGTAAAAATGAAAGTGTAGCCAGACCCCTTAAGTTATTCCATTTAGTTCAAGCAGACTGCCTCTTTTTTTTTTTTTTTTTAAATGTACATTCCCTTTTGGAGCACTCACCTTTTTAAGACACCTTCTGCTGTCCCTATATATGTAGTCCATTGACTTGCTCCTTCTGGAGCTGGTGAGACTGTCTTTGAAGACATATGTTATTTGTTGTGGGTAAAGAATACAGAAGACGGGGCTTCAAAATCCTATAGGCAGCCAAACCTGTCCCCACAGCTTTCAGTGAGGAGTGACTGACAGTACAAGCTCATTCTGTTGATATAGGCAAATGCTGACCTTAACAATGTGATAGTTATAGATGTGAGAAATGTTCACAAACACCTCTGAAGTTTCATACTTCTCTAAAAGTCCTCCATGTTAAAACTGGGGTAAACCTATTGTTGAATTCAGAAGGATTTTGACATTGAATTAGGCTCAGAACTTCATACTAGTTCAAAACCCATTCAAAGGTTTTGTTATCCTATTCATAAGCTTTTGTAAAAAAATGGGTGAAATACAGTACTTCCCTCAGAGGAAGCTAGTACCAATCAAAACCAATATGAATATTTACACAAGTTTTTAATGAACCATCACAAAATTTTTCATGGATCTCATAATATAAAATTACCTATTAACTCTATTGTTACTGTGTTAAGACAGCAAGCACATTCACTTATGTTCTTCCATTCATTTTAATTTCATAATACTTTGGTGCAATCATCCAGTCAATAGCCCACACATTCCTGGTCTTGAGGCTGACTGAATCCAGGTGGATTTATCTTTCAGAAAGCTGATACCGCTATCTGGAGATGGGAAAAAAAGCTTCTGACTGCATCAAAGAGTTGCCAGACATGACTCAGTCCTCAAACCTAGAATCCCCCCACACTACGCAGTGTTTAAAATACCATTGCGCATCCCAGGCCTTAAGTTATGTGCGAAAAAAGAAAAAGAAAAAAAAAAGAGAGAGGGAGGGAGGGAGGGAGAGAAGGAAAAGTGTCATCATGCCTACATTCTTGCTGGACCAGTTTTGTACTTGCATAACTGTGAACATAAGTGCAACCTGCATTTGGATGTATTTTTGTGAACGGCTGCATGACAAAGAGCCAGGTAAGCTCAAGAAACAATAAAGTATTGGCTGTTTTACAGTGATATATGGGTATGGTGCGTGTGCTGAAGTATGGTCAGTAAACCAGCTGTGATATGGAATGCTGTGATATGTAATGATATGGATGTGGTTTGCTTTGACCTTGGTATGTGAGGGTACCACCAAGCATATATTTTCACTCAGACATGGAACTTACCATTAGGCCAGAGTGAACATGCATTAGGACATGTGATTTGTGTATTTGTAACGGAGGGAGGGGGCCTGTACTAGGCCTGGGATCTTTGGTATAGTAAATATCCTCAATTCTGGAGACTGGAGGGAAAGGAGAAGGTAAGAATGTCAGACTGTGACTGTCTAAGGAGGTAAAAGGAACGAAGCCTGTTTCTTCCTTTGTACTCACCTAACAGTGACCTGTGAACTATTTCCATCTCAGCACTATTTTGACCTTTGTAAGGTCATGCATAAGAGAGCAAAAAGCAGAAAACCTTCTTTGTCAGCTGTTGTATAGATGTGCAAGGGCCAGGAACTGTCTGGGCTGATCTAATTGCAACTCTGATTTTCCAAGCAGATTTCAAAAAGACAATTTGAGCTTATATTACTAAGTAAAAGTGTGTCTCTTCTGCATTTGATTTACTGAAAATGTGAAAAATTATATTAAACTAGAATTTAACCTTCAAAAAACAAATTCATTTTCCTTTTCTCTCCTTTTCACCTACTGACAGTCATAACTCCTGCAAATTATCAAAAACCTTTAGAATAAGACTGTTCATGAAAAACTGAATGAGTAAGATTTTTATTCCAGCACACTGTAAAGATCATATCAAAAGATTGGCAAAATGTATCACCTACTTGGACCTGAAAGCTGTGATTTCAAGTATATGAACTGAACAGCCCAATGTAGAAAAGCCTATGACTCAGCTGTAAGACATTTCATTACATGAGAGCCTCCGTGTGCCATTTAAAATGTGTAAGTGTCATCATAAACCTCCCACTCTCCTAAGAATAGAGCTATCACTGGACCCTGTTATCTCACAACCCCAAGGTACAATATGATAATGATACTGCTTAACATCAGTGTATGGAGAGAGAAAACACTGGAGATGCCGCAAGCATCTCAACTATAAAGAAAATCAAATTAAAATATTAATTTACTGATTAATATAACATTAGATGACCCATTTCTCCAGCTTGTTAAACAACAAAGACTCACAAAACTAAATAAGAGCCTAAGAGATAAGTGTTTTAAGAATTCCCATAGAGATGTTTAGCTCTTTTTTAAACATCATTAAAGATGTACTTTGCATATAACAGGCAGTTTTATTTTTTTTGCTGCACTGACAGGTCCTGCTTGTGTTTATTAATGTACACTTTCAAAAAAGGTTACAAAGCAGGTGTTTTGGTCACAGAGTTTGAACAATCAGATCATGCTGTAGAATGAAAGAAAATGATCATACGTGGGGGAGAAAGAACAAAATCTTGCAGGTAAATCATGGGACAGAGAGTCCGAAGTTTGATGTTTAACTATGCTAGCAAATTTAATCATTTGTACCCCCTGTGCCTCTATTCTTTACCTGGAAATTGGGGTAAGAAAAGTCTCTTTGCTGATCTTTTGTATTTAAACTGCCTGCTGTTTGGGATAATGGGAAACTGCAATACATGATTTGCATAAAGGAGATGGCAACCTAATTTAAAGTAAGTTACTTTAAAACTAAATAAAACATGATGAAATCCTACAGCAAATTTTATTCCTGTTGAACCATGGTTATGTCCCATGACATCATAATATTGCTTGAATTGCTGAAAAATATCAGTAGGAATATTTAGCAAAGTTTTTAAAAGTTATCTCTCCCTAAGTCAAACACTAACAATATTAGAATTGTCACTGCACTCCTATGAGCCAAACTATGACTTAATAGGGGAAGAAACTGTGAATCTTCTGTTCCCATGGATAAACGCCACTGTCTTTTCTTTAGCGAGCCACAAGATATCAGCCTGTGAACATGGATGTCTACCTTACATCTCACATACTATGTATATTTTTAAATGAGTGCCAAGGGAAGAGAGAACCATGAATTCCAAATTGAGCAGAGAGAAATAACTATTACTGAAGCGGGTTCTTAATATTTCCTTTCTGCAAAGTTTTGCAGTTCTAGCCTTGGCCCCTTCATATATGTGATTACATAGGCAGTGAATAAGGTAATCTGGGCTTCCTAGAACACAAGGGGGAGAATTTGGCCCCTATACATACAAAGTTACAAGTTCTTATCCTTCTCTTTTTCGTTTTTTGTCCCCCGGTCACTGCCTCCAGGGTACCAGCTATTGTTACCCCTGCTCCCACGGCAACAAGTCTCTGTGCCAGTGCTAATGGCTCTGTCTCTTCATCTCCTCCCTCTGCAGTTATGTTCTACAACATAGAACTAGCTTGATTTTTCTCTCACTACTTTCTTTCCTCGATTTATCAGGCCATCTGTGTTCATTCCAAAACCTCTACTGTGAATATACTGATTCTGTATGTGGCTCTACTTTGGCAAAAAAGTGAGTGAATTCAGGCCTGTTTTCTTCTCTCAACATACTCTGAACTCTTTATTTCTATGCTTGGCTGTCTGAAAGAGGAAAGAATTATTATTATTTTAAACATTGTCCTCCCACATTTCCATGGCAGGATCAGCATCAATTGAATTGGAACCACAAGCATTTTAAAATGTAAATTAGATTAAGAAAGGTTAGAGTTGTATGTGCTTTAAAAACACTCCAACTGGCACCAGACTCATTTTTGTAGGCAGTTTGTGCACAGAAAAGAAGATGTGAATTTTTGAAACAATTTGCTAACACCAGATGAGAAAAAGATTTTAGAATAACCATTCTCTTTCATTTTTGGTTGGCTCCTTAACATGCTGGAAAGCATTTTATAACACAAAATATTCATTTGGGACTATGATTCAATTGTGCAAACAAGCCAGTAACAGCTAACTGTTCCAGAATCAATATGCAGCCATTTACAAATGCCGAAAGTACATGGACCCAAAATGACCAAAATAAAAAAAAAAAAAAA